>JAEQBH010002036.1:600000-963297 GCA_016808115.1 Tetrastigma voinierianum | reverse complement strand
CATTAGTAAAACACTTAAAATGGGAGTAAAACTCAAGTAGGGAGAAAATCCTACCTCAAAGAGTTTGAAGAAACTCATGATCCCGGAGTCCACGCGTGCTTTGCCCGCGTAGAGCGTTTTCCTTCTTGCCGGCCGTAGACGGTCGGATCGCGCGTATTTCTAGAGAGAAGGAGTCCTTTCTCTCTCTAAATTCCTCCATTTTGTACTGCTGCTACCCCTGTTTCCAGCCCGTTTTGCTTCATTTAACATTGGAGAAGAAGCACTGTAGCATGTTTTTGTCTTCTAGTGACTTAAGTCGATTTAATTAATTAATTCCCCTTCTTTCTCGGTTTGACATTCGACCTTTATCTCGACCGTCCATTTTCATCATTTCTATAACACCTTGGAACATAGGTGCGTATATGTTGACTTTCGTCACATCGAAAATCGTTTACGGCCTCGAAGCGCGATGCCTCGTAGCGATGCCAACTCCGATTGTCTCGGAATATTACGAAATTTTACGTGCTAACTAGATTTTTCGAGACGATTCCAACGGTGAAATCCGTTTCATCATCCGAGATCTAGAGAATAAATTACGGATTTTTAACCGAAATTACAATTTTGTAATCGAAATTACGATTTTTGCCCTTATTCCAGAAATTGGAATTTCTCGGGTCTTACACATCATGAAGAATCATCTGTGCGTAAAACAACTCAAGTTCGGGACAAAGAAAAGGATGCAGTTCTTATTGAGAATGAGTGAGCCTTGTTGAATGAAGGCTTGAGAGGAAAATTCACCAAAAAGGGGTTAAAGTGGAGACACATATCACTTAAAAAGAAGAAAGCAAATGGTGAAACAAAGAAGGTAAAAAGGCTAGAATGATCAATTCCGTATTCCCCAAATGACATGGGTTGAAATCTGACGGTCGGTTAAATAACCTTTCCACTTTTCTTTTGCTCTGTTTTTTTTTTTTTTTTGAAATTGCATTCCATGTGGATATATCTCGATGAATATAGGGCATGATGATGGATGCGTAACTTTTGGAAGAAACATTAGATATAAGCATCTTGAACCTCAGTAAGAAGCGATATGTTCGAAGGTTCTTCGCCCAGTCTTTGGTCCATTGATTCGACCCTAGTGAAATTTGTAGGTCTCCTCCTCGGAATTTGCCCCCCTCTGGTGCTTTTGACAAAGTCCATCGATCAAGGTTGACACATATTTTTATCTTAGTCATGGCATCTGGAGTTCTTTGAACTATCTTCTCTTATGAATTTGTTAGAGATTACGATTACAGTTTCGAAGGCTGACAAGCTCCCTCCAAATCAGGAAAGTTGCTTTGTCTTGCCTTATAGAATTATTATAAACAATATTGCATTTTTGTTAGAATGAATTCTAAAAAGTATGGATTTTATTGGGATGAATTTTGAAAATAATGCATTTTAGGCCAATGTTGTTTGCCTTGTTATTTTCTTGCCTTCTTTGCTTGTTTTAAAACCTATGCAAATGTATAGCATGCTCTTAACTTTGCATTCTTAGCAAGTTCATGGTATTTAATATGATTATATCTCAGGTTTTAAGCAAATTTTCTTTGGTACATTATTTAGAAAGTGATAAGTGTGTCATGCATCAAAGAAAGTGTTGTTGCCCACTTTACCCAAAAGAAGCTGGCTGTGCTTCTTTGGTTCACGATTTCATGGATTTTGGCTGCATGGGTGACTCATGATATCATCTCGTGCGCTATCCAACCTCTCCCATAAAATATCTTATAATAGCTATGAGACTTCAATGACATACCATGAATTATTCAACCTTGCTTTTTATCAAGCTGTATTTTGTTATCGGACCATGCAGGACTAAGAGAGTATGTTTAAAATGGTTAGAATCTTGTGCATCTATTAGGAGAAAGCATTCAATAATTTGTGATTCTAATAAGCTGGACCTTGTACTTAATTTTGTCACCATCCGGCCACGCATACTTTCTATGGCTGAGTGAAGTCAGTTTAAATTTATGGTGTTTGGAGATTAGTACATGGTTCTAATAATTCAATCAATTTTAGATGTGTTGTGAAGGGGCTTTCATTTTTTCCACGAAGAGCTTCGTTTTTTCCATTGAAGAAATTTGCTTCCTTGAAACTTAAGTAGGTGATCCATCTCTCATTTAGGTTAACGTTTGTTTTTCACTTAATCTTTGAATAGAACTACAGGCTAATGTTGAATAATACTTAATAGCATTAAGTATTAAGTTGTTTGTTTTTTAACATTAAGTAGTGAATAGGGATGACAAGAGCAGTTATTTTAGGTTCATGTCATACCAAGCTCTTAATGACACATGTTTAATTTAATTTTAATCGGGTTTTAATGGGTTGAGTTTATTTTCTCAAATCAATCACAGATTAGTATTATTACTCTGCAGCAAAGCAGAGAGAAAATTAGAAATTTTCAAAAATGGTAAAATGTTAATAAAAATAATAAATTATCATAAGGGTTCAGGGAAGTTTAGAAAATTCTCTAGATCTCAAATAACGAAACGGACTGCGCCGTTAAATTCGTCTCGTGAAATCTAGTGACCCAAAAAAGTTTTGTCGAATTCTGAGACAAACGGAAATTTTTTTGATTTTCTGGGTGATAAGTTGCCAATGACTCTAAGGACGAGATTTTTTCGATTTTCGGGACAGAAACGGACCCGAATGAAGCAATATGAACTATATATCAAAAATAATAATAATAAGGCCCTGATTATATTTTAAAAATATTTTTTTTATTATTTTATTTTTATACTTTAATATAAATAATAATAATTATTATAGTGTTTTTAATAAATAATTTATAAAAATTCTAATATTTTATTTTATAATAATAATTTTAATATAATATAAAAATAAAAAACAAATAAAAATTAAAATTTAAAAATAAAAATAAAAATAAAATGTAAGCAGGTGAGTTTGGGGAATTTTCCATCTGGCCGCCCTCTTTAATTTTTAAATGAGATAAGTTTGGGAATTTAAAAAGATAAGCCTGCCTGTCGGAATGGGATAAGTCGAGTCCCCAAACCCTCAGATTGTCATCCTAGTAGTGTATATTGTAATATTATTTTTATTGGACAATGATTGAATTTTCTTGTTTTTGTGGAAAATGACTTTACGAATAGAAAAGCTAAAATATTTTCACTTTTCTGACCGGAACTTTTTTAAAAAATTTCAGTAATAAGTCATGAAAATTTTAAAAAACAAACAGCTTAATGTTGAAAGCTATTCAGCTTTCAGCATTAAGTCAAAAAACAAACACCACCTTAGTCTTATATGTCGTATGCTAAGCTTTTGGAGTTGAACCCTCAATAATTCCTATTGGGAAACATAATCAACTTCCGCCTCGACTTACGTCTTGCCCACTCCCATTCCCTATATGCATTGCATTATGTTGTTGTATAAATAAGTACACATTTAAGAAAGTTTTGGTAAATCTTCTTTTTCTTTTTATTTTGCGGGCTCTTTATTGAGTGTGAAAGGTGAATCTATAGACTGAGTGGGGATATAGGTCTTTGTCGGGCGAGATGGTAATTATGGATACCCCGTCAGGAAATCATGAAATGTTTCTTAGATTTAAGGTAATGTTCTATGTTTTATGATGTCATGATTCTTTTATTTGCTTGATGATTGGTCCATTTCGATTGTTTATTCGGATCTATAATTTAATCTCTTTATATCTAATAGAACTATGAAATAGTTCGGCTGGCCTTAGTAGTAAATATTGTCACATTGTTTTCATATGGAAACGAGAGCTAATTAATTGAACTAGTCGTGCTTCAAATTTATAAGTTACTCGATATTTTGCTTAATTGGCCTTTATTTCCATTGGTTTTCTCATCGATATGATTCTTTCTTTGCATATTTCTAAACACTAGTAGCCTTCATCTAGTCCTTTAAATTTTGGTTAATTTTGCAGGAACCATCTATAAAACAACAATAGTTCCTTCCAGGACATTCTGCATTGTAAGTCTATTTTTTCATTTTGACAGTTTTCTCATTCCTAGCCTCAGATTACGATATGGCACAAATATGTAGCCGCAGACCCTCATCTAATCTGTAGTATTCGAGTTAGAAGCAATTTGGTTGCTTCCACATTTTAACACATATTTTTCTTCTTCGAGGTCAGCTTTGGTCGATCGAAGCAAAGGTTTGTCCACGGTATCTTTATGCTTGTGGAGTTCTCACCTTTAATATCTTCAAAAATAAGGTAACTATTTTTGGGCGATTCTTTATTTTATCCTATATCTGTTTCCTCGCGGTTAGTGAATTTCCTTTTTTTCATGTTGGAAATTGTCTCTCTACTAGTATCGGCTGGAAGTCTTGAAAATTGTACTTAATGTCTTATGGAGAAAATTGTATGAACGGTTTTATTTTGTTAATTGACTTGGGATTGTATATTTCTCGTTAGGTGGAGGCTTTTATGAATGACTTTATTCAGCTAAAACGACAATCTAATGTTCTGGTACAGCTTGATGGTTGAAGGTTAGCATTCCCTTCTTTTTTTTTTTTTAGTGTCGAGTAGAGTGATTGTTGGATCATTTGGTATTTTTCTTTGTAGAAATGCATTATTTTCCCTCCTTTCCATGCAATGGTTTCATGTATGCAGGGATAATAGAAGGATTTTCCTTTGATTCGGAAGATGAGGCTGACAAGATGCCTAAAGCTAGTACTCGACAAACTGATCAAAATGAGGGTGATGAAAAGCAAACCAATGGAAAAACCAAAGGAAAAGCCGAGAAAGCATTTGTATGCTCTAGAAACTCCTTGATGAGTCGATCTTTAGTACTTTGTTTTTTACATGATATATTTTTTGGTGTTAAAGTCATATGGTGTTGTTCAGTAAACTAATAATTATTAGAGTACTATGGAACCATGCCTTAGACCATCCATTAGCATTCGTATTCTGTGCTACTTAAATCATATAAGACATAGATAACGGTTATTAATTACATAATTTATTATATGCTAACTGCTTAGGAAGAGTAATAGGCCTTTGTATACATATTACAAAATATATAATATCATAGGAAATAACTTGTAGGTTAGAAAAAAGCTACACTACCTTCCACCTAATGAAATTGTACCCATGGAATTGCTTGAGGTAGTTGCCGCTTCTATTTGATTGCTCATATGATTCTCAACGGACATTTCCTCGGAGTATAGAGTAGGCTTAGGAGGCATGTCTAACAGCTATTTCTCTCCTTCCTAACATCTCAGGCTTTGCTCATTGAAGGGGGCTGATCTATGGGCTTCATTTGTATACACCATAGTGCGACTATCACCATATTCCTAACAAGCTTCTTTTCATCTTCGATGGCATCTCCAGTCTATGTTATCCTTGGTGATATCTATCATAAAACCCATGATGGAAAATATATTTTACTTGAGTGTTCCGTGTTGCATTCACATTCTTTCTTAACCCACCATCTCCATTAATAACGTTTCCAAAACTATAAACATCAACCTTGTATGAGACACCTCAATGTTTTGTAGAATAGTGACGGAGCAATGTAACCCAGTGTTCCTCATACGCGATGAGAGACACCATACTTTCATGTTAGACCACAACTGCAAGGCCAAAATCTGAAACTTTTGGTGTGAAGTCCTCGAGAAGGATATTATGTGGCAGTATCAAAATGTAAATTTGCATGTCACAACCTTGATGTAGGTATTCAATACCACGCCTCAAGCTGCGATCTTGTACATCTTTTCCCAACTTAATAAAGTTTTACTTTCTTCTTTATGAAAAATGAACTTATCGAGAGAGACCATTGGAGCATGAAATTAAGTAGTAAGTGCCAGCTTTGACCCTTAATACACAAAATCTACCAAGTCATACATTAATATGATGAATTCTTCCTATTGTTAGCAACCTCATTGATGAAATCTTGTCCATTAGCTTTTGACATGATCAATACTTTCACAGCTACAATGTGACCACTTCGAAATTTTCCCTTATACACGAGCCAAAACCTCGCCCGGCCTAACTTGTTGTGAGGTGTGAGTCATCCTGCTATGCGAGATAGGATTACCCATGGGTTGGAGATTTTTGTGATTGTAGTAAAATTCTTTGATACCATCTAATGATAGATGTCTTCGATGAAACTTGTAAAATCAAATACGCGAATAGGCACAAAATCCAGAAGAGCCCTTCCTATGACTAAACACAAATCAAAATGTCACGAAAAAAAAACTAAGTATCTCAAAAAAAATAAAAGGAACAAAGATAGCGAAAAATAAGTGGTTGTGTTGTTAGTGAGCCATGCTCGATTAGAATTGCGATTTAAGTGCGGCTTTGTTGGGCTAGCCCGGTCCACCGGGAGTGGAATTTGGGTGGGGCGCAAATTTATAGACCTGAGAACAAAATAAATTTGACCCGACCCGCTCAGTTAAATTTAGGTGTTCTCTATTTTAGAAAAGCCAGGATGGATTTGACAGGCCTAGCTCGTCACTTAGAATTGCCTCAGCTCGATATACTTTAGAAACCACTTAATTCGAGTGAAAATCGATTTTGAGCATGCTTTTAAAGTGTCTTGTTTCTGGGAGCGATTTGATCGATAAGGAAAAAAATCGATGGGTTGGAATTTGAGTAGCCTTACCAGAATACGCGGTATCTGACCTCCTAGTAAAGAAAGAAATAAATGCCACAAATTTAAGAATATAGAGCAATATAAGTGAAAACATAAATAACACTAAAATAGGAGACATGTAAGAAAAGTAAGTACTCTTACCAATCATGAAGAGGATTGCGGGGATAGTAAGTCGCGATGCCGAGATCATGTTGAAGTCCTACGTGAACCATCGAGCGTATGAGTCACGTTCTCATGCGAAATTAATAATTGCGAGTAGCAATCTTACCTCGAATGTGAGGTGTAGGGAGAAAATAGTCCCCCTGATACTTAGGTAGAAGTCAATTTGTAAAAAAAAAAAAAGGAAAAATAAATAGAAATAAATATTCTATTTCAAAGAAAATTTTGGTGGGAATCTTACTAATAAAAGGTAGCAATATATTAATCTTTATAAACTTCCAAATCCCTGCAAGATTAAACGAACTTGATGAAATGAGGAAGGAATTACCCAAGCGTATAGTGAGATAAGGTGGTTAGTATAAATATTGTAATCAGTTTTCAAGGAATTAATTTTATATAAATCACGTTTCACTAGATGTGGTAGGTTGAGGACTTTGGTTACATTGGCTCTACGAATTATAGATGATAGGCTTCTACATGTTGTAGAAGAAAAAAATACCCATATCAGCAGGGAATGAATATTAAAATCGGGAATTAATTCGATTACTTGTTTCTCTTTAATTAAAATAATATGTGAGATTTAATTCTATTTTCCTTTTCTTCAATTTTTCTTTCTATTTTCTTTCTTTTGCATTTTCTCTTAGCATTTCAGAGCAACCAAACATAATAATAAGCAATCACGATTGAGTAAGACCTTTGTTAGGAAATAGGGAGGGATAAGATACCAACGGAGATTGACTGTTCTATGTAAAGGAATTTTTCCTTATTGGTCTTTCACTTGACTTAATGAATTAGGGAAATAAGGAACCTCTCCCTTCATGTAATATTTAACAATCATTTTTTAAAGATTTTTTTGCTGCGTTTGGTTCTTGAAAAGTTTGAAGGAAGATATGAACAAAAGAATTCGATTTATCTTTTATGGTTTCTCGATAGTTTGGAGGAAAATAATAAATAAAAAATTGAAGAAAAATAAGGGAAAATTTAAAATTAATAAAAATTATTATGTTATTTCAAATTGTTTTCACCTTGAAATATCAAAAAAAAAAGTATGTATGAGGGCGTCGACACTCACAAATTTTCTACGAAGTGTTGGGAATATGGTTGTTCCTCGTAGCACAGAAGTCATTCCACTTCCTGAAAAGCAATATCGCCCTTTTCTGTGCATAGGTGGTTTGCGAGGAAGAAGGCATAAATGAAAGGAGTGAAGCAGGGAATAAGTAAATAATCTTGTAAATCTGACATGGAAAGGTTCTTTGGGCTTAGGAGTGCCTTCAATGGTTGAATAACCATATATGCTCATCGTCGTGAATTCGAATATCTTCTACCGACACATAGTCTCCGACTATTGCATAAACATATGTTGGAGATGAGGAAGTAGTAGTAGTAGTAGTAGTAGTAGTAGTAGTGTTGCATGGAATAATAGGAATGTAGTCGTCGTGACTGACTGCCTCCTTGCATTTCATCAAAACTATTATATAGAATAATGTACATTGAGAAGGCGGTATAAGGATAGTCGAACTCCCCGGAAATAAGGCTAGTATATGGAAATGGATACCAACGATAGATGCTTGTAATATGCGGCAATGGAATGGAAGGTGGAGATCCAACACTTGCCCTTCTTGAGCCCGGGATCCTACCCTTGATGGGTATAATCATAGTGAGTTGATCTGTATGGCTCAGAATTTCCCATTATATTTCCCACCTTGGAGGTTTATGGGTGATACGATTGCTTTCACAAATCAATTCATACTCGGAGTAGCTGCGGTAGGGGATCGCCTATGTCGGAAGGGTAGGAAATGTTACGAATATCATGCATGAGGAAGAGGGGAGCAAATAAGTACTTGTCATCCTTTTCGCTCAAGAACACAAACATGAGGAAGAAGACATGGAGGACTACTATTATCGGGCTTCCTCGATCCATGACTTGTGTTGTGAGTTCCAAAGAGTGAGAGTCCTAAAATATCACGCCTACTTGCTCTTTGTGTTCCAACATATTGGACGGTGAAATTTCGACAAGTTTTTAATGGGACTTTTTGGCCAGTAGGAATATGGTGAGCTATTAAAGTAAACATTTAAGTATCTTGAGACCCGGAAAAAAGTTTAAAGCAAAGTGGGACATACTTAAAACTCAGGCATTTGTACACCTTCACTCCCATCACATAATATATAATGGGAGAAAGCGGTCTGAATTAAAACTATAGAATCGAGAAGCGGTTCTTAATAAATTAAAAATGGGAATTCTTTACTCTTAACTGCTTAGCTCTTGTTGTTTATGAGGTTGTTCGCGGAGATTGTTGGAGGGATTCAATATGATGAGTGGCGTCGAGGATGCAGCCACCGTAATTAGGTTATCAGGTTCAGATTCGGTAAAAAGACCGGCTGTGCAGCCTTGTGTGGATATCTGGGGTTTGAGTTAACATGCTCGGAAAGCTAGAACCATCTCTTGGTGCCCCAGTGTTCACGCGAACTTCTGGGTGAGGAAATAAATTACACTTCTCGGGGAGATGTTTGTCAGATTACCACGATGATGAATATTGCCTTCAATGGCGGATTGTAAATAATTTATACGCCTTCCCCTACAAGTTCAAATACTCCACACCGTCTCCTTCTTCAATTGCTGAGAGAAAATAAATCCAGTCACATGGGTTTGGGGATCCATCCCTCACTTGTCCTCAAGAGTGACCGAGTTTATTCCTTATTCCCACCCACTATCTCGGTGAAGTGGACTTAACCTCTTCTTAGGAAGATTTTGATACTGCAATTCCACAATTTATGCTTCATGGGGATCGCTAGGTCTTGATGATTTGGTGAGAAACGATGTCTGCGGAAGCTGTGAAACCTGGAGAAATGCCAGCGAAGAAGAAGAGTAATAGCGAGGGAACACGAAATCGAGTGCATTCCTAAACCGGCAAAGGTATAACTTATTTGCTTCTTATGAAATTTTACTACTGTGCTAGTTGTTATGTATGCTCTGTTTGTACTCATAGACTTTACAAGAAATAGTACTAATGAATGAATGTGAACTTGCATTCTTATATATTCATCCTTATGCTTAAGCTTTTTCTTTTAAAAAGGCATCCATGCTTAGCTAGAACATTACATGCTAATTAAATCAATTGAACTGTAGAAATTTTAGAAACCTAGGTTAAAATAATCCAAATTCACCAGCAAATATGAAACTCATGTTTCATCCTCATGTAAGTTAATAAGTTTATTTTCTTTTACAGGTGCTCTGATGGATAAAGTGCTACTTACAGGTGATTTCCTTTTCATCATCTTTTCAATTTGGTTTGTTTTTTCTCTTCCATTTGCTTACAAAAACCCATTTTCCACCCTTATATATGTGCAGAAGTAATCCTTGGTTTCCTTCACTTCACTCTGGGAAAATCTATAATCTTTATTTATCGCTCTAATAAGTTGAAAAAATAGCATAAATTGAATATTCAAAAGTTTTTGGAGGATTATAGAGCTTGCAAGCCCTCAAGATACTCCTATGCGATATTAAGGATCCTATGAGCCATTTCAAGGATAAGCTAGGTCGAGGAGGTATGGGATTTGTTTATAAGAAAGCTCAAATGAAGTTTTGTTGCAATAAAGATCCTTGATGTTTCAAAGGAAATAGAGAAGAGTTTATAAATGAAGTGGGAACAATGGGCATGATACATCATGTGAATATAGTTCGGTTGCTTGGGTTTTGTGCAGATGGCTATAAACGAGCTTTGATTTATGAATTTTTACCAAATGAGTCACTAGACAAGTTTATATTTTCAACATTCGAATGATCGATCATTGAGTTGGCATAAACTGAATATTCTTATAGGCATAGCTAAGGTATTGATATCTTCACGAGGTTGATCGAAAAGAATCCTTCATTTAGATATCAAACTCATAATGTTTGCTTGATCATAACTTTAATCAGCTCTGTGATTTTTGGTCTAGCCAAATTATACTCTAAGGAGCAAAGTGAGGTATCTATGGCAATGACAAAGGGGGACCATGGGCTACATTGCATCGGAAATATTATCGAAATTTTGGAAATGTGTCTTACAAGTCGGATGTTTATAGTTTTGGTATGTTATTAATTGAAATGGTTGGGAGAAGAAGAATATTGATGTCAGTGGAAAATAGTAGTGGCCTCATTTCCCAGTGGCTCTATAATCATCTGGATCGAGAGCCTGAGGTGCGCATTCGAAGATTGAGGAAGAAAATGATATTAAAATAGCAAAGAAATTAAGCATCATAGGGCTTTGGTGTATTGATAGTATCAGATAGATCGCCAACTTCCATGAAAAATAGTTGGGATGTTGGAAGGAGAAGACAATTTAAATATACCTCGAAATCCTTTTGCTTCTATGGAACATACAATATCAAGTGTTAGACAACGCAAAGCATCTGTCCAGCCAGAGTTGATGGCCATACCAGAAAAAGAATAAGAATTTGCCTATTATTTACTTGTAATCGAGGTTGTAACAAGTGTAATAATGTTATGTTTTTACTTATTGCTAAGTTGATAAAAGAACCTACTTTGAGAGATTCAACCTTTACTAAATCTGACAAATTGTGCCTCATAAGTTAATTGTTTCTTTCTTTGCACTAACTTAGTTCTTCTATAGTAAAGTTTGTAAATTACTTATATTTGTTCTTTTAGGGTTATGGTTTGTTATTATATGGTTTTCTAGCTCAATCATGTACATAACAACATTGTTGAATTATGTGACCCTATATTGCAATGTGTCTATTTTCTTATATATTTTTTAATTTTTTAAAATTTTAAATCCTCTCCTGACCTCCTATCATCCTTTCGATAATTTCAAAGGTAAATTTTTATATCGTTGTTTCTCACACTAATGGTCATAGACCAATAATCCAGCTAATATATACATGACCCGATTTCGCTATGTTTCATTCTTCATATATGGTCCATTATATATAGGATCTTTTTTAAATTTGTGTGATCGAAACAACTATATAGTCATTGTATAAGTGTGATCATTTTCTCACTATGATACATTCATTGTGTGGTTCGTGTATGGCTCTACTTTCAATTTGTGTGGTCCATTATATACAGGGTCCATTGTATTTATATATGGGGGTCCTCATCGTTTAATTTTCTTGATACTAAAAAGGAGATTTGTCCTTGCACTTTTAAGAACATGATTTCTTTGCCTTTGGAAATATCCAATGAGCTGGATGAGATAAAAGAATCCATGAACTTTTCTACTCGAGTTGTATGAAAAAATATTAGAAATAACTTTCACAAACTTGATAATTATTTTATTTTATTTTATTTTGTTATTTGTCTTGCTTGAAGATAGTGCTATTCTTATTTGCTAGTCAAGCAAGATAAAACCAAAAATTAATTTAAAATATTTAATCATTACGCTATGTTGAAAATTTATAAGAAGATGATAATTTTTCCTGGTTATTTGAGGAAGTTGCCAATGCACCTTCATACTCCATTGGATTAATTAATTTCAGAAGCCCTCCTACGTTTCCAGCAAACATATATAGATTAGAGCTATGAAATGAACATTACGTTCGTTTCTTATTTGTACAAAAAGTGATTTGTACTCTTGCTAGTTTATTTCACAATTCAATAAGATGACTTGACTTTATGTACATGCATCAACCGTGAAGACTAGGTTCCAGCTATAATGGGTTCAAAGACTTTGGCTTTTCATAATTAATGTGGGACACACTTCAATAAAATTTACCAAGCACCTTTACAATCAAGATGAATTGCTATTCTTATTTGCTAGTCAAGCAAGATAAAACCAAAAACTTAATTTAAAATATTTAATCATTGCATATGTTGAAAATTTATAAGAAGATGATAATTTTTCCTAGTTATTTGAGGAGATTGCAAATGCATCTTTACAATGTGAAGATAAATTAATATAGTTTTTAGTTGATTAAGGAAAAACAAAACTAAGGCCAATCTCATTGGAATTATTGGAAGGAAATATCCTTCTCTTTTTCTCTATTTTATCTAAGATAAAAAAGCTTGACTAATTCTTTGCTAATATCTTATTTTCAAAATAAAATCTTTTAGAAACTTTTTCCATAAAATTTATGAGTAATAGCGTGTAGAATCAACCAATAAAAAAGACCTAAGAATTCTTGGTTTCCATGAAAAGATGGGTGTGGTTGTTGAAGACCTTTGGGAAAGGTACCAACAGAAAAAATAAATAAATAGAATAAATAATATAAGCAAGATAAGCCAATCTAAATCTCATTTCTATTCACCAACTTTCAACAGAATAGCCAGAAATCTTTGTTTTCTGGAAAATAGTGTCTGTTCTCAGCTAGTTGATTATGTGACATTCTATGCTTTAATGAAGTATATCAATTTGTGCTTTGAATGGAAAACATACCTAGTATGAATCGGAATTATTAGCCATTATTTGTTTTCCCAAATTTGCAAGGGATGAGATCAAAAATAAAAGATAGGGTTGAAGATAGTTCTCGCTTCTCCCACAAAGTGTGATTTCTACCAAACCCTTGTAAAATTTTAGGGCTCTATTTACTCATATATATATATATAGATATAGAGAGAGAGAGCACTAGGGAACAATTGAGTTTTGGTCAAATGGGGTTACCAAAGAAAGGGAGAAGATAGAACCATGAGCTCATAGCTAGTTAATATTAAATCATCCCATAAATGGCTCGTAATTAACATGCATAATTACCCAATTAAAATTGTAATATGATTAGTGTACTTGAATGGATAATAATTAATCTAATATGTGCTTGTAGGGAAGACATTGCTCCAACCATTAGATTTCTTAGGAGGTTACAAGAGCTTTATGATGTTTGGATCATATAGGCTAAGATACAATTAATTTAGGGTATGGCACGTTACTGTATATTTAGGATATAAGTGTATTTTTATAATTTGAAGTCATATCTAAGAGTTATTACTCATTTCCCTCCGATATAACCCTATTTGGCGATATAGTGAAAAGTTCAAACCTTCGTTGTTCCCCATAGATCTCGAGGGCACCTTTGTCGAACACATAAAATGCGTGAGTATTTTTCTTGTTTTTCTTCTCATATTCTTATCACCATCGTTGCACGATTCATAACAAAAGCCTTCATACTCCATTGGATTAATTAATTTCAGATGCTCTCCTACGTTTCCAATGAACATATATAGATTAGAGCTATGAAATGAAAATTACGTTCATTTCTTATTTGTATGATTAGTCCTCTTGCTGGTTTATTTCACAATTCAATGAGATGACTTGACTTTATGTACATGCATCAATCGTGAAGAATGGGTTCAACTTCCATAATGGGTTCAAAGACTTTGGCTTTTGATAATTAATGTGGGACACACTTCATTTTACTAGAAATTGCTTTCTCTTTTCTTTACGTAAGACATGGGCATTTGTAAATTTCTACATACAAATGACTTAAACTTAAATCATTAAATTATAGAAAAAAATAATGAAAATAGTATATATATATATATATATATATATATATATATATATATATATATATATATATATATATATATATATATATATATATATATATATATATATATATATTGTAGAAAAAATTGCTTAAAAATTGATCATGTATATATGTGCCGCACATATATAGGGTGGAGCTACATAGGGCTTAGCCATTACACTATCATACCCCTCTTGAAAATATTTATACTTTCTTTGATTACATTTTCTGGTTCCGTCACTACTCACATAGTTAGTTCTCTTGGTTGAATGATATCTAGATCTTGTCCTTTTCCACCCAGAAAGCGAGCCAATCTATATGACGAGGACCGGAGCAGGATACCCCTCCGGGGTTCCTCGGGTGGTCAGCCTAGTGGGGTTCCATTATCTGATCCTAGGGAATACCTGAAAGGGACCCCGCCTAAGAAAAGTGAACACATACGATTTTCATTACCTCGATTATATATAAAGTTCCACCATATATAGATAAGGACCAGCCAAACGTTTATCACGAATATCGAGCATTCTAAGGTATTTACTTGGTAGGAGTTACAAATGAGATTAAATAGGTCAATAAAGAAACAAAGACATATAGGTGGGATGATCTGCGGTATCGAGATAGAAGCGATGTTGAATCTGGCGCGAGTAGACCTACTGGCTGCTTGGGACCTAAGGAGCAGATATTAAAACAATAAGCGTGAGAAAAGAATCTCGAGTGGTGGCATAATTTATATGGAAAATAATGTTTTGTTTTGAAGAATTCCTTCTCTCTCAAGACCTCACGTCCGGCTCTTTTGTAATGTTCACGATTTAGCGACGTTTCATAAAACCCGACTTTACCAAAGCCCAACAATATGAAGTCATGCTCAAAAGTTTGACCGACATCATTTTCAAGAACCTTAAAACCGGAATCTATTTCACAACATACAATTGAGAATAAATATATGTAACCATCATGTCGTAAAAATAACCATGAAAATACCACAACTATAAATATGGAAAAGCTTATACTTAATCAGAGACCAACAATGTACCGTACATATATCCTTTATAAAATAGTATTATATACCCATCATATACCATCGAATTGGCTTGAACCTCACGACATCGTGGCATACCAATAAAGTCGGTGTCAGACCTCACGACCAGTGGAATTAATATATAACAAATCTCTCGACATCGGTGGCGCCGCCAGTCGATGTGTCCAGGCCTCCGATAGTGGAAATAATATATAACTAAACTCACGACATCGTGGCGCCTGTAGGTCGGTGTCAGAGCCTCCACGGTAAAAGTGTAATTAATATACTAACAAATATCCGCGACATCATTGGCATACCAACCGTCGGTAATCCGACCTCACGACCATGGAAATAATATATAACTAAACTCACGACATCGTGGCATACCAGCGTAGTGTCGGAGCTCGGTAGTGTAATTAATATATAACAAATCTCCGCGACATCGTGGCGCCTGTAGTCGGTGTCAGGCCTCCACATTTGTGGAAATAATATATAACTAAACTCACGACATGCGTGGCGCCTGCTTAGTCAGTGTCAAACCTCACGGCTAGTGGAATTAATATATATCCGTATTTTTACTCACAAGTACTTTTCCAAACGATATTGTATCATAATCATTTCACAAGATCTCGAAATCTCTTTCTTAAAACAATAAGTTTTCAAAGTGGTTTAAAACCTCAATCCACGTACCCAAAATATTCAAATACCACAGACTCATCGAGGAACTCAGTAAAACTTCCAAATATTTAAAATGTTGACAAAACTCACATAAAATGATAACTTGTTTTATATGAGACCGATAATCACATTTGTATGCAACCAACCATTTTATCAAAACGGTATATATGTAAGTATTTAATCACCATAGATATCACCATCCCCTTATCCCAAATCATTTAAAAACATATAAACCACTCCACGCGCATCATGAGCAGCTTGTAAAACCCCGAAATATTTCTGATGTTGACAAAATTCCATGAAATGATAACTTTGTTTTATAAAAGCCCGACATTTCATTTATGCACAACCAATGAGTCCAGATCAAATAAGTTATATATGGGAAATAATAACCGCAAAATATATATCATATGTGCAAAACATTCTAAAAACAAGTAGACAGCTCCTGGTATAGGCATTGAATTACGATTTCCTGCGGGGATCGTCTCGGCCGACGTGGTACGTAATATAAATAAAATATCACTTAGGCTCCGATAACTGAACCCGACAACATTGGAATGCCCCTAAGGTCTTAGAATAGTTTTTAGAACTGTAAATCATCCTAATTGGACTCAGACGGTCCCGATTACCGCGATGTGCCCTATAGGCCGGTACCCCAAAATTGGGGCTTTTCTGGGAGCTAATTTCTAAAAATTGAGCAGTCGATAATTCTAAACATCGATTTCACTAATACAACTTCAATTTTGTCAAATTAACCAATCGGTACTATTTGATCCAGAGCTTCTCGGTAATTACGAAACAACCTAAAAATGGAAACTAACCAAGCGATGTCCAAAATTTACAAACCACAATCAATGGAAGCCCGAGAGACCAGGAACTCATTTGATCATTACCTTGGTCAACGATCATTGTGGTGTGGAAAACTGATCTAAGCCGGCCAATTTTGTTTCAAGCGTAACTTCCAAACGGTGCGAAATCTGTAGGACCACGTAGATGAGTTCGAAGGTCCAAAAATGGGTGGAAAAGAGCTATGGGGTGGCTGAGGTGGGAAAATGGTAGGAAATCCACAAAACTTAGGTGAAAATCGGTGCGGCCGTAGTCGGGTTCTCAGGCCGGATCCGGCGCGTCACGGGCGGCGGTTGCGCGTGAAATTTCTGAGACGGCATCGTCCGGCGGTGGCGCCTACTGGTGGTCGCGCGTGTCTGATCATCCGACAGGTGGTGCCTGCGTCTGGTCCAGATTTCTCGGCCGCGGTGGCTACTACTTGAGTGTTCGGTTTGGAGGGATTTTCTCTTAGGGTTTTGGGAGCTCAAGTGTTGTTTTGGGCTAGGGTTTCATTTGGTATCTGAAGCTACGTTTATATAGGGTCTAGGGTCACTTTCGGGTAAAAATCAGACCCGAGGAGCTTGGACAGATAAAGTGCTGCTATTGAACTTCTAATGGCGTGGCTTTTTGTCAGAAGTAAGTCGGATTGTGACGTTAGCTGTGCATGAACTTCGTATCGGCCAGGCCCTCTGAGAATGGTGTCTTAGTTAACTTAAACTATTCCTCCTCGAAAAAGTCAAACTTGGTCAACTTGGTCAAACTTGGTCAAACTCGTATTATTTGGTGCGGGTCATTACATATATGCCCCGAGAAAGTCGAAGATACGCAAAATTATAGTGTGTGAGCGTCAATGCACGTCCTCGGACTTTGCATGTTGTGTGGAGGTCCTGACACTCACAGAAGTATATATTCCTATTTCTATTCCTATTCCTAGTCATTGCCATCAATCAAGCATTTCCAGATAAACGAGGGTCTTGGAAGCATGGAAAATTCAAATATGGAATCAGTCTTAATCCATCCATAAAGTGATAGTATTAAATTTACTCTCTTATGGACTAGTAGGGTCCATCTCACCACATGTTGAAAACAACACCTTCCAATTCCATGGTGAAATACCCTCGGAGTTATGTGGGCTATTTTGGCTATGAGTGCTCGTGACATCTTCCATTATGGTCTTACTCTTCATGATTTTGTGATGAAGATATTTTCATTTGAGCAGTAATGGAAATCGCGAACCGCAGTTTATTTTCGGAGAATGAAAATTAGAGATTATCCATTTACTAGGGCCAGGACACCCTTGTATGTGAGAAATTGTCAAAATGTTCGCTATGATATAGATCTTCATATATATTACTTTCATTTATTATCAAAAAAATCAAAGCATGATTATTATAAACATTTGTGTGAGAGGTTAAAGTTTAACTCGAGTTAAAAGATATGATTTCTCTCTCTCTCTCTATATATATACATGTATATATTGTGAATTTATTCTCTATATATAGAACTTCTAATTAATGGCAGAGACACGATGTAGATTTGAAGTCACAAAATGGACTCACTTAATATTACGTAAGTGTAATATCATTTTTGAAAAAGTTATTTATTTATTTTGTTTCTATATTATTATTTTTCTTTTCTTTGTTATATGCATGCAAATTATTCACTTAAAACAATCTTTGTAAGTTATAAGCCTTATTGAGTTTATCAATTGTACAACTTTGTTGGATTTTTTAAACGTTTAGTAACGTTTTTTTTTGTGAATGATTGTAATAAATATGTTTAAATTAGTAACGTTTTTTTAGTGTGAATAAATTGTAATAAATATGTTTTAAATTATGTTTTGGAAACAGTTTGTATTCTCAGTATACAGAGAGCTTATTTATTGGCTCTAGGGGGTGGCTTTTGAATATACACGTTGTGTTACTTGGGTGATAGAGTGAAGGCTTTCTTAGGTTCGTTGGTATAGAATTTTGAGGTGCAATTTCCAGAAATTATCGGTTAATTTGTTGTATCCTAGAGCCAGAGCACTCCGATTGACTGTGCTACCATTAGTGTGGAGCGAGGTCGTTTTTAAGAGCTTTGTGTTTCACGGGCCTCGAATCATCTGTATTCATGGTCGGTTTGTTGTAGACGGGTTGTTATTAATCTTAATTTCATTTATTTATTGATTTGTAATTTAGAATTTGCTATCTTACATGGTGTGTTATATTTATGTAATTTATATGTAATCTCTGTTTGCGTGTGTGAAAATTTATGACAATCTTAAAGCAGTGCATTTTTGAGCGGTGAACAGGTTGAAGAGTGGAAGGAGATTTTCCCTTGGTTTATTTGTTAATTTATATATATACATGTTTATCTAATCTTTGTTGCGGGGCAAGAATATACGGATTAAATTTTTTTCCCTGAAACTTGGTTTAAATTTGTTTAGCGGTTTTATTAAATTTTTGGACATTTGATTAAGAATCAAAATTAAAATTTTGAAACAATGGATCTCCTAGCCCATGTCGGAGCCAAAGGGGGTAGGCAGAGTCTGGCCCGAGTTGATTAAATTTGGAATTGTGTTTTTCGTCGGCCAAGATTCAGCGGAGCACAAATCCCCGGAAAATGGGTCAATTGGACCGGTACGGAGGGTTGAAGAGTGGGTTGAAGACGGCGTCGTTGGATATGGTGCATGCGCGTAATGAGCTTACAAAGGAGGCATTTGGGAGCGGGTTTAGGCTTCTTTATTTGGGCCGAGTGAGTTTGGGCTAGCCGGCAGTCCGTGTACGGAGAAGAGCTAGCAAGGCCGGGGCAACGTGTGGTGGTAGTATATGTGTGGAGCACGAGAGCGAGAATTTACCACCTTGGTCATGAGTGCAGATAGCGAATTTCGGTGACACAGCGGTTGCAGCGTTGGAGTTGGTGCGGGCGTGTAGAGGCTGGCAGGCGCGTGGTTAGGCTAACAGTTTGTTATGAAAATTTGGCCCAGGCCTTGTTGGCGCGACACTTGAGTGCTGGCGGGAGCGGCGGTTGGCGTGGCTGATAGCGTGAAATATTATTTGTTGCATTTTGAAGCGATAAATTAATGATTTCTGTTTTGAAACGGAAAATGGCCAATGTGGGGGAATCTTCCAACTCTGTGGCACAAGTGCCAATGCCAAGCTGTGGCAGTTTCAGGTGAACCACGAGAAGCTTAGGAGAAATTCAATGGTTTGAATTTCAAAGGTGGCAACGAGAAGATGCTATTTTATCTTACCACACTTTGAACCTTGCGAGGTTTTAGCGAGATCCACCTCAGTGAATGAAGAGGATAGAGGTTCTCTCATGGCGTTTGATGTGGAAAGGGATTCAGGCTATGCGTAGCCAGATTATGTCATGAGCAGGTCTAGCTGATGCTTTGTACAATGTTCTTGTGTGAAGAAGACTGACTAAGGAGTATGGGAGTCACTAGGCAAGAGGAAATATAAGGCCGAGGATGCTGGTGCTAAGAAATTTGTCGTGGGCGATTCCTAGATTACAAAATGGTTGACTCCAAGACTGTGGTCAATCAGTACAAGAATTTCAGTTAATTCTTCATGAGATTCATTCTGAAGGGATGATCTTGAGTGAAGCCTTTCAAGTTGCTGCTATTATTGAGAAGCTGCCTCCTGGGTGGAAGGACTTCAAGAACTACCTCAAGCATAAGCGAAAGGAAATGAACGTCGAAGAATTGATTGTCAGACTTCGAATTGAAGAAGACAATAGGCGTTCTGAGAAGAGTTCATTTCGGTCACGAGTAAAGGCGATGTGAGTGGAGCATGGTCGGGCTCGAGTTGAGAGAACAACCCAGAATTGATCTGGGACGGAGAATATCGAAGCGAGAAATTCCAAAGGGAAGTGCTTCAATTGTGACAAGATGGGTCCGCAAGCGACGGATTGTAGGCTAGGAAAATAAGAACAAAGGAGGCAAATGTGATGGAAAAATCACCTGAGGGTTGATGACATGAACCTCTCGGCCGGTAGTCTCGAAGTGAACTTTGATTAGGTGAGCGAAAGTGGTGGATCGATGCGGGTGCGACCCGCCGTATGCGTTCGGACCCCGGGAATGTGATCACTTCCTTAGGCCTAGTTGATAGCGGGAGGATTGTTCATGGGAATACACTTTCGTCGGGCATGGGGACAAGGAAAAGTGATCTTGAAGATGACTTGAGGAAAGTCCCAGTATTTGAACGATGTCTTTGTGTCTTTTTGAGATCAGTAAGAATTTGGTTTTACGGTTCCTTTGTTGAACAAACTGCGGATTTAGGATGGTGTTCGAATCGACAGGTTATCTTGTCTAAATTCGAGGATGTTTGTGGGAAAGGGATATGTTTATGTAATGGGTTGTTTGAACTTAATGTTATATTGTAAGCCCAGCTTGATAGATAAAGCAAGTACTTCTTAGCATTGTTGTTGAGTCTTCTAGATATGGCATGGTAGACTTGAACATATTAATTATGGTTCTCACGGGAGATTAGTGCTTAAGTCAGCATTCCCACATTTCAAATTGATAGCAACGAGTGTGAGACTTGTGTTGAAGCAAAAATGACAAGGTCATCTTTTCAATCGATTAGAAAGAAACACTAGACCCTTGGATATGATCCATAGTGACATATGTGATCTTAAATTTGAACCGACAAGGGGTGGCAATAAGTATTTTATTACTTTTGTTGGCTTGATGCTTATGATATTGCTATGTATTTGCTTAAGAGCAAGGGGTGAAGCTTTAGAAAAATTTGTTTCTAAAAGCTGAAGTTGAAAATCAACTTAATAAGAAAATTAAAGTGATTAGAAGTGATCGTGGTGGTGAGGTATCATAACAGATTGGTGATTACTATTGACAACATGGAATTAGACGTGAGTCACTCCACCATATTCTCTCGGTCAAATGGTGTGGGTGAGCGTAAAAATCGTACATTAAAAGAAATGATATGAATCACGTCTTTAATAAGTTACAGGTTACCTCATAACATGTGGGAAAGCTATTTTGTCGGTAATTACCTTTTAAAATGGGTACCGGAAGGATGAACAAAGACACCATATGAAATTTGTGGAAAGGAAAACTGACCTTCTATCAAATACACCTACCTGCAGTGTGAGGTGTCTTACTTGAAGTGGAGCATTCCAAACACACAAGGTGAAAATGAGTCCAGAAGGCCAGTTGATTGCATCTTCATTGGCTATGCACAAAATAGTAGTGCTTATCGATTTCTTGTATATAAATTCGAAATCCACGATGTACGAGAATACGATTATGGAATCAAGGAATCGCGATCGTTTTGAACACGTTTTTCCATGTAAGTTCGAAGAGGGACGAGTTCGATACAGCGAAGACATTTGAGACTATGAATGAAGATGAGTCGAGGATCGAAACAGAAACGAGAAGAAGAGGTTGAAGATGAACCTCGGCCAGCGGCAAAAGAATAGGGACAGGAAAAATCATTTGGTCAGTTTTTCGACTTATATCTTTGGAGAAATTTGAACCTCGAGCTATAAAGAGCGGTGAAGACTCTTTGGAAGGCTCTTTGTGGAAAGAACATCAAAGAAGTGAGTGATTCCATCTTGCGAAGGAACCATGCGTGGGAACTAGTGGACCTTATCGGGTAGTAAACCACTAGAATTTATAAGTGGATTTTCAAAAGGAAAATGGCGATGGAACAATTGATAAGTACGAGAAGCGAGACTTGTAATTAAAGGTTACAAACAAAGGAAGGTCTTGATTACTTTGATACTTATTCTCCGTACTTGAGAATAACTTCCATACCGAATGGTACTTGCTATTCTTTGCGTTCACGAAATCTTGAAATACATCAAATGGATGTGAAAGGCTGCTTTTCTTAATGGAGATCTAGATGAGAATCTACATGGAACAACTTGAGTTTTAGCTCGGAATGAAAAGAAAGTTCTGGATTAAATAAAGTCCCTATATGGCCTTAAACAAGCACAAAACAATGGCATCAAAAGTTTGAATGGCGTGAGTCTTGGCTAATGGGTTTTTAAAATCAATGAGTGTGATAAATGTATATATGTCGAGAATACGATAAATGGATATATCGTTTGTGTCTGTATGTTGATGGTAACATACTCATTGTTTAGTAGTGACGATGAAATGATCAAATCTACCAAGGTATGTTAAGCACAAGGTTTGACATGAAAGATATGGGACTTGTTGATGTGATTTTAGGGGTAAAAATCTTGAGAACCTCTAATGGACTAGTTCTTAGTCAATCACATTATGTGGATAAAATCTTGGACCGGATTCGGTAACGATGATTACGGGTGTGGCTAGGACTGCACATAGATGTAAATCTTCATATGTCGAAAATAGAGGGAGAAAGTGTATCTCGGTTGGAATTATTCTAGATGATTGGGAGCCTAATGTACTTGATGAGTTGTACAAGACCAGATATAGCTTACGCGGTTAGTAAACTGAGTAGATACACGAGTAATCCAAATGGTGATGTGAAAGGAATTGTAAGGTATTAAGATACTTACGGTATACTTGTGATTATTGATTGCACTACACAAGATATCCAGCTGTATTGGAAGGATACAGTGATGCCATCTGGATATCTGATGTGAAGAACTCGAAGTCGACTAGTGGATATGTGTTCACACTAGCAAAGTGCGACAATTTCATGGAAGTCCTCGAAACAAGCTTGTAATAGCCAGATCCACTATGGAATCAGGTCGTTGCTTTTGGATAAATGTGGTGAAGAATTTAAATGGTTATACGATTTCTTGGAGGGATATTCTAGGTGGCCAAAGCACAGCGACGACTATATCTATCCATTGTGATGGTCGATCGGCAATAGGCAAAGCGCGAAATGTGATGTATAATGGGTAAGTCCCAGACACATACGTCGAGGACACAACACCATTAGGCAACTAATCTCAATGGAGTTATCTCTGTTGACTATGTAAGTCGAAGGATAATGTTGCTTGGATCAGCTAACGAAGAGGGTTAAATAGAGATTGGTGAGAAGTCATCGAGGGGAATGGGACTAAAGCCAGCCAAAATGAAGAGTCAATACGATGGAAACCACACCTAATTATTTGAGATCCCGATATCTAGGTTGAAGGGACAGTAAATCATAAAAATGGTTTGGATCCTTTGTGGGGTTTTAACCTCACATCCATTCCTATGATAAACGATGATATATATTGGAGATGAGGTTAAGCTATGCTTTTAATGATTCTAATGTGTCGGGAATCAGAAAGGAGGGTATTGAGAGTACTCATAGTTAAAAAAAAAAAAAATCACTATGTGAGAGAGAAGAGAGTAGCTTCAAAGGAGAATTGTATAGGGCACGATTCTTTAGAAACTCTTGCGGAGACCGGGGAAGATGTCCACGGCCAAGCGGACATAACGGTGGTAGAATGCGGGGAAGAGTCACATTGTGAGATATATCATCTTTACATAAGCAGCGGGGAGAGGTTCAAGGACATCGTGTCTACCTTTAGTCGATCAAGTAAATATATTCTCATAAGGGGAAGGTTGAAGGATAAAACCTACCTATCTATACGAGGCTGCATTGCGAGAGCTCTATCACCCGAGGTTGAGTCTTGTTTTTGACAGATTCATTCATGTAAGAGTTGTTGGATTTTTAAACGTTTAGTAACTTTTGTGAATAGAATTTTAATAAATATATTTTAAATTAGTAACGTTTTTAGTGTGAATAAATTGTAATAAATATGTTTTAAATTATGTTTTGGAAACGGTTTGTATTCTCAGTGTACAGAGAGCTTATTTATTGGCTCATGGGGGTGGCTTTTGAATATACGTTGTATTGCCGGGTGATAGAGTGAAGGCTTTCTTAGGTTCGTTTAGTATAGAATTTTAGGGGTGCGATTTCGAAATTCTCGGTTAGTCGTTGTATCCTAGAGCGAACCTCCAGGTCAACCTGGCTTAGGTGTGTGGAAGCGAATTCGTTTTAAGACATGTTTCAGGCCTCGAATCATGCGTATTCATATTCGGTTTTGTTAGAACGGGTTGTTTATTAATCTTAATTTCATTTTATTTATTGATTTGTAATTTAAATTTGCTATCTTACATGGTGTGTTATATTTATGTAATTTATATAATCTCTGTTTACTGTGTGTAATTGCCCAACAAACTTTAGTGTACATAGTGGTTGTCTACACACAGAACCATATATTCCTCTTAAAATGAAAAACATTCTTTTAGTTTTTTTTAAATCCCTTCTTGGACATAGTCTTAGCTAGTTTCCTTCTCACTGCTCTCTCAACTTGATTTGGACATCTTAAATTTGATGTTAAGATCCTTAAATACGATGGTCTAAGTTCATGAGAGTGTGTTGGCTCACATGTTATTTCTAGATATCCATATTCTTTTTCATTCATCAATCATAACATAAATTTATGTCGGATGTTGAAATTAATGTACGACAATGAAATTAATCATAAAATTATGTTCATTTCTTATTTATGCGAAGAAAGTGATTAAGTGCCGCACACATATAGAGCGAACTACGTAGGAGCTTAACCATTACGCTATCATACCTCTCTTGAAAATATTTATACTTTCTTAGACTATATTTTCTGGTTCCGTCACTACTCACATAGTTAGTTCTCTTGGCTCAGTGATATCTAGATCTTGTCATTTTCCACGAAGCAAGAGCCAATCTATACGTGAAAGTCGAAGTTGCATAAAAGGAGTATAGTGTGTGGAGCGTGACCAAGCATGTCCTCAGACTTTGCATGCTGTGTGGAGGTCGGCTCATGAAAGTATATATTCCTATTCCTATTCCTAGTCATTGCTGTTAACCAAGCATTTCCAAATAAACAAGGGTCTTGGAAGCATGGAAAATTCAAATATGGAATCAGTCTTAATCCATCCATAAAGTAATAGCATTAAGTTTACCCTCTTGTGGACTAGTAGGGTCCCTCTCATCACATGTTGAAAACAACACCTTCCAATTCCAATGTGAAATACCCTCTCGAGTTAGGTGGGTTGTTTTGGCTAAGTGCTTGTGCTAGGCGACATCTTCCATTATGGTCTTACCCTTGTGAATTTTTGATGAAGAAATTTTTATTTGGTAGTAATGGAATCATGAATGCGCATTTGATTTTCGAATGAAAGGAACCATCCATTTACTAGGATGGGGACACCCTTGTATGTGAGAATTATCAAAGATGTTCAGCATGATATAAATCTTCATATATATTACTTTCATTATTATCAAAATATCAAAGCATGATTATTATAAACATTTGTGTGAGAGAGTTAAAGTTTAACTTGGATTAAAAGATATGGTTCTCTACTCTCTCTCTCTCTCTCTCTCTCTCTCTATACTACATATATATATATATATATATATATATATATATATATATTATTGAAAGGGTATCCTCTATATAGAACGTCTAATTAATGAAAACTAGGAGCACCATGTAGATTTTAAGTCTAAAATGGACTCACTTAATATTACTTAGTGTAATATCATTTTTTGAAAAATATTTATTTATTTATTTTTGTTTCTATAATTATTATTATCTTGTTGTTATATGCATGTAATTATTCCCTTAAAACAATCTTTGTAATTTATGAGGCTTATTGAGTTTTATAAATTGTACAACTTTTGTGTACATAGTGGTTCTTTGTACACCAAGAACCATATATTCCTCTTAAAATGAGAAAAACATTCTTTTAGTTTTTTTAAAATCATTCTTGGACAACGAGATCTTAACCCGGTTCCTTCTCCTGCTCGACTTGATTTGGACATTAAATTTGATATTTAAGATCGCGCCATCGATAGTCTAAGTTCATGAGAGTTGTGTTGGCTCACATGTTATTTCTAGATATCTATATTATTTTTCATTCATCAATCACATAACCTAAATGAAATTAATCACATAACAATACATTAATTTCTTATTTGTACAGAAAGTGATTATGTGCCGCACATACACGGCGGAGCTACATATGGCTTAGCCATTATACTATCATACCCTTATTGAAAATATTTATACTTTCTTTGACTATATTTTCTGGTTCCGTCACTACTCACATAGTTAGTTCTCTTGGCTTAATGATATCTAGATCTTGTCATTTCCGAGCCAAACCCGATCTATAACCACAAAGTCGAAACTACATAAAAATTATAGTGTGTGGACGTCGATAGAAAGCCGTCCACAGACTTTGCATGCTATGGAGGTCCAAACACTCTGAATGTATTCTATTCCTATTCTTATTCCTAGTCATTGCTATCAACCAAGCATTTCCAGATAAACAAGGGTCTTGGAAGCATGGAATCGGTCTTAATCCATCCATAAAGTGATAGCATTAAGTTTACCCTCTTATGGACTAGTTGGGTCCCTCTCACCACATGTTGAAAACAACACCTTCCAATTCCATGGTGAAATACCCTTGGAGTTAGGTGGGTTGTTTTGGCTAAGAGTGCTCGTGCTAGGCGACATCTTCCATTATGGTCTTACCCTTCATAATGTTTTGATGAAGACATTTTATTTGGCAGTAATGGAAATCATGAATCTAGCATTTGATTTTCGAGTAAAAGAGACCATCCATTTACTAGGATAGAGGACACCCTTGTATGTGAGAAATTGTCAGATGTTCACTATAATATAGATCTTCATATATATTACTTTCATGATTATCAAAATATCCAAACATGATTATTTTAAACATTTGTGTGAGAGAATTAAAGTTTAACTCGGTTAAAGATATGGTTCTCTCTCTCTCTCTTTCTCTCTCTCTCTCTCTCTCTACTCTCTCTCTCTCTCTATATATATATATATATATATATATATATATATATATATATATATATATATATATATATATATATATATATATATACTGCTATATTGATGGTCATTCTCTATATATAGAACGTCTAATTAATGAAAAGCGGGAGCACCATTTAGATTTTAAGTCACAAAATGGACTCATAATATTACTTAGTCACTTAATATCATTTTTTGAAAAAATATTTATTTATTTATTTTTGTTTCTATAATTATTATCTTCTTCTTTTATTTATATGCATGTAATTATTCCCTTAAAACAATCTTTGTAATTTCTAAGCCTTATTGAGTTTTATAAATTGTACAACTTTGGTGTACATAGTGGTTCTTAGTACACCAAGAACCATATATTCCTCTTAAAATGAGAAAAACATTCTTTTAGTTTTTTTTTTAAAAATCATTCTTGGACAACAAGATCTTAACTAGTTTCCTTCTCATGCTCTCTCAACTTGATTTGGACATCTTAAATTTGATGTTAAGATCCTTAAATACAATGGTCTAAGTTTATGAGAGTTGTGTTAGCTCACATATTATTTCTAGATATCCATATTTTTTTTCATTCATCAATCACATAACATAAATTTATGTCTGGTAGAAATGAATGGCACGATAATGAAATTAATCACATAACATTACATTCATTTCTTATTTGTACATAAAGTGATTATGTGCTGCACATACAAGGCGGAGCTACATAGGGCTTAGCCATTATACTATCATACCCCTATTGAATATATTTATACTTTCTTTGACTATATTTTCTGGTTCCGTCACTACTCACATAGTTAGTTCTCTTGGCTCAATGATATCTAGATCTTGTCATTTTCCACTAGCAAACCCAATCTATAAGCGAAAGTCGACTACACTTAAAATTACTTATAGTGTGTGAGCGTCAACCAAACGTAATCTCGAACTTTGCATCTTGTGTGGAGGTCACAGCACTCCTGAAAGTATATATTCCTATTCCTATTCTAGTCATTCTTTGTCAACCAAACATTTCTAGATAAACAAGGGTCTTGGAAGCATGGAAATTCAAATATGGAATCAGTCTTAATTCATCCATAAAGTAATAGCATTAGTTTACCCTCTCTTATGGACTAGTAGGGTCCCTCTCTCATCACATGTTGAAAACAACCTTCAATTCCAATGTGAAATACCCTTGGAGTTAGGTAGAAATTTATTTTGGCTAAAGTCTTTGGTGCTCAAACGACATCTTCCATTATCTTACTCTTCATGATTTTGTGATGAATACATTTTATTGATAGTGGAAATCATGAATACGCGTTTGATTTTTGAAATGAAAGAGACCATCCATTTACTAGGATAAGACACCCTTGTATGTGAGAAATTGTCCAAGATGTTCACTATGATATAGATCTTCATATATATTACTTTCATTATTATCAAAAATCAGAAACATGAATTGGCTATAAACATTTGTGTAGAGAGAGTTAGGTTTAACTAGGTTAAAGATCATGGTTTCTCTCTCTCTTTCTATATATACATATATATATATATATATATGTGTGGTATTCTCTATATATAGAACCTCTAATTAATGGCAGAGCACAATGTAGATTTTAAGTCACAAAATGGACTCACTTAATATTACTTAGTGTAATATCATTTTTTTGAAAAATAAGTTATTTATTTATTTTTGTTTCTATAATTATTATTTTCTTCTTTGTTATATGCATGTAATTATTCCCTTAAAACAATCTTTGTAATTTTTGAGTCTTATTGAGTTTTATCAATTGTACAACTTTGGTGTACATAGTGGTTCTTTGTATACCAAGAACCATATATTCCTCTTAAAATGAGAAAAAACATTCTTTTAGTTTTTTTTTTAAATTATTCTTGGACAACAAGATCTTAACCAATTTCCTTTTCCTGCTCTCTCAATTTGATTTGGGCATCTTAAATTTGATGTTAAGATCCTTAAATACGATGGTCTAAGTTCATGAGAGCTGTGTTGGCTCCGCAATGTTATTTTAGATATCTGTATTCTTTTCATTAAATCAATCACATAACCTAAATTTATGTCAGGTGTTGAAATTAATGGCACGATTATGAAATTAATCACATAACATTACGTTCATTTCTTATTTGTCTGGAAAGTGATTAGCCAATGCAGCACATACGGGCGGAGCTACATGCGGCTTAGCCGTTGTATCATCGCCTCTTGAAAATGTTATACTTTCTTTTACTATATTTTTAGTTCAGATCACTACTCATAGTTAGTTCTCTTAGCTCAATGATATGAATCTTATCATTTTCCACGAGCAAGCCAATCCTATATGCCCAAAGTCAAGAAGCTATGTGATGCTTACCCCCTTAATTATGGCAAGTGATGGGACCGCCGCATGAAGTTGAATTTGTAAATTGGCCTTTAGAAAATAGTGAGCAAACTTGAGAAGCAAAAGTGAATATGACATAATCTTACTTCAAGAGTGTAGTATAAAATTCAAGACTACAGAAATAATATAACCAAAGTAAAACTACCACCACGGTGGTGTTTAAAAAAGTCTTAATACATATGCTTGAGTCTCAAAAAATTACTTGTATCAATACAAATTTCACTATAACAAGAAAAATGATACCTGACCACTTCTATTACGAAAGAATAGGGTCTACAAATGGGGACTTCTAGGTTGTGTTGGCGCCATAGAACATGGGGTGTCCACGACGACTTCTTCAACACCTACGAGGAATTAAACACTCATCTTAAGCTTATAGCTTAGTAAAAAACTAAATAAAAACAAAACTACTTATAACTATTTAACTTGAAGAATCTGTTAAACAAGCATACATGTATTTGGGTAATTACATTTAACGATTTTCATGCTGTCCGAGTTCATTTATATATATATATATATATATATATATATATATATATATATATATATATATATATATATATATATATATATATATATATATATATACATTATATTCATCTCACAGTAGGAGTACATATCATACGATTAGAAGACGAGAGGTGCACGGTACACTCTGATACAATCTGAGGAAGTATGCTAGTAAATGTAAATTCTTATTTTCATAAGCATCTTGGTCTTTTATTCATGTACTTTTCATATAAATGTTTATGCATAGACCCGAGTAAGAATGAATAACGGTACCTGCGGTTACCGGTAGGTACTTTGTGAGTGCGATATAGTACGATATAGAATGAAGCATTGAACATGAGTGCCATACAGCACTGTCGGGAGTCTTGAAGCACTAAGCGGCGGTGTCATAGCACTGTCGAGAGTTCACGAAGCCTTTGCTTAGGAGTGTCGTAGCAGTCACATTTATTCACAATCCGGGTCTTAAGCGGACATACATTTATATGTGATTGAGAACATTTTTACAAAGGTCTAACCTCATTCATATTATTTTCTAGTCGAATTGTATGACCATATTTCTTCATGCATATCAACATGTTGAGTCATGTATTCTTGTCGGGCATTAACAATGTATTTGCCAAAGAGGTCAAATTATGAAATGTTCTTCCCGCGAAATGATTTTCACCTTAAATTGCACAATTTTCTTGGAACAATAGAGACATATTTTACCAAACACGAAAGTTGTAATTCTATGAGTCTATTTTCAGTAGAAATTTGAATCATCTCATTTGGATCTTTATACCTTAACTTATGGCCAAAATATAGAACCTACCAAAGTTAAGAAATCAAAACTCGTATCTTCACTTCAGTCTCAAAAACAAGGGATTAGGATTAAAATTGCTTCTCAGTACCATCTATATTTTTGTAGGTCTACCTCTTTGGGTTCTTCTGACTAAAATCTGTCAATTTGGAGGTCGGGAGACGAGTTATGACGATGCGAGGAAAAGCAGTTCTAGGGAAATTTACAACATCACTTTCCCTATAATTCTATGTAATCGTTGCACAAAATGGTCCGTAGAAAAGGACACTCCCAACAGAATTTTGCAATTCTTTCTTCATGAAAGCTGTTCTCTCATAAGTCTAGATTACACAGAAATTTGAATCATTGCATTAGGATCAACCTATCCCGAATCTGTTCGAAAACACTTTCGAGGTATGCAGACGAGACCTTAGCCGACAAAACGAGCTCCACTTTGATGAATTTCTAGAGTACAATGGGGTCCAAATCTAAATACGCTAGCCTTCATAGGTTATTTTACAAGTCTAGTTTATCCATAAATTTGAATAACTCCAATTTGGATGAGTAAAACTCAACTTATGACCTAAACACTCATAAATACCCCCATTTCAATGGAAAAATAGAACACCTGACTTCAACCCCAATTTCAGAGGTCTTACAGTCACCTTTTGGTCTAGGTTTCTTCTAGATAATTCAAGATATGGGTCTCATGTCTCATCAACTTAGAATCGCTCAATTTGGAGGTCTAATGGCCAAGTTATGGCCATGCGAAGCAAGTCGGAAAAAAAAACACCTTGAACCATACGAACCGAACTCATTTTTCACACCAAACTCCTCATTCCTCCCTTGAGGATCCAAAACAAAAGCACAACCTGACAACCACAAAGTAGAAGAAGGAGATCCCTGACAGCAGCAATCTTGAAGCCTCAAATCGAAAACATACCCCGAAGATGGAAAGTTAGGATTTTCCTAACCTTGATTCTTAACCTTCATTTGCTATCCTTTCTTCTTCACTTTACTTGAACAAGTGGAACCTTGAAATGGAGAACAAGCACACAAAAAAAAAAATGGCCTTCTTCTCCTCCAACGGATGCCTAGCTCTCACTTTGCCCAAAATGAAATCCTTCCTCATTAAAGACAACTTTTGGTCTTATCTCATTTATTTATAAGGTCATATTTGGAAAAAATCATTTTGGCTTAAGTTTTTCCTTTTGCTATTCGGTCCTCAAAGTTCGGGAAATTTCTATTTACAATCCTTATCATTTGCCATAATAGCATATAATCTTCTTACATAATGTCCTTTGAGTCCTTATTTTGTAATTAACCATTATACCCTTGACTCTTGGATAACTTTCGGGTTTATCATTTTTCACTCTTACCACTTAAATTCTGAAAAAATACAAATTTTACTTTTATTATACCTCTAAACTATAATAAACTACTAGGGTATAATTTTGAATGTTACAAGCTACATAAAAATTATAGTGTGTGGACATCAACCAAGCACGTCCTCGTACTTTGCATGTTGTGTGCAGGTCCCGACACTCACAGAGAGTATATTCCTATTCCTAGTCCTATTCCTAGTCATTGTTGTCAAAACAAGCATTTCAGAGATGAGCAGGTCTTGAAAGCATGGAAAATTCAAATATGGAATCAGTCTTAAATCATCCATAAAGTGATAGCATTAAGTTTACCCTCTTATGGACTAGTTGGGTCCCTCTGCACATGTTGAAAACAACACCTTCCAATTCCGCGGTGAAATACCCTTGGAGTTAGGTGGGTTGTTTTGGCTAGAGTGCTCGTGCTAGAGCGACATCTTCCGTATGGTCTTACCCTTCATAATGTTTTGATGAAGACATTTTTTTATTTGAAGCGGTAATGGAAATCCTTGAATACGCATTTGATTTTGATGAAGAGACCATCCATTTACTAGGATAGGACACCCTTGTATGTGAGAAATTGAGATGTTCACTATAATATAGATCTTCATATATATTACTTTCATGATTATATCAAAATGTCAAAGCAAGATTATTATAAACATTTGTGTGAGAGAGAGAATTAAAAGTTTAACTTCCGATTAAAGATATGGTTCTCTCTCTCTCTCTCTCTCTATATATATATATATATATATTGATGGGCATTCTCTATATATAGAACGTCTAATTAATGAAAACTAGGAGTACCATTTAGATTTTAAGTCACAAAATGGACTCAATTAATATTACTTAGTGTAGTATCATTATTTTGAAAAAAAAGTTATTTATTTATTTTTATTTCTATAATTATTATTTTCTTCTTTGTTATATGCATGTAATTATTCACTTAAAACAATCTTTGTAATTTATGAGCCTTATTGAGTTTTATCAATTGTACAACTTTGGTGTACATTGTGGTTCTTTGTACACCAAGAACCAAATATTCCTCTTAAAATGAGAAAAACATTCTTTTAGTTTTTTTTTTAAATCATTCTTGGATAACAAAATCTGTAAAATCCGGGTAAATTTGAATTTTTCCGAAAAATAGAAAAACAATAAATTATCGTTAAATGTACAAGTTGCAAAATTGGAATTTTTTTAGATCTCGAATGATGAAACGGACCTCACCGTTGGATTTAATTTGCGAAATCTAGTTACGTAGTCGAATTTCATTGAATTTCGAGATAGTAGGATTTTTCACAATTTTCAAGGTAACGGGCGTCAGATGGACTCTAAAACGAGAATTTTTGAGAAAATCTCGAAAGTGGAAAATAAATACAAAGTAAAGTTCATTTTAAAATAATTTGAGCTTAAGCGGAATGAAAGCAAATTACCCCGGGCATGTCGCCAGGACTGGAGCAGGCGTGGACACGTGGAGCAATGTGGGCCTTGTCTTTAAAACTTAAGGATAAGTTAGATAAGTGAAATTTGAGAGAGGAGGAGCTCATTTCCTGGTGTGGTTCTTACGGTGAGAGAGAAAAGAGAGAGGAAGAGAGTTTTCAAAACTTCTATCTTGATTTCGGGTTAGTGATCGAGTCGTCGGACCAGAATGAAAGTTCATGCTCGGCAAGGGCTACGGCCAGATGCAGAAAACATGGGGGATTTCATTGAGGATTCAAGCAAAGAGTTAGGAATCAAAGGTTTGGGTTTTGGAAGTATCCACGGGACACCACAAATTTCTTCTAAGCTCTAAGGGTAAGGATTCTTACTACTTTAGTGCATTTTTTCCATTCTAAGGGCTATTTGGTTGTGTTTGTACTTACTAGGGGCTGTTTAGGTGTGTTTTCCCTAAGGGGCTGTTTGGCAAAGTTTGGGGAGGTGGGAATAGTGCCCTTTTTTGACCCCACATACTGTCCAGATTTTGGGACTGATTTTCGGTCGGGAAAAATGAGGAAATTGGACTAGTTTCCTTCACGAAGTATGAGAAAAGTTGCATCAGTGAACTTGATGTTAGGTTTGAATCACTCCAAATTGGACCTCTATAAGCTTGAGTTGCCGTCATTTCGAGACTACAAGCTACCCTGTTTTGACCACCTGTCAGATTGCAGGACTGATTTTTGGTTCAAAAGAAGGAATTTGGACTAGTGTTCTCCATGGAAATTATAGTTGCATCAGTCAACTTGATGTAGGCTTTTGAGATCACCCCAGGTGGACTAAGTATGGCTCGAGTTTATGGTCGATTTCCCGATCTTGCCACAGCTTAGGCTGTTTAATGGTTTGTGTCCAGATTTAGGGACTAGTTTCTGAACTGAGTTTGGAACTATTGTGTGGTCTATTATGGCTTGTTGTGTGGAATGTTTGGTGGACATCTCTATGCCACAACTTGTCTTGAGGATTAAGTTGTCATTGCTTGAGTTTGAGTGACATGCTTGGTAGAGGTAGTGATTCAAGTCCAATATGTATTGTCCTAATGTATTGACATGTGATGAGTTTGTGTATGGATAAAGGCCATTGCATGGCTTGTTTGTGAAGCTACTTGTGGACATGTTATGTTACAATTTGGCCTAGAGGATAAAGTATGTCATTTGTGAGTTAGAGTAATCTAATGATCTTGAAATATATGTCTAAATATATTGACATATGAAATATATGATAGTTGTTTTATGCTAATTGATATAATTGTCCATGATACATGGGTGATATGCGTGGTAGAATTGTCCATATAGCATTCATCATATATGACATGGTATAGGCATGAAATGGAAAATTGCATTGTATATACGGGGACATCGCGTAAAACGGGTGTGAGTGCATGGTAATAATCAACAGCGTTTGGTGTTTTTATTAGATGGGCTGTCTGATTGGAACAAGTCGGCTTGGTCACACGGTTGCATATGAAATTGAAAATATGTAGTGTTGGTGGCATATGAAGTAGGGATAGAATGCCCCCTCGGGTGAAAGCCCCATTATTTTTTATTATACATATGTGGCAAGCGGTGGCTTTGTGAGAATAATAAGAAGGCCCACGAGCCTACGGTGAGACACGGAAATTCATTACCTGAAAGACACATGGTTTTGAATATAAATGATCATTGGGGTATAACATCCAAAAAGATTTTGATTTGAAAACAAATGAATTTTGTTGTAAAATGATCATTAGATATAATCCACAAATGATGGGTTTTATCACACTTTGGCATCGCATTGTATGGTAGGACTCGGTAAGGACTCGGGTAAGAGGTGAGTCGGTAAGGACTCGGGTGCATGGTATGATTGAGTCTCATCTTATTTCATGGAATGTAAGTTCCATAGTAGAAATGCATGTTTTGCTTTGAATGTGAATGTGAATTGTGAACATGACCTTTGCATGTGCGGGTTAAATTGGGAGTATTCCTTGTAGGAAGTTTACTCTATTAGGCGTGGCTCGCCCATATGAGAAACATTTGGTCTGGAATGGAACCTTTAGTGGATAGCACTCATTCGAGCGCATTTGTAGAAGAGAAAGCGAACATATTCCCACCTTATTCACCATTTGTAAAATATTTTGGAAAAATCTTATTCCTAATGTAATATTTGTAAGAGTGATGTAATTAAATAACATGAATTTTTAAATATAATTTTGTATGTTTAAAATGAACATGGATAAATGGACCATGTGTTGGTCATTTTTTTACTCATGAGTAGACTCGATTGTGGTCATTGTATTATGTTGAGGTCTCGAGATAGGTATGTTGCTTATATTTGTATGCAAGGTTGGATTTTAGATAGAGCTCCCTAGAACAAGGAAGTTATGTCTGATTTTTGTTAAAATTATGGATCGATAAATGGAACATAACGGTGCGGTGTCGAATTAAACTGCGATATCCACGAGTTTTCTGAGTTGACGGTGGTCAAACGGACCCCGAGGTTTTGAGGCGTCATGGCAGCGTGTGGTATAGGTATGCGATTACCTGCGGCTTTGATGGGCATCGCGTCACATCGATACCGATCCTGACTTAGTATTAGGCATGGGTATCACGATTACACAGGGCTTGATGGGCATGTGTCATAACGCGATCTGGCACAACGGTATCGGAGCTTGGGGTATCTGAATACCTAGGGCGAGGACATGGGGCTGAGGTCATGAGGAGATTTATGGTGCATCTAATGCCAACATCCGACTTGGTATCAAAGCTTAGGTATCTGAATACCTAAGACAGGAACATCGGCCTAGGCCGTGACATTTATGGTGCATCGATACCCGATCACAGGCAGTATCAGCTTAGGAATCTGAACACCTAGGGCTCGGTGGGCATGGGTCTAGGACATGCGGGTTATGTGATTACGTACAGGATTTATGATTGCACAGTGATAGATTTGGTACTTGCTTCATAATAAACCAGTATCGGCGTGGGTATCACGATTACCTAGGACTTGATAGGCATGGGTTTGATATTCCCATTCATAGTGCATTTCATGTTTTATGCGCTAATATGCTACATGATTGTGTGTTATGTGTTGTGTGAATTATATGCATGGTGATCACCTCCGATGCCACTAGGATAAGACTACCTGCATTCCAACAAGAGGGTGAATTCCAAGTATGGAAGGGATTGGGTCAAAGCCTCAAGGAACTTGGAGGCAATGACATGGGAAGAGTTTCGTGAGCTCTTCATGGATAAATATTTCCGGTGTGCGCTTTCGACATGCAAAAAGCTGGGAGATCCTAGAGCGAAACAAGGAACGATGATAGCGCTCAGATCGTGGCTAAGTTCATTGAATTAGCTCATTCGTTGGTGATTATGTGGCCCACGAACATAGCGAAGTGAAAGTTTGATGATGGTCTTAAATTACCCATCAGGAATTAAAATTGTGGGACTTCTCCTACAAGACATGGACTTGAGTGGTCAAGGCGATATGGCCATTGAGAGGAAGTGGACAGCGCCTTGAACATCCAGGGGGCAAGTGTTGAGTTAAGTGAAAGGTTTGGGGCTTACTGGGTTGAAACCTTGGAAAGCTAGATGTATGCGTGAGAGGTTGCTCCCCCAGGAACTAGGTAGTGTTAATCGGATATGTAATCGAGTTGTGAGTTAGATATCTTAGGGATTCTACTCATTGTGGACTGGGGTCATGGACACGTCGGGTTTGATTTCATCCTTGGGATGGGTAGTTGGCGGCTTTACTTAGAAATTCGTCGTGATTATGATCGTAGGAGGGTTACTATGTAACACCCCAAATTATACCCTGACAGTTTTATAACTTGTTTTGGGTATAATGAAAGTAAATGTATATTTTTTTGAAATAAAATAATGCTAAAAATAAAATAGGAAAAATCCAGAATTAATACAAGAGTTAAGGGTAAATTAGTAATTTACCAATTAATTAAAGGTCATAATTTATAGAAAGATTATATGATAAAATAAAATATTGAGAAATTGAATTACAAATAATAGAGTTAGAAGAACCCTAAATACAAAGGGTAAGGTTTAAATCGCAGGGTTTTTGTTGAGCCAAACATGGCATAACTCCAAAGGTGGGGATAGGACCCGGCAGTATGGAACATCTTTTGGTGTGTAAAGGCTAGGGTTCACATTAAAGAGGGGAAGAAGAAAGAGGAGAAAAAAGAAAGGGAGAAGAGAAGAAGAGAAGAAGAAGAAGAAGAAGAAGAAGGAATAAGGAAGAAGGAAGAAGAAAAGAAGAAGAAAAGCAAAGGTATGGAATCTACATAAGTTTGGAACATCTCCTTTGTATGTATAAATCTCTTTTTGTTTAAGTTGTGTAGGAAAAATCCTACTTGGAATGTTGTTGATTGGTATGAGATGGGTGTTATGGTTTAAATGTGTTTTGGTTGAGTTGGTTTGTAGTTTAAGAAGGAAATTTATGGTGAAAAGGGACAAATCGGCCATTTACGCTTCGGCCAAACACCACACCTAGGCGTGAGTGTAAGACAGAGAAAATTCAATTTTCTAAAAAGGAAAAATAGTAATTTTGGTAAAAATCTAAATTTTTTTCTAGATCTTGGATGATGAAGCCGGACTTCGCGTTGGAATTGTTATGAGAAATCTATTTATACGATCGAATTTTGTCGAATTTCGGGGAACATATGGAATTTCACATTTTGAGGACAAGTGTCGGGTGTCGTAAAACGGGTTTGAGAGACATGTGATGTGAAAAAAGTCACCTACTACATGTACTCTTGTGACACATGTTGCAAGATTAGAAAGATGATGGAAATGGACGGCTTAGATTAAGCCAAGTGTCAAAAATCAAAGGAAGAGACATGATGATAATTATTTGAATTGTTAATGATAATAAGACGAAAGATGAACAGTGTTCATCTTCTTCATTTTGAGCACAAATGGGCAGTGGCTGGATGGGAAGAGAGGCATTGAGCTTGAGTTTGAGTTCTAGAGAGAGAGTGTGTTCCTTCTCAGTTTTCGGCCATTGGGGCCAGGTCGGTTTCGACGGAGACGAAGTAAAAGTCGTCTGCAACGGCGAGGAGCTGCGCGTGGACACCAATTTAGAGGGAGTTAGACAACTCCAAAGAGGTAGGGATCTTTTCCTACTTGTGTTATTCTTTGGCTAAGAGCCATGTAAATGGTTAGAATGTTCGAGGCTTGTTTTAGCTAGTAAATTCGGTCTGAAGCTTTGAGCAAGGTGGAGAAAATTCCTATTTGTGTATTAAGTGAACAGTCAACCGAGGGTTTCACTATTCACATGAATAGTGACATGATTTTTGGTGTGATTTTTATGATGTTAAGTGATTCAAAATGAATTGCTTGTGTTTGTTAATTAGCCCATGTGAGCTAATTTTGGTGTTATTGATGGTGGTGCATAACATGATTTATGTGATTTAATTATGTTAATATATATGCATGTGAATATATTAGCATGAATGTTTTGGGATTAACATCATGCATTCCATATGCACTAGGGCACCCTAGAATATTAGGAGTGAGTGCATGACATGAAATTGAAAGAAAAACGAAAATGTTTGTGAAAAGAATTTCGAAGGAACATTTTCCGAAGAATTGCCTTAGAGAGTTGTCCAACAGATCACTTCGGATGAGAACCATAACTGTTTCGGAGCGTTATCTAGCAATTCGCCTCGGAGGGTAGTCGATGTATTTGCGGGAAATTCGATTAGTGAGTTTTCGAGGAACAAAAGCTTTTGTTTTGAAAGCTGAATATTCTTTCGCGCCGACTAGGCGTATGTGAGTCGGTGAGGACTGGGACATGGGATTGGTCATGTAGACATTCGAGTAGGTTCATGTAATTGCTTGGATGTGATTGTTTGCCATGACATGTGCACTTAGGTGGGGAGTAACCCATGTAGGAAATTATCTCTACTGGGCTTTGCTCACTCTGTCGAGGGATCACCATTTCAGGTACAGGGAGCGATCGGGAGGCGAGCTCATTAAGTGGATTTGAGAAGGAAGCGGAGCTTGTGGCTTTGATGTTGTATAACATGTATTAGAATGTTGTAATTTTAATATATGTTGAATTAAGAGTAATTTATTAACTCTTGAACTATTGTATATAGTTGATGTATTTTGTGAGTATTGGTGCAAGGGCCCAAGTGGCTATTATTTTACTCGCATGTGGACACTGTGTGGTAATTGTAAACTTATTGGGATAGGTTTGTACTTTGGGTAGAGCTTCCGTACAAGGCTACGGGATTTTCGTAAGTGGTGTCGGGTTACGGAGCATCCACGGCTGATACATGAGGTTGATGGGTTGTCAACGGACACCCCGGTTTTGGGGCGTTATGGTAGGAATGCACACAAAGTGGAGCTCGCCTGGCGGAGGAGTCCCTACTACAAAGCAGACACGACCAGGTTTAAATTTTCTAGTCACTTTGAAGCCAGCATTGCTCAAGCTTAGGCTTACACCGCAAGTCTGTTTTGGTTCCTCTCTTAGTTAATTCTTAACAATAGATCCATTGGACTAATGAGGATCCTAATAAGTGAATGAAAGGGTTCATCCAAGTATAACAATTATATGAAAAATGTTTTGTACCTCGTCGCCTCGGCGATTTGGTAGTTGTGCAAACATTGTTTCTTACCCTCATTTGCTAATATGTTTAAATGTAGTGTTATTCCTTGGTTAAGGGATGAAAAGATAAATGTGTAATGAAGGCATATGAAAGCGTATAAATGTCCAAATAATACAAGAATAAAAATGCATGCGAAAATGATAAGAAAATATCGCATATGATTATCGAGATAACAATGGTTATCGGGATATGTGATATATATTGTAAATGAAATAAAGAAGCAGTTAATGCATAGAACCTAGTAGAGGGATAGATGGAGCTCATCTTTTATTAGAAAAGGCTCGCGACATTGCGATCAGTTGGCCCCGGATTTAGGTGATTACATCGCTTTGGGCCCTTATAGATATTGGTCATTGTCTAAATCTGATGATAACGAGTGCTGGGCCCTTATAGATGGTCATTATCTCATCTGATATAATAACATATCGGGCCCTTATAGATGGTCATTGTCTCGTACAATGATACCAGCACCTTAAGGTCCTTATAGTTCATTGTCTCGTACAATGATTATACTTTCAACCCGAGGTCCTTATAGTTCCGTATCCACTTCACGATATTTGCGAGGCATGAAACACATAAAATAAATGACAAAGAATATACAAATGAAGCATGACATATATAGGAAGCATAGCATTCTTTATGTGATGTCGTATAATGATAAGTACAAAGAAAGCGAAAATGTAAATGAAAGATGCTATGGAATGAAACATGATAAGACGAATAAGTATGATATATGTAGAAGCATATCTATAAATGATATTAAAACATGAATAAGCATGTATATGTAAATGAATGTTAAAGTTATATCACGATTATCTAAAGTGCAATGACCCATATTAAGAATTAGTCCACATGTATTATTTCCCACTAAGCTATAAGCAGCCGCAGGTGTTTCATCCTTTTAGGTACAGGAGAAGCAGGAATTTGAAGCCCGGACAATCCACATCAGCAACCAAGGCCAACACACTACTAGGTGCCCACTAAAAACCTTTTGGTATATTTTTTTTTGTATATGTTTTGCTTTTGTAAGCAATGTAAAAATTTGTATATGTTGAACACTCCCATTTATGGATTTGAATATATTTTGTAATTATTTGCTGAAATATATTTGAATAAATGTTTAACGGTACATGAATGAACCATAGAATTAATACAGTATGGCAAAAGAAAAAAAGTAAAGAAATGTGACAAGATTCTGACTTAAGTGGTATCGAGCACCTGTGTTGGGGGCATCACAAGTTAGATGGTAAAAAAGGCGTGACATACTATGTAACACCCCGAAATATACCCTAGTTGTTTGCAACATGTTTAGGGCATTTTGTAAGCATAATTGAATTTTTCGTAAATTTAATTCGAAAATATGGAAAGTTAGAAACCCTAAAATTTTATATAACTAGAGGGAATGAAATTGTAAATTGTCCAAAGGAATTATCAAGACATGGGTTAATAGGATTAGAGGCGAAGTATAAATAATAAGAATTGTAATGTAATTAATGGAAGTTGGAGGACTAAAAGCTAAATAATCAAAAACCTTCATTATAAAGGGATGTGGGAGACCAAAAATGCATTATTTTGGTCTCCAAACAAGAAGTCTACGGGAAGGAGAGGAGGAGGAAGGAGAAGAAGAGGAAGGAGAAGAAGAGGAAGAAGGAGAAGCAAAGTCAAGGTATGGATTCTTGTATACATGACTTTGGTATGATTTTTGTACAAGAATTTCTTGGGCATGATTGTTAGGGTTTGCCTTGAAGAGTAAATTGGTTCCACTTTTTCACAGGGTTTTGGGACCCATCCTAACTCTAGAATTAAAGAGGAAGTTGGTTGAAAAATCCCTAGTTGATCATAATTAAATATGGAATCCTTCACAATTCCAAAGTTTTGGTAGAATTGGGTGAATCTTTGGATTCTTTGTCTAATTAAAAGTATTGGGGGAGTTGTTTAGAGGGATTCCATGTTAGTTTTGATGAAGGATGTAATAGGAGTGATCTATGGAAGAAAGTGCATGAAAAATGGGAGAAAATACACATTACAGGCAATTTTCGGTGACGTATGCCAGTACACCGAACATGTGCCGGTGGAGTTTGGGTTCCCCGGTCGTTTTTGGCGACGTATGCCAGTGCAGTCGGACTGTCTGGGTACACCTCTCTATTTTGACCGTGTTCGTATTTTACTTCATAACTTGCTCATTTATTATCCGATTTGAGTGATTCAAGTGGATAATTAAATTAAATTCAAAGGAAAACCAAACATCAGAAATAGACCTCGTCAAATTCTGACTCTAAGTGTGAATTCACTCAAAGTGGGGTCGTATTCCGGTAGTGCCTTCGGTTTTGCTCCTTAGAGTAGTCGGGATTGTTTGGACGTATCTTGAGTTCGATGCTCGATTTAGGTGATTCTAATTGGGGAGAACCCTTATCACGCCTTTAAAGAGTCCTGAAGAACGGAGTGTCAAATATGGAGTCGAGCCTTTGGAAAATGAGTATTTCAAGCTGTCCATCGGGTAAAATCAATAGAATTGACTAGTTTGGCATGAAAATGCCATAACTTTAGTTGGATGATCGATTGGAATGATTCCAATTTCTAAGTAAAATAAGATTCATTGAGGGACTATAATACATGAATGATGTGTGTGAATACATAGGCATTATCTTGTACAAGTATATGAAATGTCATATGTAAAAGTAACATGAAAAATATAGGAAATGCAAAATGTATATTTGTGTTCATGAAACATAAAATCGATAAGAAATATGAAAGCGAGCCAGGCACGTGACCATGAGCGTGAAATACAATATGTCGCCCAGACACATAATGTGGCTAAGAATGCCCCTATTACATAATATAGTGGATTCTTGGAACTCATATAATTATGCAAAGCGCCTAAGACCAGTTATTAAATGACACGACACTCTGTCATGATTAGTACTTCGGTACTCCTGATTGGTGCTCCGGCACTCCTGATTCTGCCGGTACTCCTGATTGGTGTTACGCACTCTGATTAGTACTTGATCACTCTGATTAGTCTCAGGCCTCTTGATTGAGCTGCCCGGTACTGTTACTAAAAATCACCAGTGCAGGCCAATTTTTTGGTGATGCGATAATTTTTGGTCGGTAAACCCATTCTTGACCGAGTTACCGACCAAATTATTTAGTCCACGATTTTCCCGGTCAGTAATTATTTCCTTGGAGCAAAATATCAATTGGTGATGAAATTACCGACCATTCTGGAACAAATAATTTTCGACTATTTAGGCCATTTATCGGCCAAAAAAAATTTTGGTCGTTAAATGGTATCAAGTAATTCGATAATTACCATTCATTTGGAGACCATTCACCGGAGCCAAAATTTTTTAATACTTAAATTCGGTAAATGGTCTCTAAATGGTCGGTAATCACCAAAAATTTTTAATAAATTTGGTCGGTAAATGGTCTCTAAATGGTCGGTAATTACCAAAAAATTTTAATAAATTTGGTCGGTAAATGGTCTCCAAATGGTCGGTAATTACCGACCATTTGGAGAACCATTAACTCCAGAAGGCAATAAAGTACAGTCTCGGTTTTTAATTCGCAATTTGGTCGGTAAATTAATTTTAAAATTTTTTTTTGCCATTTGAGTTTGATATCTTGCTTTTAAATATATATATGTAGTAAGATTCTGAAACAAAGAAAATTATAATGTCCATGCATATTATATAAAGAGAGTAAAAAATATTTTAAAGCAAGCAAACTAATATATATCGCATATATATAGTAAACTAAGTCAGAGAAAATAATAAAAACATGAATTCCCGAATCAAGTATAAGACATAAAAAAGAGTGTGCAATACACTCGATCATCGACCTAGTGTCATCATCGTGATCTTGAGATGTGTCGGTCGGTATGGTGAGATGTAGATCTTGGGGTAGATTTGTCTGGCTGCTGCTGATCTGATCGCGGTTCTTTGCGGGTCGCTGCTTTAATGGAATCTTCGAGTAGATCTTTGTGTGGCTAGAGCATTCACAATGAACACAATCAGGGTAGATCATCGGGGTTGAGCTATGATCCACCTTCGACACTTCTTTGTAAGCCCGGTCGGCAGGTAGGCCTTGACTCATCCCTATCATCCTCATGAGTCGATCATCGTCAGCTCGGTATCGGCCAGTGATCTTGTATCGCGTTTTCACGTTCGTCCACACAGAGATCCTCTGATCGAGAACAAATTCGAAAATGGTCACGAAGATAGAGCTTCATAATACGTCTATGCGAAGTAGAATGATGATGTCGACGAGCAGAAGCGCCATAGACGGGCATCTTATCCTTGCCATCAACTGACCTCATACCAAATCTGATTCGTATCAGCCGGTGGGCGATGAATTAAGGCTTCTGTTACACCATCCATGAACTGATGAAGCGGGAATACGCTTGAGGTCGCGGCTAACATTTCCTCATATCTCGCCTAATAAACATATTAAATAAGTATTTTAATTTATCTTCAAAAATAAAGAGAGAAATTATAAACCGTCTTTGGATTATATTTTTCACGTGTTCGGGAATTAGGTTGTGACGAATCAACTCGCCCGAATATTCATGGATGTCGAATTTAACTTAGACACCACTTCGATGAGTCCCTTTCTCCAAGATTTCGGGATTTTAACGAAAATCGGTGAGTCTCCTTTGTACGGGAGCTCTACGAAATACAACATGTCGATAACATGGCCACTGTCCCGACATTTCTAGCGACCACCGGGTCCGCATACGGATAAAAATGAAAAGATAAAAATAAAATTATTTTAATTTATCTTCAAAAAAAAAAAAAAAAGAAATAATTTATTTTAATGAAACTTACATTTCTTTTGCATGAGATCTCACGATCAATCGATCATCATGACCCTTCGTGTCGTGTATCCCGAATAGCGAGGAGCAGACCTTTACCTCCTTGCGTGTCTTTAATTACAAACAATACATACATTAATTGATTAGAAAAAATCATACGAGAAATGAAAAATGACATAATTAGACACAATTCACAAAGTAATAAGCATAGAAGTGTAAATTACAAATAATACCAATGCTCGTTCGTGCTCACGCATAGAGCGAGATCCTGAAGTGTGTGTAGACATGCCCACTTTACCCTCTGCAGCCCAAGCTACGGCGATTGTAGCTTTGTTTCTCACACCTCTTTACATAATCGGGATCTTCCCATCTTCACCAGCCACTCTTGGAAAACATGATCGGGGACACTCGTCTTGCTCTTTCTTCTTGACCATTTATCTTTGACCTGCATTACCACAGTGTCTTTATCTGCGTGGCGGCATGTTTACATTAGATTCTCACCCTTTTGTGCCTCCTTGGAATTTGTGTCCACTTATAAACTTTACTGCAATTATAATTTAAACATATTTCATCGGTGAACAAAAGAATAAATAAAAGATGTAAAAATGTTAAGTAGTAATATATACCTTAAATTCTCTCGAATCATCAAATGGTCTCTATGCGCCAGTGACTTCCAATTATGTCCATGAGGTTTAAAGGACTTCCTGAAATTGTCCTCAGAACCCTAGAAATTGAACCAGACGGCTCTAACTTCGTCCTGTAACCCAAAATTTCATAGCAAGTAAGAAATAAATTAAGAAATGGATAAATCGTGGTTAGTTTCATATCTTACGGATTATCGGTGTCGGATCGGCGACGATGGGAGAGTCACCGTCACGTAGGGTGCTCGAGGAAGACTCTCGACATCTCCATCCTGCCCACTACTCTCCTACGCGTCTCTTGATCATTCATGCTGATCTCGGGTTCATGATGTGGATCGGTCTGGCGATGTTGCTGGCGCGGTGCATTCCACTGACCTCCTGCGTACTGGCTGTGGGGTCTCATCCACCCTTGACCCTCTACCAGGATCGGGCATACCTGAGGCCTTGCTGCCTCTACCAGAACTGGTACGACCTGGCAACGTGCTGCCTCTACCTCGTCCACGTGCCATATCTGTTAAAAATAATAAACAACACATTATTGATTAGTAAGCATCAAGTAAAATACATAAGGCAATGAAAATAAAAAAACATGATTAACGATTGAAATAACTAAAACTCACTAACTACTCATTCCCGTGAGTCATCTAAATCTGAGTTCGTCTTCTTGAGATGTAGTAACATCATTTTCAAACTCTCTTCATCCCTCGTTTCTTGCTCACTTGATCAATTAAATGTTCATCAACATCTACATCACTTGTATCCATCTCGGGAAGATCTGACTAAAAGGGCGTCTTAGTCCCCCACCCACCGGCCGATTATAACATCATTGTCATCATTTTGAAATGCTGGTTCTATGACATCAGTACTTGGTGATGCGGGGATGTCAATTGAGCTAGCTTTGATCTTTTCTGACTTTCAATCCTTTCTAAGGCCGTGGGCGGATATTCCACGATAATAAACCTGTGATGCTTGTACTGCTAAGACAAAAGGTTCATACTTGTTGAATCGTTTTTTATCGTGCACATCGACAAGTTTATATCGAGGATGGACAACTATACCGACATGTGGTGTTAGGTCGAACCATTCACATTTGAATAACACAGTTCTTTTAACTGGGAGGCTTGAATTCTAGCTTTCAATCCGCCGACCAGAAGTCCAGTAATAGTCGGTCGGTTTCATTGTATCACGAGGATCCTTTAATGCATACCGTGTTAATGCATTGCGTGCTCCATACGATTGATGTGAAATTTAAAACCATTCACCACGATACTTGGGTTGTAAGTTCTAACCTCTCTTAGGGACCTCGTGCTATAGTTCGAAGATAATGATTGGAAATTTTATTTGCACGAATTATGAACTGTGTCGGAGAAATCGGTGTATTGTTGAGATTACAATTATAAATTTGTATCGAGAACATTACAATTGTTTTGTGATTTTCATGTTTAGTAAACATACGTATTTTCAAACCATGATGGAAATTCTTGCTCGAATCCACGGCATTAATGACTTAGTCATTCAAGTTTGGAAGCTGATTTACGTTTTTACGTAACGAATACAAAAATAGAATGAAATTAGAAAATGGATACATTGAGGAGAAATAGTAAATTAACATGCTAAATAGATCTCATTTGACTTTTAACAATACTTACTCATGAATGGTTGAACCTCACGGACAATTCATTGGACATATAGATGAAATTTGCGGTATATTCATTGTCACGCTAGATCTGGATTTCCTTCGGCGTAGGTGCTTTGGAGGCTTAGAGAATTTCAAACATATCATCATCCACAATGTCATCAAGATAAACCTCATTCCGCTTTTCCTTATGTGGAAGAGTTGGATCTCCTTCTTTGAAATAGAATGATGCGAATTTGGCAGCCTCATCCATAATATACCCAATTGATATAGAACCCTCTACCTGAGCCTTATTCATGATTTTATGCTTTATTTTCCTCAGAAGTATCTACAGAAGATTATTGAATATTACAAGTCATGTATGTGTGTATATATATATATATATATATATATATATATATATATATATATATATATATATATATATATATATATATATATATATATATATATAGGAAAGAATTGGTTAGTGAATTAATATTACCTTTACGGAGGATACATCCAACGATAATGGAATTTGGACCGGCAATCCCCAACCGTAAGCGAGTGCCTTTGGAAGATGTTCCATTGAGTCGAAAAACTTGGAGGGAAGATCTTCTCGGTGCATAAGATAACGAGTTTGTTAAATCCAGTTCCTCGACTCGTCATCGGTCGAAGAAGAAGAAGTGGTTGGCAGAAGAATAAAGAAATCTCGGTTATGGCTCCCATATTCTGTTGCCGTGGGAATTCTCGAAGACGGTGGTAACAACCTTTGCATGAATACATGACAATCATGGCTCTTCATGCCCAGACATCTTAAGTTTGTTCAGCGTCCACATCTCCCAGTTAGAAGCATAACCATCCCTAGAAATCTCGGTTTTTTACCCATCCAACACATCCCTCTTCGCGATTTGTCGAACAAATGGCACATCGGGGTATTCTTTTGGTGAATTTTTGTGCAAATTAGCAGGAATGACGACAATATTTATTCCAACTCATCTCTTGAGCATGCGTGTCCTTAGTTTTCCACGGAATGTTAAACCTTTGTATTGAAAATATTGTCAAACACATTCTTCTCGATATGCATAACATCAAGATTGTGCACGAGCAAGTGTTCACCTTGGTGAGAGGAATCCAGAGAAAATACTTCTCTTATTCCGCTATGAGTCTTAGATATGAAAGCTGTATTCCACTGACCTCGACATCAACATCTATCACCTTCTCGACCCTCACATTATTCAAATCCTGCAGAATTTCATCCCGAGATCTAACCCCCGGGAATTGTTTAGTAACCTTTCTATTCTTAATGAAGTCTTTGGTGTTACGTCGATACGGATGATTCATGGGCAAAAACTTTCGATGGTTGTCGAACCCATTTATTTCAGCTCTTAAATCTAAAGCATCGAGTCTTCCATACAATGCGGACATGCAACATACCGGCCCCGGTACTCCGCGAGACATCATAGAATATCTTTGGAAAGTCATTTATGGTCCACATGGGGAGCAACGCGCATCGAAAATTTTCCGTTTGGAAATATCATAAGTTTGAACTGACACCTGAGGACTTTCAACTCCGCTATCAATGGGTACATGAAAACATCTATCTTCCACTTTGGATTATTAGGCCAAACCTTAACACGATCAAAACATAAATTCCTCCTTCATACGCATAAGTGCGGAAGCGAGTTATACGCGTCACCACCACAGGCCCTGAGAATATTCTTTGTCAGTTGACCTGACGGTGAAAACCATCGACAAAATAAACCCCGACCTAACATTTCGAACTTTAGATGAAAAATCAGGGAAACACCCATCAAAATGTTTCCAAGCGGGGGCTGTCGGAAGGATGACACATCTTACGAATCCTCCATATGATGCTGCGGATACCACCTCGTTTCATTCATTTGTTGCGGTTGATGCGTACAATCTCTATGACCTAAGGTGTTATTGGAAAATAGTGCATGCTTCTTATCTGGCACCTTCAATTTCCGTATATACAATCTATTTCAGAACCCAACACATGCAAGACATGCCCACATTTTACAATTTGTTAAGGTCCTTTGTCATCACCCGATTATATCATACGATTGTTCACCTGACAATGAATGACATCACGGGTAATCCGACCCTCTAACTAACTTCTTAGTCTTTGTAGAAATCCAATGGCATCGGTGTCTTGGCTGGAAGCAGTTCTTGAATGAGAAATTAGACATATCATCAAACCATGCTACTTGAACACACAATGTCTGCACTTTATTTCTAACATCCTCACGGTACAACGAGATAGTTGGTATGCTTAGAGATTTCCCTCATGCTCTAAGTTTGTCTCAAGCTGAATCATGTCATAGAAATTCAGCACTTCTCGGCATTGGGTTCCACGTCGGGTTGGTCGGGACCCATGACATCACAAACCATTCTATGGTATGTAGTGTGATTCATATTCTCTAGAGACCATCGTCGATTCCTTCGCGACACCGTGCCCGAACTTGAACACCTCGGTGGACTTGCTTCTCACCATGGTATATCCAAACACTAGTAATAAATACAAAACCATTCCATACAAATGCACCTTCACAGTCTCAACATTGCGAAAACTTCTTATTCGACATTGCTTAAAGTGCAAGGACACCTTATATTGCCACCATTCACACACTCGGGATGTCTCAGGCGGGCCTTGCTCGATTCATCAACTTTGCTCCCCCATTCATTGCGAACATTCCATTCACTATTCGACTCATTGCATCCATTCCACGATCGTCTTCATAACAAATATTTAAAAATCAAATTTTATTAAACAGCAGCGTTGTACCAATTATTTTATGTTCTGTTAACCATTGTGTGGTTCGGAGATAAAGTTATTTTTCGTCTGTGTGATATCTGACCTACTACACATCCTCCACCTCCACGTCAACGAGTTCTGTTCTCTTCAATAGGTTTGGTCCTAATCCATTTACAAAAGTTGCACAAGATCACGGTGCATGTTCATTATGTATGCGTTTGTGACCTCCGTGGTTCTCAAGTACACTAAAATAAAATATATAAATAATAATGCATAATACGCGGTTAGCAAAATTGCATTACTATTTATATATCTAATGTGCACCGGAGAATGGCTGAGAAGCGAGGGCACCAAATGACACATATATATGCAATTTAAATTAAATCATGATCATTTAATTAACGTCCTTTCGTAGAAGCGTCCTTCAGGGCCGATCGGTGTTTTTCAAACCCCGTTGTAATACCTTTGGGCCGGATGCTGTTCTACGGTAACTATGAATCAGCGACAGCTTTAATCGTTTACGATGATGCATTTTCAAATCGTTGCTAATAGAGAATGCAGCGATTTCGTCGTATAATTAAAATTTAGTTTATATGTTAAGCGATTTCTTCAATTTAATCTATCCACGTATTCTTATATCCATATCATTCATAAATTCATGCTATATCATGTAATCCAACTCATATATTCTATAATTTCATTCAAGTGATTAGTACTTGGTACTCTAATCTAAATTTCAGAAATATATGGGTACCCAATGCTATTAAATAGCATATGGTCAGATTCTAAACTCAATGGGCTTTCCATGAGGCGAACACATATGAGAATCTAGCAGAATTATACGAGTTGCAATCCTGAAGAAAATGAGCAACTTACGCGGTAAGCGGCAGCGCGGCAACAACAACTGTTTTCGTCATTTCGAATCTAATATGAGTTCAACTCTGATCAAGCTATATATATGGGTGGATTCTAGACTCGAGGGCTTTCTATAGAGTGCAGAACACCTAGAACAAGAATCTAACGAAGGAGTTATGCAGTTGCAATCCACACGAGAAGAAAATGAGCAACTTGTAGCAGTAGCAGTAGCAGCAGCAGAAATACTGTTTTCGTCGTTTTCAGAGATCATATGAGTTCATCTCTAGTCAAACATATATGGGTGGATTACAGACTCAAGGGCTTTAAGTAAGTCACAAACGCTGAATCAAGATTCCCTAATGAAGGAGTTATGCATGTTTCAAATCATGAAGAAAATCAGCACACTGCAGTAATTGCAGCAGCAGGGCCACTGATTTTCTTCATTTTCGGATAGGATATGACCTCAATTTTTATCAAGCTATATATATGGGTGGATTCTATACTCAAAGGGCTATCCATAGAGTCACAAGAACACCCAAATCAGGATTCTAATGAAGGAGTTATGCATGTTTCAAATCATGAAGAAAATCAGCACACTGCAGTAATTGCAGCAGCAGGACCACTGATTTTCTTCATTTTCGGATAGGATATGACCTCAATTTTTATCAAGCTATATATGGGTGGATTCTAGACTCAAGGGCTTTCCATGAGTCTAAGAACACCCAAATCAAGTTCTAATGAAGGGTTATGCATGTTTCAAATCATGAAGAAAATCAGCACTACAGTAATTGCAGCAGCAGGACACTGATTTGCTTCATTTTCGGATAGGATAAGACCTCAATTTTATCAAGATATATTTTTGGTGGATTCTAGGCTCAAAGACTTTCCATAGAGTCTAAGGCACCCAAATCCAAGTTCTAATGAAGAGTTAGCCATGTTTCAGATCATGAAGAAAATCCAGCACACTGCGTAGTGCAGCAGCAGGGCTACTGATTTTCTTCATTTTTGGATAGGATATGACCTCAATTTTTATCAAGCTATATATGGGTGGATTCTAGACTCAAAGGGATTTCCATAGAGTCTAGGAACACCCAAATACAAGTTCTAATGAAGGAGTTATGCATGTTTCCAAATGTGAAGAAAATCAGCACACTGCAGTAATTTACAGCAGCAGGACCATTGATTTTATTCATTTTCAGCAGGATATGACCTCAATTTTTATCAAAACTATATATGGGTGGATTCTAGACTCAAAAAGTCTTTCCATAGGTCTAAGAACACCCAGTCAAGTTCTAATGAAGGGAGTTATGCATGTTTCAAATCATGAGAGAAAATCAAGCACACTGCAGTAATTGCAGCAGCAGGACCACTGATTTTCCATTTTCAACAATAGGATATGAGCTCAATTTTTATCAAGCTATATATGGGTGGATTCTAGACTCAAGGAACTTTCTATAGAGTCTAGAACACCTATAGCAGTCTGCGAAGGAGTTATGCAAGTTGCAATCCCTGAAGAAAATGCATACAATGAAGTGGAAAAGGTAAAGCAACCTCCATATATGAGTACCCTATAAATGGTACTGGCAAAGGCAATGGAACTCTTAAATTCATGCAAATATGGATGAGGAAGCCAAGATTCTAATTCCAAGCTAAAAATTGTACATTATCGGGTTTCAGAACAAGTGCAAGAGTGGTTGATCTACCAAACCTAGAAAAAGGACATTAGATCATTAGAAGCCATGAATTAAGCGTAGAGAGCGTCTTGCATGAAACCCCAGTCTTGAAGGAGGTTGGGTCCTAGCACGAGAGTGATGGAAAATATAAACAACCACTCTACAAACCATAAAGCACCACCAATGTGATGGTAAGCCTCATCGGATACGTATATACTCAGCTTGGTAAGCTAAGGTCGTGATGGCGCTAATGCATGTGGTCGGCGAGAGCCAAAATGCTTTCGTCAGCGAAGATACTCAAATGTTTGGATTTCGGAGGTGAGAAAAATACATATGCACATAAAAGAACCCACAAAAAAACTCAACATGTACTCGGCGATGAAAGTCTGAGTGGCATCATTGCCATTTCGGATAGTGGAAGAGTATGAGTATGTGTGGTGGAGAGCCTTAATAGATGGGAGGATGAATTTTGAGCATCAAGTAGACCACGAGCGCATCAACACCTTGGATAGGCAATCCTACGAGAATAGTAACATCCCTCAAAGTTATTGAAATAGGGCCAAAAGGTATTTACGAGTGGTGGAGTCAAATGGCTTGCTTTCGATCCTGGAATATGCCTAATGTGCATAAAATGGGAGATGACCAATCAACTCCTTGATACCCGCTTCATCCCTAAGCCCTTGGCAACTGACTTGGCAGGGTTCATCACTTAGGCCTTAATTTCTTCTAAGGAGTAGTTTGGTTGTCGATCGTAATGGAAAAGGAAAAGTAGGCAAAGTAGCTGGAGTTCTCGATAGAATATTGTAAAAACTAACTTAAACAAGGGAAGGAACTAAAGAAAAGCTAAGGTGGTATTAAAGCCAGTATAGGTCAAAAGAAAAGAAAGGAAAGAAATAAAATTACCTGAAATTGGAGGGTGAATCTACGAGCAATGGGTCAGAAGTGAGAAATCCTATGTGCAATGATAAGTCCGGAAATTAGTATTCCCCTCGAAGAGACACGTAAAAAGCCAAGGTCAAATTTCAGGTTATAGGCCAAAATAACGATACTTATATGGCTTTATATGCAAATTAGTACAATTCCCCAAGGTAGAAAGCAAGTATATCTGTTAGAATGATGGAAAATTTTACCTTTAAATAATCTTCGCCGATAGACAAAGTGGAAAGGTTTTAAAATAAGCGAGTTGGAACACGAAGTGAAGGCATACAATTCCCAATAAGTCAAATTATAGAAGGATAGAATCATAATATACGTCGGAGTATTCAATTGCTAGTAAAAGCTCGAAACTGAATAAAGGGAATGGGAAATACGTACTCTTGAAGGGCGATGGTGAAAGGGAAGCGACCTTGAATCATTTGCGGGTTGGAAAAATCGAATGTCGGCCTTGAAATTGTTGAGTAGTAGATTTGAGGAACTAAATGTCGGCCTTAGATAACGTCGAACCGCCATGAGTCAAAATGGACGAGCTAAAAGAAGGAGGCGGCGACTAGGTCGATGGCGATCCGAAGAGGAACAGCAATGAGGTGTCGGCGTTAGAAGCGAGCAATAGGATGTCGATCCTCCGATCGTGGCCCGTCGAATTCGAACCAACGACAAAGTGTGAGTTTCAAAGCAGCATCAGCACCGATCTTCCACTAATCGCCAGTAGTAGTGGCAAAGATCCCCTCGCCCGATGCTTGGCGGCGTTTGTGTCGAACCTCGGCGGCGGCGGCGGCCCGGCGATGGTGGTGATAGGTCGGCGAATGGAAGTCGAGGGGACGTCGAAATGTCCGGGGTTTAACCCGAAAGATAATGGAGAAAGAAAAGATGAAAATGTGGTTCCGCACGAAAGGGTTTGACTTGGCAAAATCTCTGAACCCTGGAAACAAATTTTTTCTTGGAAATAAGGAGGCATGCAGTGTTTCTTGTTGCTTAGAGAAGAAAAAGAATGGGTTCCTTCTGGTTGTGCGGGGTTTTTCGATAGAGGTTGGATGAAGGTCAGGTATAGGCGAAGGTCATAGAATTTTCCTTGAAATCAATTGTTGTCTCCTCGTTCAATCGATCGTACTCATTCTTGTTGGTAGAACTCTAAATCATAGACCTTAAATTGGACTTTGGGTATCATGATTAAAATAAGTCCAAAATGAAAAGATTTTGAGGCTTTAATATATATAATATGGTCCTCAAGCCATAATATATGTATAGAATATTGCAAACCATTTCAGAGCCAAAAATTTGGTCGGTAGTACCAGGAGTTAAAATTTTTGGAATTCGCTGTTCACTAGACCAATTTTCATGGTAATTTATTTTGGTCATTACTTGGTCGGTAATTGGTCGAGTGAATTTTGAAACAATTCCGCCTAATTCCTGAGACCAATTTTGACCAAGAATTATTTGGTCGGTAAATATAATTGGTCTTTGGTCGAAATTTTTTTGACCAAACCCTTTGGTCTCTAAATGGTCGTGATTTGGTGGTAATTACCGACCAATTTTTTTAGGTCGATATCTGGTTATTTTAGTAGTGACTCTGCTAAGTCTTTACCTTGCGCTCATGTCTGTTAAGTGCTCGGCACTCTGTCTGTTAAGTGCTACGGCACTCTGTCTGAGTCGTACTCGACACTCCTGTTCGATATCTGGCAATCTTGCTTTGTGCTCACGGCATGATGCTTGTATAGTATCTTTGGATACTTATTGTGCAGTGTCTTACTTTTATTTTACTGGTCTAGGTATTCCCATAATTATGATATGCTGAATAATGAATAAGAGGAAGCGAAGGTGTATTGTTACGATACAGTAATACCTTAAGGTATTTACGAATCTGAATAAGGCTACATAAGCTCTACGGGAGTTAGGCTAAGCATAAGCACGTGATAAGAAAAATTACTTATATAAGTCCATGATCTGAATGCATGAAGTTTTTGATATCCGTTATTGTTATATGCTTATTATAACTGTGCATATGTATATTACCTATGTTTCCCAGTAGCGTAAAAACAGCGCGGGTTTTAATCAGTGTGATGCGGAGAAGATGTCAGAGAACTTTGCGTTCGCCGGGACGACACACGAGTAGGGGTTCATCGGCTGTAGGTTCCGCACTCACGATCAACAAATGTAAATGTAGTTTTGAATATGTAAACGGGACTCAATACTATATTGCCAATCTTTGTAAACACCACTACGGTGGTAGTTTCATTTTGGACTTTTGTATATGATATGTTGATATATTATAAGACTTGGATATACCAATTATGCAGGTAAAGAGTCCCAGTATATATATTCTTGCACCCCGAACTCGGTGTGGATCCTCCAATCGGGTCGGGCGGGAAGCGGGGGTGTGAAATGAGAGTTAGTATCGGAGCATAAGAGTTTAGGCGTTTAAAAGAGTCTAAGATTCTTGATGTACCTACATAGAATGTGAGGGATTTGGCCTAATCACTAGTGTCTTTGTTACATTTATTGTCTAGAATGGATCCACCTCGGAAGGCGTAGACGAAACAACCGCGTCAATCCTTTGGATCCATCTGTTTCGGTCTGTCTAGTCAAGCTATGAATAGAAATGCTTCAATGAAGCATTGATAAAGTCTCTCGGGATATGGCAAGGGTCTTGATCGACACAGCCACATGAGCTCGAGTCATGCAATATGAAAGCATGGAGTGGAAAAATTCAATGGTACAAGTATGGAAGAATCGATAAAGAATTTGGAGTTTGGCAGAAAACTTGAAAGGGTTTTAGATGAAGCAAATGTCTGTGGACCAAAGGTCACATGCGGTTTCATTCTTTGCAGTGCGGCTTATGATTGATGGGGCTGGTTTGAGAAATCCATTTAATCCCGGATCCGGTTACATGGGACTACTTACGTCAGGAGTTTAATACGAGTATGTGCGGTAAATTACAAGGAATCGAAATGGAAGAAGTCTTGACTCTAAGACAAGGAAAATGATGATGGCGAATATGAGAAGAATTCGACCGCCTTAGTAAATATGCACCGGAATCTAGTTCTTACGGAAAAAATTCGAGATGTGGACGGTTTAGGAGGCTACATGAGTCTATAAAAGGTACCTCACGAGTGTTACTTCGCTGGTTGTCAATTTTTATCGGTACAGTACAAGCGGCTATAAAATTGAGAAATACGAAATGAAGAGTCGAGAAAGAAAGAAGAAGGATTTTCCAAGAGGGGTTCCTCTTTGGGAAAAGACTTAGAGAGAGTCACAAGTTGATTCGATCGAGGTCGGTACAAGGGTGGGAGACAAGGACCTACCATGACACAAAGTTAGGTCGAGAGCATCTCAAGCTGGACAGAGGAAAAGCATGTATGTCCACATTGCCACAATTATCATAGTGGTATTTGCAGATGAGTAATTGGGGGTTGTTTTTCGGTGTGGGATACGAGCCCACGTGATGTGTCAGCGAGGTTGGGAAGTTCTAGAAATCCTCAAGGAAGTGGTAGAGGAGGGTGAGAATGTACCTCCACGGACTCGGAGTAGGGGTGGAGGCCGGGTGGCTCGCGAGGTGGAAGTGTGCCCGGAGACGGTGGATCGTCTTGCTACTCACGACCCGGCACGAGCTTATGCGATGAGAGCTCGTGAAGATCCAGGACATCGCAAGGGAGTTGTGCGGGTACATTCACTCTCTTTGATATTGATTTGTATGCTTTAATTGATCGGGCTCTACGCATTCCCTTATATATGCATGGAACAAATGAGTGATAAACTACCTCTGATGAAATTTTGTTAGATTATGACACACTTGTTACAAGTCCTGCGAGGCACGATGTTAAGAGTCAGCAGGTGTGTATAAGAATTGTCTCTTAATGGTCCATGATAGGGAATTCTCGGTTGATCTAATTGCTGCCTTTTCATGAAGGTTGATCTGATCTTGGGAATGGATTGGTTATCAAACATCACGAGACCATAGTTAATTTGTGATAAGAAAATAGTCACCTTAAATGTCACGACCTATCGGAAGTAAGAATCACGGGTATCCGATCACGGTCCAATCTAGAAGAATTTTGTATCGGCCTATGAAAGCCGCGTTTTACGAGAAGGTTGTGAAGCCTTTTAGCTTTGATTCTTGACTCAAAGAGAAAATAAATTTAAGAAAATATTTACGTGATTAGGGAGTTACTTTGATGTGTTTCAGAAGAGTTCTTAGGAGTACCACACGAGCAAAGTGGATCTCTCTATTGAGTTAATACGGGGCGACTCTATTTCGAGACACCTTACCATATGGCTCAAGCGGGCGAAAGAGTTGAAGACTCAAGCTGGGAGCTATTGGATAAGGGGTTTTATCCAGAACTGAGTGTCTCACTTGGGAATGTGGCTGGTTTTATTTGTTAAGAAGAAGATGGCACTCTTCGGATGTGCATTGACTAAACAAATAAACAAAGTAACGATTAAGAATAGTACCTATTGCAGAATAGAAGATTTATTTGATCAATTGAGAAGAGCAAGTGTCTTCTCGAAGACAGACTGCGATAGGGATATTATCGACCGAGTAAAAGGAGTATATGTCGAAACAACTTCGGAACGATTATGGCCACTATGAATTTTAGTCATGCCATTTTAGTTCCTGAATGCTCCTGCTCACGTTTATGGACTTGATGAATAGGGTTTTAGTCACATTTGGATCAATTTGTGATGGTACTATTGATGACATCCTAGTGTATTCTAAGATGCGGGAACATAGAAAACCATTTGAGGATAGTATTGCGAGCTTTAAGAGAGAGTCCCGGGTTGTTTGCAAAGTTAAGTAAATGTGGTCGAAGCTAAAGGAAGTGTCATTCCTAGGCCGTATATCTGCTTAGAAGGTATTAGAGTGGACCGGTGAAAATCGAGCAATTATGGATTACGGAAACCTCACCGAAATGTAGTAGGGTGAGAAGTTTCTTGGGCCTAGAAAGTTATTATTGGAGATTTGTATAAGGATTTTCAATTATAGCATCCTCACTTACAAAATTACTCCGGAAGGGAGTGAAGTTTGAGTGGGATGATAAGTGCCAATCCAGTTTTAAAAGATTAAAAATCTTGGTTAGGCTTTGAGTGTTGATTCAACTATGAGTAGGAATACATTAATACAATGATGCTTGAGGATAGGTTTGGGATGTGCGATGCGAGGATGGGAAAGTGGTGGCTTGTGCTTCCCGGCAATTAGGCCGCGTAGACAAACTTATCCCACACATGATTTGGAGTTAGCGGTTGTAGTGTTGTTTTTGAAATTTGGCGACACTATTTATATGGAGAAAAATGTAGAATCCTTCAGATCATTAAGAGTCTGAAATATTTGCTAACTCAAAGATTTGAACTTGAGGCAACGTAGGTGGTTGGAATTATTGAAAGACTATGATTGTATAATTGATTACCACCTCGGGAAAGCAAATGTAGTGGCAGATGCCTTGAGTAGGAAAATGATTTTACGCATACGACCTTGAAGATTATGATTAGAGACTTAAACAAATGGAGCCTTGTTGGCTCGATTGAATGTGATACCGGATTTAAGACAAATGATAGTGAATGCTCAGAAAAATGATGCGAGGGATTCTGGTGGCTCGGTTAAGTCGTGCGGAAGCAAAGGCGATTTTGCCATAAATGGAAGTGGGGTTTGTTGTACAGAGCAGTTATGTGTGCACGAATGATATGGAATTGAAAAAGAAAATATTATATGAAAACCACAATACTATTTTCACCATGCATCTTGGAAGTAATAAAATGTACCAGGATATGAAACAGTCTTACTGGTGGCAAGGAATTAAAAAGGACATTTCTGAGTATGTGGCTAAGTGTCTGACGTGTCAGCAAGTAAAGGCCCGAACACGAGTACCATCTAGGTTTATTAGTCCGCTTCCGTTCCCGATGGAGTGGGATAACATATTATGGATTTCGTATCGGTTTTCCCCTCACCCAAAGAAACATGATGCGTCACGGGTAATTGTGGATAGGCGACCAGAATACGCTCACTTCTCTGGATTCAACTTGACTACTCCATGGATCGTTTAGTGGACCTTTATGTGAATGAAATTGTCAGATTACATGGCATTCCCGTATCAATAGTGTCCGACTGCGATCCTCGGTTTACATCAAGGTTTTGGAAAGAGTTACAGTCAGCTTTTGGTACAAGATTGAATTTTAGCACTACTTTCCATCCACAACGGATGGATAGTACGAAAGAAGTGAATTAAGTATTAGAAAGATAATAGCCGAGCATGTATTAGATTTTACTACGGGAAGTTGGGATAAGTACATTCCACTTATGGAATTTTCCTATAACAACAATTATCAATCAATTAGCATATTTTCATTATGAAGCTGTATGGAAGACGATGTAGAACTCCCTATGTGTTGGACGAGAGATGAGCAGGCATAAAGATTATTGGTCTGAATTAGTAAAAGACACGGAAGAAAGGTTGATTATTCGTAGATTAAAAATTGCTGTATGATAGACAAGGTCTTATGCTAATTTGAAGAGAAAATATATAGAGTATGAAATTCGGAGATAAACTATTTTTAAAAGTATCTCCGATGGAAAAAAAAATACCTTTGGAAAGAGGCCCGAGTCCATGATTCGTGGCGCTACAGTTTTAGAAAGAGTTGGACCAGTAGCATATTGTTTGGCACTTCCTCGGGAGTTAGCCAAATTACATGATGTATTCCATGTGTCACAATAGCCCCATAGATATCGTTCTGACCCATCGCACATATTACTAGTTCAAGATATACAAGTACAAGAAGATTTCACCTTGATGAAGGCGAAATATTCTAGATCGTGAGAAGACGATTCTGAAACAAAGCAAGTCCCACTTTGGTAAAGTGCTTTAATGACATCATGAGTATGGAAGAAGCGCATGGGAGCGAGAATGGAGCAATGAAGTGCAGTACCCTCAGCTCTTCGAGTTCAGTAATTTCGAGGGCGAATTTATTTTAAGGGGGGAGAATTGTAACACCCAAATATCTACAGTTGTTTTCAACATGTTTAGGGCATTTTGTAAGCATAATTGAATTTTTCATAAATTTAATTCGAAAATATGGAAAGTTAGAAACCCTAAAATTTTATATAACTAGAGGACAAAATTGTAAATTGTCCAAAAAGGGGTATCAAAGACATGGGTTAATAGGATTAGAGGCAAGTATAAATAATAAGAATTGTAATGTAATTAATGGAAGTTGGAGACTAAGCTAAATAATCAAAAACCTTCATTATAAAGGGATGTGGGAGACCAAAAATGCATCATTTGGTCTCCAGAGCAAAGTATCTACGGGAAGGAGAGGAGAGGAGGAGAGAAGGAAGGAAGAAGAGGAAGAAGGAGAAGCTTAAAAGTCGAGTATGGATTCTTGTATATACATGACTTTGGGCGCTGATTACTGTACAAAATTTCTTAGGTATGATTGTTAGAGTTTGCCTTGAAGAGTAAATTGGTTCCCTTTTCTAGGGTTTTGTTAGGAACCCATCCTAACTCTAGAATTAAGGGAAGTTTGGTTGAAAATCCCTAGTTGATCATAATTAAATATGGAATCCTTCACAATTCCAAAGTTTTGGTAGAATTGGGTGAATCTTTGAGATTCTTTATCTAATTAAAAAGTATTAGGAGTTGTTTAAGAGGATTCCATGTTAGTTTTTGATAAAGGATGTAATATGAGTGATCTCTATGGAAAGAAAGTGCATAGAAAATGGGAGAAAATACACATTACAGGCAATTTTCGGTGACATGTGCGGTACACCCTGAACATGTACCCGGTACGAGTTTGGAGTTCACAGTCGTTTTAGCTGACATATAGTCTGAGGTCAAACATGCCGATGCGAGGTCAAACACATACCCGGTACCCTACTCTATTTTGACCGGTGTTCGTAAGTTTGCCACATGCTTGCTCATTTGCTTATCGATTGGTGATTCAAGTGGCTAATCAGACATCGAGAAGACCTCGTCAATTCGCCTCTAAGTGGCCCCGAAAATTCACTTTCAGTTGGGCCATGTTCTTAATTATGTAGTTTTGCTCATAGAGTAGTGGGATTGTTTCGGACGATATCTCGAGTTCGGTATCCGATTTAGGTGATTAGGTTGGAGGAGGAACCCTTAGCATCTTAACTTTAAGGTACAAAGAACCAGTGTCAAATATGGAGTCGACTATTTATAAAATGGTATTCAAACTTTCCATCGGGTAAAATCAGTAAATTGACTAGTTTGGCATGAAAATGTCATAACTTTAGTTTTGATGATCCAATTGGAATGATTCCAATTTCTAAGTAAAATAGATTCATTGAGGGACTAGAATACATGAATGATGTGTGAATACATAGGCATTATCTTGCCTGGAAATATATGAAATGCCATATAAAAGTAACATGAAAAATATAGGAAATGCAAAATGTATAGTTGTGTTCGCGAAACATAAATCGATATGAAATATGAAAAGCAATGACACGTGACCATGAGCGTGAAATACAATATGTCATGAACACATAATGTATTAGAATGTCCTTATTATAATATAGTAAGTTCTTGAACTCATATAATTGTAAAACTACCTAAGACCAGAGTTATTAAATGACCGGCCTCCCGTCACGATTAGTACTTGATTACTCCACGATTAGATGCTCGGCACTCCCGATTGAGCCCGGTGCTGCTTGATTCCAGTGCTCAGGAGAACTCAGTTGAAGGCGCCCGGTGTGCTCTACTGAGTGCTACAGCGCTCCTGTCTGATAAGTGCTATGGCACTCCTTGTCTATTAAGTCTTCTGGCACTCCTGTTCGATAATACGCTTGAGAAATCTGCTTTGTCTTCTGACACTTAAGTCTTGTATAGTATCTTTGGATACTTATTGTGCAGTGTCTTACACTTTTATTTGCACTGGTCTAGGTATTCCCATAATTATATGATAATAACCTGAATAATGAATAAGATGAAACAAAGGTGTATTGTTCTGATCTATAATACCTATAAGGTATTTACGAATCTGAATAAGCTCTATAACTCCTACGGGAGTTCATTACTTATAAGTCCATGATAAGAAAAATTATTTATATAAGTCCATGATCTAAATGCATGAAGTTTACGATGTCAGATTATTGTATATGCTTATTATAGCGTACGTATGTATATTACTATGTTTCCCATGGCATAAAGCAGCACGGGTTTTTAATCAGTGTAGGTACGGGAGAAGGCGTCAGGGAACTTAGCGTTCTTCGGAATGACACACGAGTAGGGGTTCATCGTAGGTTGCCTCGATCCAACAAATGTAAATGTATAGTTTTTGAATATGTAAACGGGACTCGATCTTGTATTTGTGATCTTGTAAACACCACTAAAATTGGTAGTTTCATTTGTACTTTGTATATGATATGTTGATATATTATAAGACTTGGATATACTAGTATCTAATTATGCAGATAAAGAAGTCGATATATATATTCTAGCACCTAGAGAACTCGATTCGGATCCACAATCGGGTCGAGTGGGCTTTGAGGGTGTGACATACTACTATGGGCGGAATGGTATTTGTATTTATGTTTAGGGGGATAAACATGGCCTTTACCCACAGGCGGAAGTGTGCGACTCTAGGTGACACGAGAAGTTGATGGGTTAGCTAGCAAGCCTTACCTTGGAAGACGAGGCAAGACAGGAGTTGAGTCTGCCTCAAGTGGTTTGTGAGTATGAGGATATTTTTCCGGAAGAGAACCGGGATTACCTCCTTATAGGTATGTAGACTTCACCATTTAGTTACACCTTGATACGTCGCCTATTTCTATGACACCGCATAGAATGAAACCTGTTGAGTTGTAAGAGCTCAAGGTCCAATTACAGGAATTATTGGACAAGGGTTTTATTAGACCGAGCACTTCACCTTGGGGCACTCTGGTTCTGTTTGTCAAGAAGGACAAGACTCTTCAGCTATGTATAGATTATCGACAGTTAAATAGGGCTACTATCTAGATTAGGTACCCTTTGCCAAGGATTGATGATTTGTTTGATCAGCGCGAGAGGGGTGTGGGTGCTTTGCAAGCTGATCTCACTTCCCGATTATCATCGATTGAGGATTAGGGAGCGGACATCCACAAGAGCGACGTTCGGGGCGGTATAGGCATTTCGATTTCACAGTGATGCCATTCGGATTGACAAATGCTCTAGCGGCATTCATGGATATTATGTATACGGTGTTCCAGCCCTACCTAGATCGGTTTGTTGTGGTTTTCGTGGACAACGTCTTGATCTACTCCAAGTTTGAGGGGATCATAAAGTGCAGCGAGGATTGTTCTCCGGACCTTGAAGACATCGGTTATATGCCAAATTCAGCAAGGTGAATTTTGGATTACTAAGGTGGTCTTAGGGCACTGATGGGATCGGCCGAGGTATCTTGGACGGAGAAGGTTGAAGCCGGTCTCAGGTTAGGAGGGCCGGAAGTCTAGGTCTTCGAGATACGCATTTTCTTAGGATTGGCAAGGTACTACAGGAGGTTCATTGAGGACTTTTCCCAATTAGCTACACCTATGATGAGATTGATCCGGAAGGAGGTCAAGTTTGAGTAGAATGACTTGTGTGAGAAGGCATTCCAAGAATTGAAAAGGGGCTTGCCGGCTCTATTCGATAATAGTCCGGAATGGGACGAGGGTACCACCAGTGTATTGTGATGCCTCCAAGGTCGGATTGGGATGTGTTTTGATGCAGTCCGAGAGGGTCGTGGCTTATGGTTCTCGGCAGTTAAAGAACCACGAGTAGAGTTACCCCACACATGATATGGAGTTGGTGGCCATTATCTTTGCTTTGAAGATTTGGCGCCACTATTTATACGGTGAACAGTTCGAGGTGTTTTCAAATCAAAAAAGTTTGAAGTATATTTTCACAGCGGGACCTCGACACGAGCAAGGTGGATGAAATATCACAGAGGATTACGATTTCGCTTTGCACATTACCACCCGATGAGCGAATCGGTGGGCGATACTCGGTCGGAAGTCTCGGGAGTGTTAGGTAGTGTGGTTTCCGGGAATGGCGGATGCTCGAAGTGAGCCGATTGGTTTGTAGTACCGGTGTCGGGCTTAAGGGTACCTTGAGGGTACGCTGGAAGTTGTCAGCTCACACACCGCCCTGCGAAGCTGATGTGATTGAGTCCCAAGGACAGGACATAGAGATATTGTCCATCAAGGATCGAGTAAAGACGAGTATAGGTGACTAAGGCTAATCCATTCACAAGGATGGTAGTCTTTGGTATCGAGGAAAAGTTATGGTTCCCCGGTTAGCAGATCTGAGAGAGGAGATTCTCAAGGAGTTTCATTTCTCTCGTTTTGCTGAGAATCCAGATGGCACGAAGATGTACCATGATCTTCGTCGCCAATATTACTGGAGTGGGATGAAGATACACGTTAGAGATTTCGTCCGATAGTGTCTCACGTGTCAGCAGGTAAAGGCTGAGCACTAGAAGCTAGTAGGATTACTCCAGCCTTTAGAGGTGGCTGAGTGGAAGTGGCAACATGTCACGATGGACTTTGTGACTCACTTGCCACAGACATCGCGAGGACATGACGCGGTAGAGGATTTCGGCAGGTTGTATATACGAGAGATAGTCTGATTACATGGAGTGTCAGTATCCATAGTATCAGATCGAGATCCCAGGTTTACGACTCATTTTTGGAAGAGTCTCTAGAGAGCCATAGGGACACAGTTGATGATGAGCACAACCTTTTCATCCTCAGACGAACGGTCAATCAGAGAGGACCATCCAGACTTTAGAGGACATGCTATGAGCATGCGTCCTGGATTTTAAGGGTAGTTGGGAAGAGCATTTGCCCTTATTGGAATTCACCTACAATAACGGTTATCAGGTGAGCATACAGATGGCACCCTATGAGGCACTCTATGGGAGGCCATGTCGGTCTCCGGTTTGTTGGACGGAGGTAGGAGAGACACCCTCCACGGGTTCGGATTTGGTTAAAGACACCTCTGAGAAGGTGAACTTGATACAAAAGCATCTTCTCACGGCTTAGAGCCGGTAGAAGAGTAATGCCGACAGACGCCAACGACCTCTAGAGTTTGAGGTGGGTGATCATGTCTTCTTGAAAGTGATGCTGGGAGAGGGTGGTCGGGTTCGATGCGGGAGCGTCGTCGAGGTGTGTCGGGCCCACCCCCGAGGGTGCTCGAGATGGTTGAGTACGATTAGCACATGTTGGCGTTGCGCGAGAAGCTTATCGATTGTTCATGTGGTATTCCATATCTCCATACTTTGGAAGTACACCCTAGATCCGACTCTTATGGTGGATTATGGAGAGCTTATGGTTGATGCGGATGGGACCTTCGAGGAGGGACCAGTGCGTATTATGGATAGTCGAGATCAGGTTTTGCGTCTGAGGCGCGAAATTTGAGTGAGGTGTTGTGACAACACGAGGGTGGAAGAGCAACATGGAACCTGAAGACACTTTGCGTGCGATTTATATTTCTCATTTGAGGATGAAGGTATGTTTAGTCATTTGGTATTAAATGATTGTTGTATGTGCATGATTGGATGTGTATGTGTGTTAATTTCGAGGATGAAATTCTTTTAAGGGAGGGGAATGTAAAACTCGGGAAAATTTGAATTCTCGAGAGAAAAAAAAGGCAAAACGGTAAATTATTCTTGTGTCTGAGTTGAAAATTTGGAATTTTACAGATACCAAATGACAAATGGACCTGCATGCATTGTAGTTAGTCTCCACGAAATCTAGTTACCAGGCAATTCGTTGAATTCCATGATAGTCGATTTTCCGCGATTTTTACGGGACAGGGCATTGATTGGACTCTAAAAATGGGATTTTTGATTAAAATCTCGAAAGTGGAAAATAAATTAAGTAAAGTTCATTTTAAAATAATTTGAACTTAAACCGGGATGAAATAAATTGTTTGAGCGTAACGGACTGACAGAATTAGTGGGCCGTAGTGCGATGTAGACATGACTTTAATACTTGAGGATAAGTTAGATAAGTCAAATTTGAGAGAGGATGAGCTCATTTCCTGGTGTGGTTCTTACGGAGAGAGAGAAAAGGGAGAGGAAGAGAGTTTTCAAAACTTCTCTTTTTTTTTTTTTTTTTTTCGATGCAGGAATTCCGTCGTCGAATTCGGTTAAGACTGAGAAACGAAGTTCATTTACTCGACAAGGGCTACGCTTGGGTACCGAAAACACGGGATTTTTCCGAGGATTCAAGCTAGGAGTTTGGGAAATCAAAGGTTTCAGGTATAGGAAGTGTCCACGGGACTTCCTATAATTTCTTCTACGCTTTAAGAGGTAGGGATTCTTCCTACTTTGGTTTATTTTTCATTCTAAGGGTTGTTTAGTTATGTTTTATGCCCTAAGGGGCTGTTTGGTCGTGTTTTGCCCTAAGGGGCTGTTTGGCAAAGTTTGGGGATGTGGGAATAATGCCCTGTTTTGACCCCACATACTGTCCAGATTTTGGGACTGATTTTCGATCAGGAAAAATGAGGAAATTGGACTAGTTTCCTCCATGGAAATTTAGTTGTATCAGTGAACTTGATGTTAGGTTTTCAATCTCTCTCAAATCTGACCTCTTATAACTCGAAAGTTATGGTCAATTTTGAGACTACCACAAGCACCCTGCTTTGACCCCATACACCAGTCCAGATTTTAGACTGATTCGATCGTGAAGGAGAGGGAATTTGGACTAGTGTTCTTCTAGAAAAATTATAGCTGGCATTTGTAAACTTGATGTAGACTTTTGAATCACCCAAATCGACTAGTACAGCCTGCTATTGGCCCATTTCCCCGATATCCTTATAATTAGGCTGTTTATAGTTTGTGTTTGATTTTTGACTATTAGGGGACTAATTTAAACCGGGTTTGGAACTATTCTGTGGTCTATTATGGCTTGTTGCGTGGAATTTTTGTGATTATCTCTATTCCACAACTGGTCTTGAGGATCAAGTTGTCATTGATTGAGAGTTTCCGGAGGACATGCTTGGTGGTAATTGATTGGAGGTCAATATATGTATCCTAATGTATTGACATGTGATGAGTTTGTGTATGGATAAGGCCATTGCATGGATTTTTTGTTGGCTATTTGTGGACATGTTATGTCACAATTTGGCTTAGAGGATAAAGTATGTCATTGCTTGATTGGTGATGACTTGTTGATGTTGATATATGTGTGGGCAAATATATCATACGAACACAGGATCGCTTAGAAATTTTATGTCGATTGATATATCAGCTCCATGATGCATGGGTGATATGCATGAGTAGAATCGTACATATAGCATTCATCATATATGTGGACATGGTATAGGCAGCTAAATGGCATACGTATCAAAAGATATGCACTAGACATCTCATGAAATGGGTATGAGTGCATGGTTATAATCAACACTGAGTTTGGTGTTTGATTAGGTGGGCTCGATATGGTGGGACAATGTCTAGTAGGATCGCACGGTTGCATACATGAAAATGAAAATATGTGTCGAGCACAGCAAGTAGTGGATAGATATCCCCTCGGTGAAAGCCCCACATTTTTTGTTGTTACATGTGTCCAACTGCAAAGCTCGTGAAAGTGTAGGAAGATTTGTGAAGCCCGGCAGAGACCCCTAAATTGCTACCCACAAAAAGACATGTTTGAATATAAATGATCATTGAGGTGCAACATCCAAAAACCTTTTGGCTTTGAAAACAACAATTTTGTTGTAAAAGGATCATTGAATGTAATCCACAAATGATGGGTTTTATCACACTTTGACATCGCTTTGTGTGGTAGGAGTCGATAAGGACTCGAGTAAGAGGTGAGTCGGTAAGGACTCTGGTGCATGATACATGATTGAGTCTCATCTCATTTCATGGCATGTAGGATTCCATAGTAGAAATTGCATGTTTTTACTTAGAATGTGAATGTGAAATGTGAACATGACCATTGCATGTGCACTTAGGTGGGGAGTAGCACTTATAGGAAGTTTACTCTACTAGGCGTGGCTCACCTTATATGAGAAACATTTCAGGTGCAGGACAGACACCAGTGGACGGCGCTCATTTGAGGCCACATTTGTGAAGAAGGTCGACATGTGGCCTTGTTACCATTTTGTAAAATATTTTGGAACAATCTTGTTCTAATGTGTAATATTTGTAAGAGTGTTGTAATTAAACTCTTATGAATTATTTTAAATATAATTTTGTATGTTTAAAATGAATATGGATAAATGGACCTCGTGGTCATTTTTGTTAGCCTAAGGAGGACTCTGCGGAGGTCATCAGATTATATTCGACTGGATGGACCATGTCGCTATATTTTGCATGTGCTCGATTTTGGATAGAGCTCCTCGCACGAAGGAGATCATCCGAATTTTTGTTAAAATGATGGATCTTGATAAATGGGACATAACAAAGGCGGTATCGGTTACTGGAGCATTCAGACGAAGTTTTTAGTGTGTCGACGGTTAATCAATTAATTTCTAAGCCAAGTGTCACAACTTGGTATCAGAGCATAGGTATGTGGATTACCAGTATTCGATGGGCATGTTATCACATTTGATACCAACGCCACAAATTTTGCATCTAGAGCATAGGTATGCGATTACCTAGGGCTTGATGGGCATGTGTCATAGAACTGATACCAACATAGCTTGATATCAGAGTTTAGGTATACAAATACCTAGGGCTTAAGGGGCATGGGTCGAGGCCATGACATTTATGGTGCATCTAATACCAGCATCGTAGCTTATTATCATAACTTAGGTATACGAATACCTAAGGCTTGAGGGGCATGGGCCTAGGCCATGACATTTTATGGTGCATTTGATACCAGCATCACAGCTTGGTATCAAAACTTGGGTATACAAACAATTCAGTGGCTTCGTGGCATGGATCTACAGACATGCGCTATGGTACGTTGTTCAGTTTGGAGGACACCTAGTACCGATAGATTCTGTACCATTTTCACGTTTAGTATCAATGCATAGGTATGAAAACATGGCATCACCCTATTCATATGTAATTTAAAATTGAAATTAACAAGAAGTATTTGGAGATGGAGATAGAAGAATCTCAGCTAGGTTTGGCAGTTTGATTTTCCGAAAGTTTGTAAGATGAGTTGAAACTTTTGGTTTCTTATCGAACTTTTTGGATTGTCTTCTAAAGAACGGTCGTGCTGATAACGTATTATAAAAATAAAGAAAACAATGAAGAGAAAATGAGATATTGAGAGAGAATAGAAAAAGATAAAATTTTGGGTTCAAAATTCATTCACAATAAACTTAGTATTTATGTGGTTCCTCATAATTACAATATGAAGTGTATGACTAATGATAAGAATCCATATAATATTCACCGTTATGTAAATTTTATATGGTCTGGACTATTATGGAATTCCAATGATTATTTTCCATTATTTATAAAATTTCTTATATTTAGTTTTCTAATGAAATATTTCAAAAAATCATATATAAATAAAATTACTTAGAAACTTAAAAATTCTTAAATTATTTTTATATTGACGAGTTAAAATAAATTAAACTTGTTTGAAATAGTAAGTAAAAAAAAAATGTGAGAATTAACTCAATTTTCAAAAGACATGGCATACAGTTTACTACATTGTAAATAAAGTTTTTATCTATAACAAGAAAAATAGTTCACATTTTTAAGTATATATATATATATATATATATATATATATATATATATAATACGGGCCATGTAGCCCATAACTCAAGTACAGCCCATGCCGATGGACTCCATCGTGGGCTCAGAGAGAGTCCGTTGTCTCTCTACTGGATTCTCCTCTCTACTCGTGGGTAATCCATCTATGAGATTTCTAACAGAGTTTTTGTTGGCCATCGGGATTTTCGCTTGTTTCTAGAAAGTTAAGGGAAGAGGGAATGCTATTCTTGTATGTTTTCACTTAGGAATTTCAGCTTCATGTTTTGCATTGTTTTGTTCGCTGTTAGGACTTCCATTTCTCTTGTGGCCCCATTAAATTGCTTTAATGCTTTCGAGGCTAGGGTTCCCTAACGAATCTCTCTTTTGGGATGGTGAGTTCCTCTAATGGAGGACATCCTTCACTTCAGTTTTTTTATATCATTTGCAGCACCCTTGTTTTGGTTGTCTTTTTCTCAGCTGATCTGCTTGATTTAATGAAGTGGTGAAATCCTCTCTAATAATCTGAGAATTCTTGTTCGTAGCTCGAGGAATGGTTTGTAGGTTTGTTGCGCTCCCCACACTTTTGAGGAACCCTACCACTGATGAAGCTTTAGATTGCATGCCTTTATTACTATTTCTGATTTAGAATTTACCATCTAGGTTTTGCTTAGGGGTTACATTCTCCCAAATTTACCATTGCTTGTTCTTGATAGAGAGATTACGTGTGTGAATCTTTTGACTATTCACGGATTTTGATTTTACGGTAAATAGCGGTCATCACTAGTCGGGTGGACCTTGTTACGTCGGCGGTTTTGAAAACGGCCGATCGGTGAATGCGGTATTTTCATCATAAAAAGAAGTCGAAGATGAAGCGCTTTCGGGGAGGAATCTCTGATTGGGTGCATTCCTTCGGCTTTACCATAATCAAAGGCGCTCTCGACTAAGAAGTCTGCGGGATTTGGCTATAGGAGTTTTAAAGAAAATGATTGTGTTGATATTTTGTTACGATTTCGATTATTGCGAATTTGCTCTTGGGATTTCGAGGGCTTTTGAATTTTTGAGGCGTTTGTCACTTATTTGCGGGGTCTCTAATGGCTAAGCTTGGAAATTTAGAACCATTATGGGGTAACTTATGCACATAAGGTGTATCTGATGTGATCATACGTATCCAAGCTCTGGTTGACGGTAGGAGAACCCTCGGACGATGTTTATCAGTTAAAACGAACACTTGATTTTTCAATTTTCGGCCCTTTAGGTTTATGGAAAGAGGGGTGGGATTAGGTCTTAGGAATGATTTAGGAGTCATATTGGCGTGGCTCGATGCCATGAGTTGCAATAAAAAGGAGAAAATGGTTTTGGATCCATCATGGGAGTTCTTTGTTGGGTACCAGGTTTATTAGTTATAACATTTTTAGAGTTTACACAGTTAGCTTCTTGTCACACCATAATATACCCCGAAAATTATCGTTAAACCATTTCCTTTTTAATCATGGATGGTCTTTAGGGATTAGCATTAGGAAGGTTCATCGTTTAAAGAAAAAGTGTTAAAAATAGTTTTGTATTTGCCTTTTGCTTTTTGTTTTTTTGGTGGATTTTTCTTGCTTTGTTGGCTTTATAGTTGTTTGCTATCATTTTGCTTGTGTTTGCAGTAAAAATTGTGCTTCTGGAAGTGTAACAAAGTCCTTTGAGGTGAGATTAACAACAACTTAATCAAATTCGGATCCAAGATCTCCTAATATATAAAGGACAAGTTCATTATCAGAAACACTTTTCGACCCGACCCGACATGAGATCTGAAGCGATAGTTTTTCATTTTGAAATAATCTTCAATGGATAGAGATCCTTTTTCGTAGTCTGGAGAAGAAATCTGAGATGGAGTCTAGCTTTTGATTTGGTGGAGAACAATTGCTAGTAGTCTGATTTCGGAGAAGAATTGCAGTCTTTGTATGACTGGCATAGATTCAAAGATTCGAGAGATTGAGGATATGACAGTGAAGAAATTGATCTAACCGAAGCCATTGTGTGTATGCCGGATTAACAGTGGATTGATCGTTCACAAACTTGACCAATGGTGTGACAGTGCCAAGTAAACTTCAAAGATTACTTGTTTGTAGCATAGATCTTTGAAACTTACGACCTCACCCAGAACCATTAACCCCTTTACTTCAATCAGCATGCCTGCATTATAGTATCTGAGTTATTTCTTCTTATGTCTTTCATAACTAAAGAGCATCTAAAAATTACATTTAGAACTCCATCTCGAATAATCACGACAAGACACAAGCTCTAGAGCCCCGAAGAGATGAGATTCAGCAATTTGATCTGTTACCGAACATCTGTCATAACTCACAATTGATCCGTCATGATTCCTGTCCAGATTGAACCAATCCGATGAACAGCTAACATCACCACTACTCTCATATAAACGACTCCACTACATCAACTTCTTCAAACTTGAAGAACCCTCCTTATGTGGACACATATGATAGGTATAACTCGAATCCAAAATCCATTCATCAAAACCAGTAATGGTTTGATGACCAAACCTCTAAAACTCCAGAATCACTATAGTCACCACCACTTCGATAGCGCTCGATAACCTGAAGCATCGGACATAGACTTGTCCTTATCTTTCTTTTCAACCCAGGACAATCTTTCTTCAATGCCCTCCTTACTTGTAGCATACTCAACTTTTCTAGGTCTACTCTTTGATGTCCACCTTTCCCTTGTTTCCCATTTCTTATTTTGACTATGACCTCTCTTATCAATGCTTCTATTGACATCCAGATGTTTTCTTTGATCTTTCTCGAATTTCATAATTCAACAAGGTAGAACAAACTTCTTCAAAGAGCAGTTTTCCTTTCCATGGATAAGGATAATACAAAGATGATCCAACTCATCAGGAAGAGAAACAATCAATAACATAGCCATAAACTATAGACAGACTTCTCTTGTAGAAACGTATACCTCTTCTCTTTAGCTAGACAAGAACGGATCAACCCACAAGTTTTTATGTTGAGCCTTTCCTACTCACGCTCATGGGTATCATCTGGTTTTGTTTTACATCAAAACTGGTGGAAATCTATCATATACAGTGCATCCTTCATATCACTTTTCCATAAGCCAAAATTATTTCGGCCATCAAATTTTTCAACATGTACTTTTGCATTTGTGATCGATATTTTTGACCCAGATTCTATCATCTTTCCACACAATTGCATATGTGAATACTAGGACATTTCCTAGGAAAGATTGAATTGATCACCACAGTCCCACTTAGACCAATCGCCTTAGACAAACAAAAAAGTTTGAGGAAAGAAATTTGGATTGGTTCAAATGATCCGAAAATAGGAATCTCCTTAGACATAACTTCCACAGATATTCCAAACAATAGAGCTTCTCAGACAAAACTTTCACAGATATTCCAGACAATGGAGTTTCTCTTGAATGGATTTCAACTGTCAATAGTTCAAAAATAGATTTTTGATGTGGAAGATTAGGTTACGCCACAACCACAGAGCATACTTATAACTTCACTTGAACAGATTTCCAATTATCAATGGTTGAGAGCAAATTTGCTTATGTGAAAGATCACAGTTGCCTTGCATGACCACATAGCATACTTATAAAAGAACGAACATACGATACCACTTGTTGTGAAAACGCACCAAATAATGCAACAAGTAGAATAACTAAAGGCGGAAAAGAAAGAGAGCACAAAAAATTTTAACGAGGTTCGGTATAAATACCTACGTCCTCGAGCGCCAACGAACAACTTCCATCAATCGAAGTAAATTGGGTCAAAAAGTAAATGTTTACGTAATTGGCCAATACTACAAATACTAAAGTAAGTGGGAAGAAATTATTTTTTTTTTTTTTTTTTTTTACAAAGAGGGAAAAACCCTTTAATAGGCTAGGAGATCTGAAAGCGAACCCACTTTCAGCCATTCGATGTACAATTTGCATAGTTGTCAAAATATAACACAGTGGAATAGAGAATAAACCCTAGTATGTTGATATGACGAGAATAAACCCTATTGGCCTAGCCTCTTTGCTATCACAATAGATTCCTATTTTTTTCTCAACGTTTTCTTTTCATGAAAGTCACACATAATCTTGAGTCAACATAAGCCCAAAACCAAATTCGGGTCATAAATCAACATTAGTAAATTTATTTAACATTGAAAACTGAATGACAACCTTTCCATCTTGAGTGCATGCCACAGAAGCAAACATGGCACTTGGATTTGGTTTAGTAAGGAAAGAAAACTTCTTGACAATAGACCATAGAAAAACGAAAAATGAAGAACAAAAAAGGATATATGACATATGAAATATATACATCTCCATGCTCAATGGCTCTTTGTTAATACCCCTTTTGTAGTTTCTAGATATGTATGATGCGTGTTCTTCCATCCTATCTGCCTCCTACATTCCCTCTGAAGGGGCTTGCCTCTCTTAAGAAGAGGTTCTTGATCGAGCGCAGTTCATTGGCTGCGTCACATATCTCCATTCGTTCTTTTAGTGATACCATGGAACATATGATGCCGATTTCGAATATTGCAGTGATGCATTCCATGATCAGTTTACCACTTTCATTTGACTCTAAAAGCAAAGATTGATCTATGACCTCCTTGACTCGCTCAGGCAAAGACCATTTCACAATGTTATGAAGAGTGTGACTATCCTTGGAACTCGTTATTGAATTTGGCCTTCTTCGATCAAACATCTCGATAAAGGATTCCATAACTATACATATCTCCCTCGGTCGACACTTGAGCATTCCGCACCATATTACGCATAATAATTATTACAAAGTATATGTAAAAGAAATTTGGAGTTTATTCATATCCAAGAAAAATACTTTTGAATATAAAATTTAATTACTTATAGTTGAAATTGGTACCTGGAGCAATGTAGCCTATCAATATCCTTTCATTGTAGTTGAGCTATTTTGGTGCATTGCGAGACTGGTGGCGGCTTTATAAGTGATCTTTGAGATCACAGGAAATCACTAATATGGCCTATCATATCATCATCAAGAAGAACATTACTCGGCTTAAGATCATTATGAACAATAATTTCGTCGCATTGGTGTGAAAGTGCTCTAGTGCATAAGCAATATCAAGCGAAGAAGATATTAGGTCTGTAGAAAGGTGAGTCTTTGGGGTTCATCCCTCTCTTATACGGATGTAACCATCCATCCAATTCCCTCTAGGCGCCGGCTCGAGCACAAGAGCCTTAAAATCATTACCTTGAGAGTCAGAAACAAGGTAAGCACTCAAGACTTTGACAAGATTCCTATCTTGGATTTTTCTGAGGCCTTGCATTCGAACATAAAGCTCTTGGAAGCTCCCCTTCGGGGAAGGTTGAACACCTTTACCGCAATGGTTGTTCCATCTTGATCAAGGATTCCTTTGTACCGCAGGCTGGCTCCCGACTCCGTCTTATTGGACTCGAAACCCGGTAACTTTATAGAGATCTACAAATGAAATTCGAGAATTGATCGTTGGAAGATTGTTATTGCATATGAAATTATTCCTCATCTTTTTCCTTCTCAGACGAATAACGAAAAAGAACGCCAGCAAACTCAAGACTGAAATTCCTATGATTATTGGAACGATTAGTTTGATAGATGGACGGTTTCTTTTTTTACCGGAAGAGGAGGTGACACATGTGGGAAGATGAAGCTTGGGAAGGCTTCCACATAGATTATCGTTTCCTTCAACTGAAATGGTGACATTGGCCTCAATTGAGGGTACTTCTCCTTCAAGTTCATTGAAAGACAAGTTCAAATATATCAAGAAAGGAAAGTCCCCGAGAACCATCGGGGTCTTACCCGAAAATTTGTTGCGAGAAAGATCCAAGTATTCTAAACCTATAAGATTTAGCAGCGATGTTGGAATCTCTCCTTCAAAGACATTACCACTGAGTCGAAGTTCCCGCATTTTCACACAGTTATGCAAAGTGAAAATTACTTGATAATCTGCTTTCAGAAACAACTAATACTTCATGGTTAAGCAAATGGCCAACTTCTAATGGCAGCGAACCTGTAAAGTTGTTGCCACCTAACCGAAGAATCACAAGCGAGGAAAGGCCCATAACTTCTTTAAGGATTGGACCATTGAGCTTGTTGTTAGACAAATGCAATCGTACTAGGTTTTGGCATGCTACTAGATTGGAAGGTATTTCTCCCATCAAGTTGTTGCTGCTTGAGTCAATAACATTTAACAAGGTTAGGTTACCAAGTGAAGACGGCATTCTTCCAGAGAGTCTGTTTTCAAACAAACCTAGTACTTGCAGTTGATAAAGCTTTCCTATGTCAGAAGGAATGCTATCGGTAAAATTGATTCTAAACAGAAACTTAGGTATATTTACATTTTACTAGGTTCTCTATCCCTGAAGGAATTGTTCCATGAATCTGGTTGAATCCCAGATTTATCCTTGAAATATGGGTCGAGAAATTAGCTATTGTGCTTCCTAAATGACCTTTGAGAAAATTTTGGTGAAACTGTATTACTCGTAACTGAGTGCAGTTTGCTAGAGAATCAATGAAGTTCAAATCATCTCCTTTGGACGAACCCAACTGATTCTGTGCCATGCTTATGACTAAAAGGTTTTGCAGCCTTCCTAAATTTGGTGGTACTGGTCCAGTGAAAATGTTATTATGGAGAAAGATATGTTCAAACATTGAAGCATTAGATAATGAAACAGGAACATGCCCTGTGAATCGATTTCCCAAAAGACTTAGTAGCCTGAGATGAGGAAAGGCAACGCCCATATCCTGACTAAGACTACCCTCCAGCTGGTTATCTATAGTGAGTAACATGTTTGAGAGATTGGCCACATAGAAGGAATGGTACCTGTTAATATGTTGAAACTTAATTGAATAAAGTATAAAATTGTTCTACCAAGCTCCTCAGGAATGCTTCCTTCTAGGTTGTTGTATCCTGCTGATAATAGAGTGAGAGATGAGAGGTTCCCAAGTGAAGCTAGGATCTTTCCTATAAGATTGTTCCTCGACAAACCCAGATATTTCAACTTTGAGAGGGAGCCAAGTTCTTCAGGGATTTTGTCGTCAAGCTTGTTGTCGGTTAGATTAAGGACCCTAAGTTCCGAGCAATATGTGAGATTGGTAGGGACCTTTCCTTCAAACTAATTGTTGCTAAGAAGAAGAACTTGTAGGTGGAATAAAGCATTGATCTCAGAGGATAGTTTTCCATGGAAGTTGTTATTTTGGAGGATAATTGTTCTGAGAAAGGTGAGGTTCCCAATATGGGGGGAGAGGGATCCCACCAGCCCATACGAAAATAGATTTAAATGGGTGACTCTATGGACATGCCGACGACGGCAATGCACACCTGACCACGGCCAAAAGTGGAGTGCGTCATTCCAAGAACTGAGCATCCCAAGTGGATCATGGGTGATTCCATCCTTGAAAGCAATCAACGCAAGTCGATATGTTTCATTTTGCTGCATGTTATTGGCAGTGATGGGACGCCATAGATGGATGCACAACAACAAGAAGAATATTGTGTATAGCACAAAGGAGGAGATAAAAGCCTTCATACTCCACTGGATTAATTAATTTGAAGCCTCTACGTTTGACTGACGTATAGATTGAAATTTATGAAATGAGCATTACGTTCATTTCTTGTTGTCTGAAAGTGATTACTACTTCTTTGTTGGTTTATTTCACCGATTTAATAAGATGACTTGACTTTATGCATTACAGGAATTGTGTAGATTGGGTTAACGATAATGGGTTGAGGCCAGCTCTTCGTAACTAATGTGGGATACATGCGCCGTATGCGAGTCTCTGCTTTGAACTAACTGCGTAAAGCGCGGGCGTTTGTAGAATTTACGTCTGAATGAACGGAGGCTTAAACCATTTAATTAGCTCAAAAAAAAAACTTAAATCATTAAATTATAGAAAAATGGATAGACACACACACACACATTATATATATATATATATATATATATATATATAATATATATACTATATATACATATATATATATATCTTTCTCTATATATATATATATATATATATATATATATATATATATATATATATATGTCCCTGACATAGAATTGTATATATTCCTATTCTATTCTTAGTCATTACCGTCAACCAAATAAACAAAGTCGTGGAAGCATGGAAAATTGACACATGCGAGCGCTCACATTGATGGCCCCCTTCAAATATTAGGGTGGAACGACTCCGTCACTATTAATAATGAATGAGTTTATTGCAGTAGTCACAGGCATATCAATAGAGTGATATCATTGAGTGACATCATTATTACATGACTTTAGTGTTGAGAGTTGGCATCACATGTTTCATTGGTATTGAGGAGAGTTTCTTCCTTATTCTTATGATAACAATGATATTGACGTAAAGCTAGGATTAATGTTTTTTAGTTGAATGAGCATAACACGAAAAATTGTACAATCTTATAGGTCTCATATGCATTTACTAGGAAGAATACCCTTGTTTGTGAGAAATTGTCAAGATGTTCTCTCTATGATATGGATTAATTATTTTATATATATTAACTTTCATGATTATCAAAATATCAAGATGATTATTATAAACATATGTGTATGAAGAGAATTAAAGTTTAAAACAATTAAAAGATATAGTTATATATATATATATATATATATATATATATATATATATATATATATATATATATATATATCTTAATTTGATGAATTTATTCTCTATATATAACCTCTAATTAATATAAACTACAGGCACAACTTAGATTTATTACAAAATGGACTCACTTAGTGTAAAAGCTTTTTTGAAAAGAAATTTATTTTATTTATTTATTTTTGTTTATAATTATTATTTTTCTTCTTTGTTATATGCATGTAATTTTACCATGACAATAGCCATGAAAACGTATTATTTCATAAAGTACCATGTGACTGCAGCTAAATTTGGAGAATGATTATGAATCAATTTCTCCTATAGTTCACATTCTTGAATAAATAGACAATATTCATAAGTAATCACTAATCACCACAATTCTTTAATAAACCCCACAATTTTTACCTCTTGAAATCATCAAAATATATAAATTCTAGATATTACCAAATTATAAAAAATACATAACAAGAGAATAAACACGAAAGTCTCAGGTAGTGTGCCTTTTACTCTAAAATGAGCCACATCTTGTACTCAGAGACTCCTCCATCAACTTCTCCCTCAAAGAATAGTTTGTTGCTCCGTCATGCGGGGTAGCTCCTAGCTCATTAATTTTTTGATAATACCCTTACTTGATAATCTTGATACCTCTCACACATTAGATTTCAACTTTGCTTCTTCTTTATGGAGCAGAAATTCCAATTTTAAGATAAAGGCCGTCATGGTGCTGATTACAAATTGTAATTTCAGTTTAAAAATCGAACCCAATTCATCTGAATCTGGATATAAGAAACGGATTACACCGTTAAGTCGTCTCGCAAAATCTAGTTAGCATCAAAATTCTGTTTCGAGACGGTCGAATCTATTACTTTTTCGAGGCATCATTTGTTCGAGGTCTTAGTAAACCGATTTTCTGATCCCTCACGACGAAAGGCACATATAGCATGTGCTCCATGTACCATAAGTGGTATGAGTAGAGAGTAATGAAAATAGGCGACCGAGTAGTGCGAGATATCAAATCTTGTAAAAGGGGACATAATGGTCATTATGATTTGATTTTAAGTCACTAAATGACAAAATTGTCCAATAGTGTTTCATCTCTTTCATTAAGCCAACCAAAGAAACATTAGGAGCGGAGTTTTGGGATGCGGTAGCTTTGGTTGAGGCTTTTAGAGAGAGAGTGCTTATCTCTAGGATGTCGGAAGATCAGAGTCGCGGATCTTCGGGGCAAGAAGGAGAAATGTTCTGCGGGACGGGGCTCTGGCATTGGACTCGGGATCGGAGTTTCTTCAAACTCCTTGAGTGGGATTTTCTCCCTACTTGCGTTTATTCCCATTTTAAGGGTTTTTCGATGTTTCGGTTAGTTTGAGGCGAAGTGAGGGCAGTTTGATGATCCAAGCATGGGACCGAATTGTTGGAATTTCTTTGGGATTTTCTTGGAAGGCCGTGGCCTTGAGCATCAGTGGGCCTGTTTAAGGGCTTTTGTATCATGATTTATGTATTAATTTGTGCTTTGGCGTGTATAGAGGCGGAAATGGCCATCTGGGTTCACCCCAAGTGAGCCGGTGTTTGTGATTTTAGGAATAAAGCGAGGGGTTTCACTATTTCGGGATAGTGTTCCTAAAAATATAATTTTCGTGAAATTATATGTTTGGTTAAGTAATTCGAATCGAATTGCTTGTGATTGAACATTAAGCCGATGATAATTTTGATGTTTTAAAATAATAATTACATAACGATGTTTGTGATTTGAATTTTATCGCAGTATATTCATGTATATATTTGCATGTGATTAGGCGTAATGAATTGGCTGCCGTGTATGCCTTAGAGCATCCCCTTAGGATTATAGGAGATGAGTGCATGAGATGGTCAGAGAAAAATGGTTCGGAGGGTGATGCAAAATATAAAAATATCGGAGTAGTCCAAATACAAATAATATATCAGCGAGTCGGAGCGGCCGATTGATATATTCATCGGAGGGTAGTCCACAAATAAATATATATCAATCGTCGGAGCGGCCCAATTGATATATATATATATATATATATATATATATATATATATATATATATATATATATATGGGAGGGTTGTCCACTAATAAAACAATAATTCTCATACAAGGCTTAGGCGAGTGTGAAGTAAACCGGACTCGGGATCTGAGTTGGTCGTATAGACATTTAGTAGGATCATGCATTTGCTTGAATGTGTGTTTAAATTGGAACATTGCTTTGCACTTAGGTGGTGGTGCCACTTAGGGCGATTCTCCTCTTAGACTTTAGCTCACCCCGTCGTGGGACCCCCTTTATTTTAAGTACGGGGAGCGTGCGGGGGACGGCTCGATCGAAGGTTGAGTCTTGAAGAAAGCGGGTGTGGCTGATGATTGTACATGTATTAGAACTCTTTAAGTTTAATATATGTATTGTTTAAGAGTGAATTATTAACTCTTTTGAAACTATTGGATATAGTTGTTGTAGTATGAGGAGTATTGGTTATGGGCCCAAGTGGCCGTTTTACTCATATTGTGAATATATTGGACTGTTTGGGACAGGTATTTGCAGGTTTTGTAATTGGGTAGAGCTCCCCGTACAAAGGAGACTCTGCCCGATTTTCTAAAGTGGCGTCGGGTAACTTGGGCACTCCGTATATTCCGCGAGGTTGTGGTGGTCGACGGGCACGCTGGTTTGGGGCGTACGACGATATCGAGCTTAGGTATACGAATGCCTAGGGAGCTCGGGTTTGGGTGTCCATCACCACTAGGTGGTATGGTGTAGATATAGGTTTATGGGAACCTATGGAGATAGAAAATTTGGGCTTAGGCCATAGCCGATTAAGAGCATCACCACTAGGTGTGGTTTGACGTTGAGTTTAGGTATGGGATTACCTAGGAAAATCACGGGACAAAACTAGGACACTACGTGCACGTGTGTTGATGTGTTTTGTGTGATTGGGTGAATTATTGTGTGAACATGTGAATGTTTGATGAATGGTATGTATACCATGTTATGTGCTTGGTTGTGTGCTTGGTGATTAGCACATAGATGGAGTTAGGAATATCTAGGAAAAAATATTTGGAATATCTTGTGTGCAAAGCTAGAACAAAGACCAAGCAAATAAATACATAAATTTATTTGGTTCAGGAGAAAAATTTAATTTTTAAGGTTTACAGTGTAAAATGACAAAATTAAATAAAATAGAACCTAAATTTATTTGGGTTGTTGGAAAGTGAGAGAGAAATTTTAAAGCCAAGGAAATAAATTTTCACGAAATTTATTTGATGAGAATGAAAGAAAATAATTTTCTAGATTTTACAAGTAGTAAAATTGAAGAAAATGGAAAATATATTTTATAAATTTATTTGAGTAGAGAAAATTTACCGATGGCTTGGAAAAAGAAAATAAATTTTATAAATTTATTTGGTTATGAGGTGAGAAACTAATTTTCTAAGGTTTTATATGGGGTAAAAATTTAAGAAAATGGAGAAAATAAATTTTTATGAATTTATTTGAGTGTCGAAAATTTAAAAAAAATGATTTTAGTGATTTTAGAGATTTTCCAATTTTGAAATAAATGAAAAAAAAAAAAAATTAATTATAATGAAAAAGCGAAAAAAATGTCTGGAGATGGACTCTTGCCCGTTTGTATTCTGAAAAAAAATTGTATTGTAGAGTAAGGCCAAATTGTATTGCAAGAGATGGAGAAATTGTATTGCAATATCATTGGAAGCAGAAAGGGCTTGAAAAGGGATAAAAATTGTATTGCAATACACTAGTGTATTGTGACATGAGAGAATTGAGGTTTGTAGAGGCATTGTATTGCAATACACAAAATTATATTGCAAGAGGAGGCTTGAGGGTTGAGTTGTATTGCAATACGAAATTAATATTCTGAAGAGTTGGCTAGTATGGCAATGGAAAGGATTGTATTGCAAGACTACCAAGTGTATTACCGCTAGGTTGAGTGGCTAAGGAAGTGTATTGCAGCCTGCTTGTAGGTTAAAAATTGTATTGCAATACACCTTTGTGTATTGTGAACAAAAAGGACTTGGAGTTGAGAATTGTGTTGCAATACAATTTTAATAATGTCAAGTGAGCAGTGACCCATGAAACGGTAACCCATGAAACGATAATCCAGTGAGCAGTAACTATGAATAGTGCCCAGGTGAGCATTCCAACTATTTGGTCAGCGCTGAGCAGTATTTTTCGAAAAAAAAAATTTTTTTTTTAAAAATCAAATAAAATAAAATTTGATAAAATTTTTGAAAAATAAAATTTTCAAAAATAAAATTTTCAAAAAAAATAAAATTTTCGAAAATAAAATTTTGTTGAAAACAATATTTTAAGTGCAAAATGGATTACCTTGCATTAGTAAATCTACGAGGACGAAAATATTAATATCTGTTTGATTTATGTGTATGATTAGTGTCTGAGTGTGTTGATCGCCAGAATGCGTAGTGAGATTTAACCGCCATGTTAAGCGCCAAATGGCCAGTAGAGGGGCGGGGCGAGGGGCGTAGAGGCGTCCACGGGGTGGTCGGGCACCACCGGTGTTTGATAGCGGACTTTCTTTGGGCCCGTAAAAACGCTGCGGTGCTGTGTGCCGCAATTTAGTATAGCGGAGGTGGACATGGGATCTAGTGGCCTCGGAGGTTTAGGACGTATCATCTCTGACATTCACGGGGGTAGAGTCAGAGTGGTGGTAGACCGTTGGTTAAATGCGAGCAGAGAGAGAAAGTGTTAGAACATGGAGTTACAGCGACCGCGACCCGGAAGTTAGGTATTTGCGTTAGCTAGTGAATGAAATTATTGAAATATGATGGAAATAGGCGAGGACCTCACAGAAGCCTGCAGAGGAGCCGTTGCATGTGAATTCTCCACAGGGATTAGGCGAGAATAGGTATGATGTCGAGGTTGCGAGTTAGAGATCTCGAGGGCTGCTGTGATGGACTGAGGATTTTGGACGTAATCGGGGTTCGATGTCTCATCCTTGGGATGGATTAGTTGACGGTTTACAAGGTTGTTATCGATTGTGGCCAGCGAGAGGATTCTGCTTTACCGCGGACGGGACGATACTCGTGTTGTATTTCGAGCGAAGCACGGTATTTGCGGAGCGGTATATATGAGTCAAGTCTTTAAGGATAGTTAGGCGGGTTAGCTAGCGAGCCTGCAGAAGACGAGTGAGACCGGACTTAGATCTACCTCAGTGGTTTTGCGAGTGCGAATATTTTCGGATGAGCTACTGGACTACTCCACATAGGGATGTAGACTTGATTATCGAGTTACACCTAGTACTTTAACCATCTCTATGATTCCATAGGATGGCATCGGTTGAGTTAGCCAGGAACTTCCAGTGCATTCTGAAATTTGACAGATGAGGGGATTATTAGGCCAGGCACTTCACCATGGGCGCTTCGGTTCTAGTTGCGAGAAGAAGAGGCGAGACCCTTGAATTTGTGAAGTGGCTATAGACGGTGAAACGGGGTTATGATCGAGTTTAAATTTACCCATTACCGAGGATCGATGATTTATTTGATAAGTTGAGAGGAGTGCAAGTCTACTCCAAGATAGACCTTCGCACTGGTTACCATCAACTGAGGGTTAGGGAGATAGATATCCCTAAGACGGTGTTTCGGACGCGTTATGGGCACTGGAGTTTGCGGTGTGCCCTTTGGTTGTGAATGCGCGGCGTTCATGGACCTCATGCATAGGGTGTTCCGACCGTCTCACAGATGTCGTAGTGCCGTGGATGACATTTTGCAGTCCCTTTCGTCAACGGGGGCATGAGTATCACTTGAGGATTGTTCTGGTTGTTAAGAGACCATCGGTTATGCAGCTAAGTTCGGTAAGTGCGAGTTTGAAAACTACGAGGTGGATTTTTGGGACATCATGGTGTCGGCACCCGGGGAGTGTCGGTCGACCTAGAAGGTTGAGGCGGTGATGAGTTGAAAGGGCCCAGAGGCGTCGATCCACGAGATAAGAGTTCTTGGGATTGGTTGGGTAGTACGAGAGACACGAGAATGGACTGAAGTTGTCCATTCGGAACAGGATCGTAGGACTTCACCTACGGGACATGAACTCCATGGTTGGGGCGGCCCTGACCATAGAGAGAGATTGAAGATACTTGGAACACTCGGGATACGGGTGTTGGTAACAAGAGGGAGGATAAGCTATCTTCGAGTTCGGGGAAGAGGCAGAAGACTTCTGCTTCACACGAGTTATAGGACTAGGGCCAGGATTGAGCATGAGTGAGCGAGTTGCCGGAGACAAGGGTCCCGAGACCTTGGAGACCAGTAATCCAGGTTAGCCGGGTGGGACGGGGGTATGCGATTCATTCCTCCACCCCTAAATGCAGATTCGGAGAACTAGTTTCGATTTTGGGGTGCTATCTGAAGCACTGCGTGCAGTTGCGGGGCGAGTGTGGAGTCGAGTCGAGGAGACGGTCGGAGTTGCGATGGATCGTGTGGACCTTAAGGGTGTAGACACATTGGTTGTTGATGTCCAGCTTGACATGGATGAGTTGACAACCATTGGGTTGTCAGTAATTGAGACTAGGTCGGGTTGTCATGCCGTCTGACCTTAGTTTGGGCTTTTAGAAGGTTAAGGCCTTTAGAGAAGCCAGGTATAGATGTTCTCCCCTAGGATGTAGGGTGAGAGTTGACCTGATAGGTCGGGATTATGAGTGAGAGATCTCTCAGATTCTACTCATGGTGGGCCCCGGGATTGGGTGTTACACTATGACATTACTGCGTTCGTGTACACGGTAACATCGTGTCGAGTAGGGTGTGGGTACACGGAATGGTCATTCACCACTCTTGGTGAGTGTGGGGTGAGTTTGTCTTTAGAGTACGTCGATGAAGACTCGGGGTTGGAATCAGAAATGTAAGGAGGCTCGAGTGTAAGCCAGAAGAGTTATGTAATCGAGATGAAAACAGGACATGATTGTCACGCGGACTTAGAGTTGAGTGATAGAATTCGGGAGTGACTCGAGATTTGGATACCCACTAGCGATTACATTTGGGTGTTGTTAAGGCCGCGAGGCTCGGTATAAGGGATGTCATTCATGACATGGACTAGGTTCGTGGTCCATTTGATTATCGTGATAATGACCTTGGGAAGGTCGCGTTTACACACCAAGTAAGGGTTGTGCAGGTTATCGTTGTGCGGATTATATGCGTGTGTTAGGGGACATCTTTGTGAGCATCGTCTGGATCATAAGGGTAGAGAGCAATTGCCGCTTAGTGGAGTCGCTCTGACAACGGTTATCGGGCGAGTGTACAAATGGCACCATATGAGGCCCTTGTATGGGAGGCCATATGGGTCTCGTTATGATTGGACCCGAGGTGGAGAGCTCAGGCCACGGGTCACGATCTGATTAGAGACACCTCGAGGTGAGCTGATATGATAGCGTCTTCTCGCGGCTCGGAGCCGGCGGAAGAGCTATCTTGTAAAGCGAGGCCGTTGACCCTTAGAGTTCGAGTTGGTGATCGTTTCCTTGAAGGTGATTCTAAGGGAGGAGTGGTCGGGATTGTGAAGCATGAAGGCTATCGCGAGATTCATTGGGCTGAGATCTTCGAGAGGATGAAGCACCGTAAGCGTCACCGGTTGGCGTTATACGCCCGGCATAATGAGTGTCACTTGAGGTATTTAGCGTCCCAGTGCCTGTGTATACGGATCAATTTCGTATGAGGATTAAAGGGATAGATTGAGGTTGACAACGATGGGACCTTGAGGAGGGACCGGTGTGCATTTTGGATAAGCGAAGTGATCAGGTTTTGCGACCTTGAACCGTGAAATTTAGTGAGTCGCATGCGGCAGCTGGCGGAAGTGGAGGTCGTGGGAGGCGAGGGACACGATCAGGGCCACCTATCCCTTCTTGTTAGGGATGAGAGGTGCGTAGTTTAGTCGTTTAAGATTTAAATGACTAGTTTACATGCATGGTAAGAGTGCTTGCGTTGCGTATGCGTAATGCGTGATTGTGATTGTCACGAATTTGGAATGAAATTCCTTTAAGAGAGGAGGAAGCAAGACCAGAAATTCAGTTGGGTGAGGCAAAATCATAATTTTGATTGCAATTATGGTACTGGGTTAAAAATCAGGAATTTAATTCTCTAGATCTCGGACAGTAAACGGATTGCATAGTTGGAATCGTCTCGCGAAATCTAGTTAACACGTAAAATTTCATAATTTTCGAGACAGTCGAGTCGGCCCGTTTTGACGTCGTGACAGGAGTCTTATAAACCGATTTTCGATGCGACCGAAAGGCACATATAGCATGCTCGCCATATCAAGTGGTATGGTAGAGAAATAATGAAATAGACGGCCCAGAGGTAGTGCCGAATATCAAATCTTGTAAAGAGAGGGGACGTAATGGTACGTTATGAGATTTGATTTTAAATTAAACAAATGACAAAATTAGCCGATAGTGTTTCATCTAACACTCATTAAGTAACCAAGGAAACGTGAGATGCATTTTTGGGATGTAGTAACTGGATTTGAGAGCTTTTAGAGAGAAGTCTTCTCTCTAGGATATCGGAAGATCGGCCAGGTCGGCGAGTCTTCGGGGCAAGAAGGAGAAATGTTCTACGCGGGACAGGCTACGCGTGGACTCCGGGATCGGGAGTTTCTTCAAACTCCTTGAGGTAGGATTTTCTCCCTACTTGCGTTTTATTCCCATTTTTAAGGGTTTTTCGATGTTTCGGTTAGTTTGAGGCCGTGAGGGGCCGTTTGATCGGTCCCAAAACATGGGACCGAATTGTTGGAATTTCTTTGGGATTTTCTTGGAAGGCGTGGCCCCTTGAGAAAATCGGTGGGGCTGTTGGAGCTTTGTATCATGATTTATGTATTAATTTGGCTGCTTTGGTATGTATAGGGCGGAAATGGCCGAGAAATGCCAGGTTCACTAAATTGAGCGGAGTGTTTTAATGATTTTCGGAAATAGTAAGCGAGGGTTTCACTATTTAGAATAGTGAATTCTAAAATATAATTTTGTTGAAATTATATGTTTGGTTAAATAATTCGAATCGAATTCTTTGTGATTGAACGTCAAATAGTGAGCTAATTTTGATGTTTAAAATAATAATTACATAACGTGTTTGTGTGATTTAATTTTATGCAGTATATTCCGCATGTTATATATTTGCATGTGATTATTTGTGTCGGAAATTGGCACACAGCCATTCATATACCTTAAACGTCACAGGATTATAGGAGATAGTGCATAGAGATGAAATCTAGAAAAATAGTTCGGAGGGTAGTCTAAAATATAAAATATCGGAGGGTAATCCAATAATAATATCTCAGTAGTGGAGTGGCAGTTGTTCTGTATTATTCGGAGGAGTAGTCATGAACAAATACTATATCAATGATCAGATATTGATTGATATATATATATATATATATATATATATATATATATATATATATCTCTATATATATATATATATATATATATATCGGAGGATTGTCCACTAATAAAACAATGAATTCTCATCTAGGAGCAGGCGAGTGTAGGAGAGAATCGATGAAAGGACTCGGGATGGAGTTGGTGTAGGCATTCAGGTAGGGATCATTGCATTTGCTTGACATGTGTTTTAGAATGGAACATTGCGGCTGTGGGTGGTGATGGCCCTTGGGCGATTCTCCTGCGAGCTGGCTCGCCCCCGTCGTGGGACCCAGCATTTCTGGTGGGGCGTAGAGGGTTCTTTGCATTCAGAAGGTTGAGTATTGAAGAAATAGGGTGTGGGCTTTGATGATTGTACATGTATTAGAACTCTTTAGTTTAATATATGTATTGTTTAAAGTGAATTATTAACTCTTTTAAGCTATTGGATATAGTTGTTTTGTAGTATGAGGAGTATTGGTTATGGGCCCAGTAGGCGTTTGCTCTATATTGTGAATATATTGGGTACATTTGGGGCCCAGTGTTGGGGTGCATGGTGGGTGAAGTGCGTCTGAAGGAGACTCTGCCCGATTTTTAAAGTGGCGTCAGATGCTTGGCGGCAGAACTATTATTCAGCAGTTTGACGGGTGATGACGGATTTTGAGTTTTGGGCGTCACATTCACCCCAAATTTGGGGCAATATAAGGCTATTTTGTAATTTTTTTTGTTTGTCATCGTGATTTGTTCATTATTATTAGGAATTGAAACTTTATCTTATCTTGTATTAACTAAACATGAAATGAGATATAATGTCTAATTTTCTGTCTCATCTCATCTCTTGTTATATTCAAGTCAATTAAATATAGAATATCATTTGTTTACTTTCAAAAAAGAAAGAAATTGTTTAATTACATCTCCATGAAAAGCATGATAAGGCAAGTGACAGATATATTATCTCTTTAAAAAAAATTTACACAGAGATAAATGATCCCTTTATGTGAAACGAAAATATAGATAACACGTGTCATAATTTTCTTATTAATTCTTATTTTTAGTATACTCGTTTTGCAAAAATAAAATAAAACTGTAAATCAAATTTATTGACATGTCAGCGACTGCAATACGCACCGACCACCGGCAAAGTGGAGAATGTCATTCAAGAACTCCAGCATCCCGAGTGGATCCTGGTTGATTCCAGTCTTGAAAGCAATCACCGGAAGTCGATCTGTTTCATTTTGCTGCAGCATGCTACGACTGACAGTGACGGGACGCCATAGATGGATATACAACACGACTGTATACAGCAAAAAGAAAGACGGGACGCCATAAGGCCTTCATACTCCACTGGATCATTAATTTCAGAAGCCTCTTATATATGTTTCCTGCGAACATAGAACATTAATTACCTAAATTTTAGTTCTTTATTTATACAGAAAGTGAAGCTGGTTTGTTTCACAATTCAAGATGACTTGACTTTATGTTCATGAACCGTGTAGACTGGGTTTGACTTGATAATGGGTTCTACGGATGACCGTGGTTCTTGGTTGTTATGGGTTGGTTGGGTGTGGGTCCAAATACTCCAATAAGAGCTCATTTTAACCAATTTGACCATTGACATAGATGTAGAAATGGAGGAGTGCTTAACTCTCTTTGAATTAATTCTTATCTAGATTCTTTCTGACAAGCAAAGCACAGTAGTAATTCCTGAAGTAAGAGTACGATTTAAACTGTTTTCTGATAGAATTCCTGTTTTCGGGTTCAAAAAACTCATCCCAGCTTATCCTAGCATATGTTAATTGCATTCATTTTATCTTTAAAAACCATTGAAATAATAATAATAACTTATTCTGCGAGGATTGAAGAAAAAACATTATTTATAAGAATTATATTTTTAAAATGCTGAAAGCTATGGATAAGTTCAGGAGCTCATAAGCCTCTAAGAGTCGATGAATTATATTTGTTCCACATTGATGCATTGGTTTTTTATTTCTCTACAAGCGGTGGTATAGGGCCACACGTTGAGTAAGGGTGTTAAAAAGCATAATATGAGTTTTTAAATGATTTTTGTATATAATTTTGCGGTGGATATACGTGTTTACAGTATTCTTACGCAGTGGCAACCTTGGTGTGAGTAATGCTCTTTAGGGTTATTTATAGTAAATATTCAGGGTTTGGTCTTTGTTAACTACTGCGTTGGTGCATGTTTGGTTAGAAAGAAGTCTTAAAGAAATAATAATAATAAGAAAATTTAATAATTTTCTTATTATAAAAATAAAGAAAATTAGCAGAAAAGAAAATGAGAATTGAGAGAATAGGAAAAGATAAATTAACTTTTGTTGAGAGATTCACAAGAGGCATATATTTATGGGGTTCGTAATTCTGATATAAGATTATGATCGTGTGAGAATCATTATAATTAGATATTTGTTATGTAATTCATATGATCGTTGACATTTATAGAATTCCGATGATTATTTATGCATTATTTATAAGCATTTCTTATATTTTGGTTTTCTAATGAAATTTAAAAAAACAAATATAATAAAATTAGTTAAAACTTACAAATTCTTAAATTATTTTTTATATTGTAGTCAAAATAAATAAAACTTGTTTGAAATAGTAAGTAAAAAAAGTAATTAACTCAATTTCAAAGACAACATATACTTTACTATATTATAAATAAGTTTTTTTTGGCTGTAAAAGAAAATAGTTCACATATTTTTTTAAGTATTATATATATATCATGGGCCACAAAGCCCATAATTTTGTAGTCCAAGCCCATGCCGATGGACAGCCCATCAAAATTAGAGGGGAGACCTATTTGTTTTTCTCTCTACATGGATTCTCTCTCTACTCAGGTGGGTAACCAACTCTATAAGATTTCCTAAAGGAGTTTTGTTGGCCACTGAAGTTTTCCATTTGTTTCCCTAGAAAGTGAGTGGAAGGGGGAATGTTATTCTTTTATGCTTTTCACTTAGAATTTCAGTGTTTTTCTTGCTGTTAGGACTTCTCTGTTTTTATTGTGACTGAAATTTCTAATGCTCAGGACTAGGGTTTCCCTTACGAATCTCTCTGTTGGGATGATGAAGATTCCTCCATTGGAGGACATCCTTCACCTCAAAGGTTTATGATATGATATTCTGGCACCCTTGATTTTGGATTTAAGCTTTTTTTCTCAAGCAGAGAATTCTGCTTGATTTCAAGGAGTGGTGAAATCCTCTCTAATGATACGGATTGGACCATTGAGGTTGTTGTTAGACAGATGCAATCGTACTAAGTTTTGGCATGCCGCTAGATTGGTAGGTATTTCTCCCATCAAGTTGTTGCTGCTTAAGTCAATAACATTTAACAAGGTCAGGTTACCAAGTGAAGACGGCATTCTTCCAGAGAGTCTGTTTTCAAACAAACCTAGTACTTGCAGTTGATAAAGCTTTCCTATGTCAGAAGGAATGCTTTACCGGTAGGTGATTTCTAACCAAACTTAGGTATGTTAGATTTACCAGGTTCTCTATCCCTGAAGGAATTGTTCCATGAATCTAGTTTGAATCCCAGATTTATCCTTGAAATATTGGTCGAAATTAGCCATTGTGCTTACTAAATGGCCTTTGAAAATTTTGGAGGTGAAGCTTATGTATTACTCGTAACTTAATTGCAGTTTGCTAGAATCAATGAGTTCAAATCATCTCCTTTGGACAGACAACTGATTCTGTGCCATGCTTATGACTAGAAGGTTTGCAGCCTTCCCAAATTTGGTGGTACTAGCCCAGTGAAACTGTTATTATGGAGAAAGATTTGTTCAAGCATTGAAGCATTAGATAATGAAACAGGAACATGCCCTGTGAATCGATTTCCGAAAAGACTTAGTAGCCTGAGATGAGGAAAGGCAGCGCCCATATCTTGACTAAGACTACCCTCCAGCTGGTTATCTATAAGTAGGAAGTAACGCATGTTTGAGAGATTGTACATAGAAGAAGGAATGGTACCTGTTAATCTGTTGAAACCTAATTGAATAAAGTATAAAATTGTTCTACCAAGCTCCTCAGGAATGCTTCCTTCCAGGTTGTTGTATCCTGCTGATAATAGAGTGAGAGATGAGAGGTTCCCAAGTGAAGCTGGGATCTTTCCTGTAAGATTGTTCCTAGACCAACCCAGATATTTCAACTTTGAGAGGGAGCCAAGTTCTTCAGGGATTTTGCCGTCAAGCTTGTTGTCGGTTAGATTAAGGACCTTGAGCTCCGAGCAATATGTGAGATTGGTAGGGACCTTTCCTTCAAAGTAATTGTTGCTAAGAAGAAGAACTTGTAGTCGGAATAAACCATTGATCTCAGAGGACAGTTTTCCATGGAAGCTGTTTTGGAGGATAATTGTTCTGAGAAAGGTGAGGTTCCCAATATGGGGGGAGAGGGATCCCACCAGCCCATACGAAAATAGATTTAATTGGGTGACTCTATGGACATGTCGGCGACTGCAATGCACACTTGACCACCGGCAAAAGTGGAGTGAGTCATTCCAAGAACTGAGCATCCCAAGTGCATCATGGGTGATTTCATGCTTGAAAGCAATCAATGCAAGTCAATCTGTTTCAGTTTGCTGCATGTTATTGGCAGTGATGGGACGCCATAGATGGATGCACAACAACAACAGGAATATTGTGTATAGCACAAAGGAGGAGATAAAAACGCCCAGTACTCATTTGGATTAATTAATTTCATGCAAAAGTACTCCTACGTTTCGGTGAGCGTATATAGATTAGAACATGAAATGAGCATTCGTTCATTTCTTATTTATCTGAAGTGATTCTGCTACTTCTTTTAATGGTTTATTTGCTGATTTAATAAAATGAGAGCATTTATGTACATGCAGGAATCATGTGAGTGGGTTCAACTTGATGTGGGTTCAAGACTGACTCTTCATAGCCCAATGTGGGATACGTACCCAACCGTATGCCAGAATCTCTCTTTGGTTTTTTTTTTTGCGTAAGGCACGGGCATTTGTAGAATTTCTACATACGAAATGACTTGAACTTAAACCATTCTGAATTAGCTCAACTAAAAACTTAAATCATTAAATTATAGAAAAAAATGGATGAACACACACACACACACACACATATATATATATATATCGACAACAGAGGAATTGTATATAATTCTATTCCTATTCTTGAGTCATTGTCATCCCGACCAAATAAGCGAGAGTCGTGGAAGCATGGAAAATTCAACCGTCGACTCGTTGATGGCACAACACAAAATAGCGGGGGATTGGAACGACTCATTATTTATTCTTGATGGACAGGCGTTATTACGGTAGTCGAGCATATCGATAGAGTGATCATTGGGTGACATCATTATTCATTGGGCGGTGTTGAGAGTTGGCATCACATGTTTCATTGTGGTATTGAGAGTTTCTTCCCTATTCTTATGATAACAATGATATTGACGTAAAAGCTAGGATTAATGTTTTTAGTTGAATGAGCATAACACGAGAAAGGATTGTACAATGTATAGGTCTCATATGCATTTACTAGGAAGAACACCTTGTTTGCTTTGAGAAATTGTCAAGATGTTCTCTATGATATAGTTTAATTATTTCATATATATATTAACTTTTCATGATTATGTCAATATCAAACGTGATTATTTAAACATATGTGTGTGAGAATTAAAGTTAGAACTCAATTAAAAGATATGGTTATATATATATATATATATATATATATATTGATTTGTAGTACAAATTTTGAGGAGTTGACATGCTGAGCCACAAAAGCAGTGGTGCGACTTTGTGGAAAGAAAAGTTGAAGAAAAAATGAGTTTGTTGTGGTAGCGAGAAAGAGTTTACCACTTTCAGTATATTGGCACCTGGCTCAGTATTTTCAAGTAATATAAGCAGCGTTATGAAGATTTTTCTCTATTAAAACATATTCTATAATTTTCTCAAATTCATGGTGAAACTTTTTTCTCCTTTTACCTATGGTATTTCCAGGGTTATATATATATATATATATATATATATATATATATATATATATATATATATATATATATATACTCTCTATTTTTTTTTTTTTTTTTTTTTTTTTTTGATGGGTATTCTCCTATATAACTACTCTAAATAATGAAAACTACAAGCACAACTTATATTTAAGTCACGAATGGACTCACTTTAGTGTAAAGCTTTTTTTAAAAATTTTATTTATTTATTTTATTTTGTTTTATAATTATTATTTTCTTCTTTTGTTATATGCATGTAATTTTTACCCTTGACAACCTTCATAAACGTATTATTTCTCTTTGAGTACTGTGTGACTGCAATAATTTCCCAGAGATGATTATAGACATCAATTTCTCGTATAGTTCACATTCTTGAATAAATAGACAATATTCATAAGTAATCACTAATCACCACTCTTCTTTAATAAACCCCCCAATTTTTACCTCTTGAAATAAATCAAATATATATCACAAATATTATAAAGTATAAAAATACCTCTAACAAAGTTGCCTAAAAGTCTCCGGTATTTACCCTCTTTTACTCTCAAAATGAGCCACGCACATAGCTGGAGACTCTTCCATCAACTTCTCTCTCAAGAATAGTTTGTTGCTCCGTCATGCCCGAGGTAGCTCTAGCTCATTAATTTTCGATAATGCAGTTGCCGATGTAATCTACGTCTCTCAGCGCATTGGGCCCTCGAACTTTCTTCTTCACTAAATTTGGGCGATATATGAGTATTTTATATGTTTTTGTTTGATAAATACATTGATTTGTTCGTATTAGGACTTGAAGCTTTTATCTTATCCTGTATTAACTAAACATGAAATGAGATATAATGTCTAATTTTTAATTATATTAGTCGATCAAATATAGAATATGTTTAATTTTCTTTTCAAAAAAAAAGAAGAATTTGTTTAATTACATGTCCAACCAAACACGATATAAGGCAAGTGATAAGATATATTATTTCTTTTAAATTTTTTTACCCGAGATAAATAAATCCTTTATCATGAAAGGAAAATATGAATAACACGTGTCATAATTTTCTTACAATTCCTAACTATTTTATATTACTCGTTTTGCAAATAAAAAATAAAAAAACTGTAAATCAAATTTATTTGACATGTCAGCGACTGCAATACACACCATACCACCGGCAAAAGTGGAGAGTGTCATTCCAAGAACTCAGTATCCCAAGTGGATTCTGGTTGATTCCAGTCTTGAAAGCAATCACCAGAAGTCGATCTGTTTCATTTTGCTGCAGCATGCTACAACTAGGCAGTGACGGGACGCCATAGATGGATATACAACACAACTGTGTACAGCAAAAAGAAAGACGGGACGCCATAAGGCCTTCATACTCCACTGGATCATTAATTTCAGAAGCCTCTTATTATGTTTCCTGCGAACGTAGAACATTAATTATTAAGTACAGTTCTTATCTATACAGAAAGTGAAGCTGGTTTATTTCACAATTCAAGATGACTTGACTTTATGTTCATGAACCGTGTAGACTGGGTTCTAAAACTTTGTGGCTCCCCATAGTTAATGTGGGAAACATGCACTTCAAATGACAAGTCTTTCTGGTTTCACTACAAGTAAGAAATCCTTTTGCCGCGGTCATCGATCCTGACTAAAAGTAGTATATAATGTAGCTATAAATGGATGAAGACAACTACAACATGGCATGATATGACTATAGGTGGTGTGGAGAAATCCTATAGACACAGCCCAATCATAAACCACAGCTATAGGCTCTTCAATTGCTCAACACTACATATTTATAGTCATGTTCTTGGTTGACCCCGGCCATAGGGATGGTTTATAGCTACGGTTCTTGGTTGATCCCGGCCATAAGGATGGTTTATAGTTGCGGTTCTTGGTTGACACCAGTCATAGGGATGGTTTATAGCCGTGGTTTGTGGTTGACCCCGGCCATAGGGATGGTTTATAACTACGGTCTATGGATGACCGCGGTTCTTGGTTGTTATGGGTTGGTTGGGTGTGGGTCCAAATACTCCAATAAGAGCTCATTTTAACCAATTTGACCATTGACATAGATGTAGAAATGGAGGAGTGCTTAACTCTCTTTGAATTCAATTCTTATCTAGGATTCTTTCACAAAGCAAGAAAAGCTTTTACAATTAAATTCCTGAAGGCTAAGAGTACGGTTTAGACTGTTTTCTGATATAATTCTGTTTTTCGGGTTCGAAAACTTATCCCGAAAGCATCCTAGCATATGTTAAATGCATTCATTTATCTTTAAAAACCATTCAAAATAATAATTATTATTATTACTGCAGGATTGAAGAAAAAAAACATTATTTATAAGAATTATATTTTTAAATGCTGAAAGCTATGGATAAGTTCAGAGCCTATGTCTCTCCAAGAGTCTATGAAATTTGAAGAACCAATAAACTGTTCCTAATCGAGAGAGAATGTGGTGGGATAAAGCCTGCTTTAATCAGAATCCAAAGAAATATGGGAAAAGGAAAAACAAAGTAATAATTACCAGAAGTTACCTGTATCTGAACTCTATCTCTTCTTGTTAGGGCCAAAAACAGAGAATTGTACCCTTCCTAGTGAAGATATAAGTTGTACTGAATCACTCCCAGCTCTGAAAATACATAGCAGGAATCTTTTTAACACTATGATGGATAATACCAACAATTAACTAAATTTATAGAACAGATGCCAATTATTTAACATACCTGTAGCTAACCAAATAAAATAGCAATCCTAATCCTATGTTTATTTGTTTTGTCTTTGAGCTAAAGAAAGCTATTCTAAAATAGCAATCTCAATCTGTCTACTTTATACAACATCAGTTACTAAATTATAATTTAACGCACATGCTGGTAACAAATGAAGTAAAGGTCCTCTAGATGAGTTCATGAGATCTCATCTCAATAATTGGGATACCAAAATCATCAACATCCAAGAAAAAACCAAAGAGAAAAAAAACAAAGAGGTTACTACACTTGGTGGGAATTTCTTTTCATTAATGGAATGATGTCAATCTCCGATCTTTCGAGACATAGTTAAATTTCAATCTAAGATTGTGACAGAAACATAAAACAAGGGACTAGAACAGCATTGTGTATACAAAAGATGAAATATCCATGCTTTGCAAAATATGGTTGAATAATTGATTGCCAAGGGCAATAACATAAAGTAAAATAGGAGAAGGAAAAGGTGAAAGAAAAAGTGGGTGATAAATTCAGAGACTTTACACTCATTAATATTAGCAAGATGATTAAGTGTTTCTTGTGGCAGTATTGATTTGCGTTCCACAGCAGAACTTCCAGGTGAAGGATGGATGGATTCTGTTTAAGGCCTTCCCTGAAGTACTCTCCTAAAACTACTCAGGAAAGGGTTGCAGGATTCAATTAGTCCACCTAAAAAGAAGAAATATCTCCAAGAAAATAAAAGGACAGGGGATATAGTAGAACAGGACACGTGGCTGAGCCAAAGAGAACTTCACTTTTAGATACATGAATATCCAAAGTGGGGCTATAAGGTTGGACAGCGTGTTCCAACCCCCTACCATATGCATTATGTCCCAAGTCCCCTCACTTTTTTCCTTCTACTTCAGACACCATTTGGAGGCCTAAATGCAAAAACTCAGTCCCCCCCACCCACCTTCCCTTTAATTTTCTAGGGTCCATAATAAGGGGCAGAGATATGGAAGGTAGTCTCCTTTTTGTTCTGGTATTTGCCTCATGTTCTTCTTAACAGTTCCATATACATCTATGCATGTGTTTTTGGAAGGTCACAAAAAGAAGAGTGACCTAAAAAGCCCTTGTTTTACTAGCCATGAATAGAGAAATTTAAATAGTAAAAACCTGAGGGAAAAAGATAAAAACCTATCTGTTTTGCTATTTAATTGCATCTCCATAACTGGGGTAGTAGTTATATTTTTACTAGATTCAACATTTTCTTCCCCTCTTCCTTTACTTTTCTTTACTTTCTTGGTGACCAAACAAGAGGAACGATTAACTTATTAGAAATGGAGAAAAGTGGCAAGCACTCTTCATGACCAGAAAACTGTTTCATGCAGTTTCTAAGTTTTCTGGATAAAATGATACTAACCTTATCTCTTCTTTTATTTACCTAAAAACCTACAACCAAATAACATACTGTCCATTAAAATATTATACCTCTGGATTTTTCCATGCAATTTAGGATTTTACATAGCAATTTGCCCGCATCAGAGTCTGATCCAGAATGGTTGAAATGAAATGCCAGTACACTGGCGACCTTTTCACCCTTCATCTTTAACTACAATACCACCATCTCCATATTAAATATTGGCAATCATATAACAAGAACCAAATGAATTATGTGAATTAGTAAAATGTTTGCCGCAACCTTGCAGGAGACATTTGCCGAGTATGTTATCGTGTGCTGTGATTCTTGTCGGAGCGACTATTTGGCAGAGTGATTTTCACTTCTGATCTCAAGCCGCCAAAACTACCCTCCTTCAAACAGCCACCCGCTCTATGCTAACAAGTTGTGTGTTCAATCATCTTGGCTAATCCTGCTATAGTTGAGACTAGAACATCTTTTGCTTTTGTATTTTTTGTGTTATTTCCCATTATTTTTGCAAATTCCACATTTGTGTATAAATGTATTTGGATGCAAATGTTGGTTGAAACAGCAGCTAACATCAGTACAAAGCTTAATTTGATTTTTAGGTTTGTGAATAAGTTCAGTTTAATCAGGTTTTAAGAAGACTTATCAATTGATTGAAGCAGGGTGTAGCGACTCCTCATTATCAGTTGGGTTCTGAGGGTGTCACTATTTTAGAATTTCTCTATTCACACTATCTCCTGTTTATTTACACATACTACTTGACTTCATGGCTCTCCTGCCACTTTAATTTGCTTGTTTCATGCCCACCACATTTAATTTGGATTTATGAATTATGAGAAATTGTAAATCCCACACACAAACAGCTCATGAAAAGAACAGACATATCACTATAATCTGCTGAGATCATAGTTTGGCATTAGTTCGAGTTTGCATCAATGTGTCTACATATTAGCTCTTCTTCATCATCTGTTTAAAGATTACTATGTTTAAATGAAAAAGTATACAAAACCAAGCCTTAAATATTACATCAAATCAAATTATATAGCTGACATTTTTTCATTTTAGATCTTGGTTTGGACAACTAAATGAGAAATCATTTTATGGAATCAATATACAATCAGCTACTTAACTGTTTCACATCTTAAACATTAGTTCTTAGGATACTCACAATGTTGGTCTCCATTGAATTGACGACTTTTAAGACCTTAATTTGATTCATTCATGAGGCCAAGTCAACCATTGACAAGTGCAATCAGTATGAAGCCAAAAATCATTTATTACAACTAAGAAATAGCAATTGAAAAATCAGTCCAAGCAAGTCAGCAGGAGAAAAAGGAAAATCAAGAATCAAGTCCAAACGAATTCAAATTCAAATTCTCTAGAAAAAACATGGAAAAATGAAAAATCAAAATCGGTCAAGCAAGTGAAAGAAGACAAACCAGAATTGAAAAGGCTGATGAGATTTTCTTATTGCATGCATCTCTTTGCTTCAGTAGGTGGAAAAGAACCTATAGTGAAACCTAGAACAGGAGAGAGAGAGTGGGACTGGTGAAGGGGTGAGATCAAAAGAGTCCACAGTGAGTGGATCAATCTGCACTTCTATTTTTGATTCATCTACAGAGCAGAGTGAGAAAAAAAATACAAGAGGAAATTTTGAGAACATGGATGAAATGGAAAGAAAGACAAGGTTGGGATTCCGGGAAATTTTGGGAATTTTTATAGAAAATCTCTCAGGAGGAGCATAAGAGGGAAGTTGCTTTAATTTTTGGGTCTCTGAGAGTGCACTAAATTTCAAATTTCAGGAGATTATTTAAAGCAGTGATGCAACCAAAACAGTAAAGTGGTGAAAAGTTGCTGCTTCATACCACTACTTGATGAAACATGCTCTGCATATAAGAACCCACCGTAAAAAAGTGGTGAAATTTCCCAGCATGTATGAGTCTCAGGTAAAAAACTATTATGTAAAATCAAGAATACATTTATTTAAGAATTTTTAAATCGTTGCTAACTTTTTCTTATACAAGAACACTATATACTAAAAGTAGTAATATGAAATATGAAGTATTTATCCCCCTCTGACACTCTTTATACCTGGCCTTGTGCCAATCAAGTGTTCCTCTTTATCATCTCCAGAATATGAATACTGGAAGATGTAGCAATCGCCACTGTAAAATTTTGCCTAGTCAGAAGCTGAAAAAAGAATCTTCTCTTGGCCATTCGACAAGCTTTGAACAGCAGAATGAAAGATCCATCAATGATAATACCGAGAAAGTGAAATCTACAGATTTGCAAGACAGAAATCAGAACAACGCTGTTGCAGAAAATCCACATGAGACAAGGAAGCAGGCGACCATGGAACCAGCCTAACATGTGTTGTTCATCATCTCAAAATGATCAAAATGGAATAGGGAATGGGGATTGCCTCATAAAAACTATGCCCCAACAGCAACTGCTCACCATTGCTCGTCAGGAATCAGTAATAAAAGATTTATCACATAAACGAGACACCAAGGAACAATGGAATGCCACATACCATCTTCTCAACAATGGATAGACAAGTTGGATTTAAAAACAGTTTCTATAGATATGGAATTTGAGTGGGGTTGACACCAAGAGCCAGTTAATCAACTTAGGAATTAGGATATATATAAATTGTTCTATCCAAGTCAAGAGATAATTTGGACTTGAGGATATGAATTTTTTACTTTGTTAAGCAAAACAATGTCTTTGTAGGCTGGCCCATCTCTATTTATCATGTGGGGTTGGGGATTTTGATAAAAGTATAAAAATTTTAAAGTTAATTTTTTTTATAATTCAATACATTAACAAAATATATATTTTTAAGTTTGTGGCACTTTCTGTTACATTCAAAAGGGTCCGTGTGTTCAAGACGCACCTTTCATAATTTTTATATCATGACACACATTAAGAAAATTTGAATTTGCACTAAAGGTTTCTATGCATCTACTATTTCCCAAATGCATCTCTTTATACAAAGACTTGGTATTTTCCTTTTTTTTTCTTGAAAGGTCAAGACTCTAGGAAATTAATGTTGTTGCTCCATTATGTACCCCACAAAGCTCACGGCAGATCTTCATGCTACTGCCTCGTCTCGTCTCGACTGTGTTCAAAGATAGAGATAATTCCGAGTTTTGTCCCAAAATAATACTTTTAAAATAAAAAAAATATCAATTTAGTATAGGTTTGAAAAAAATGTCCAAACTAATGCGTCCTCGTCAAAACCGTAGTTGGCAACTACGGTTTTATTCGAACCTCTCAATACTTAAATCTTTTTGGGCAGGGGAGGCATCGCTCAGCAAGAAATATGCATATGAAATATGACAGAAAGAAATGCTGAGAAAAGCAAAAGCTGGTTAAACCAAATCAAAACAAAGGATATCCAGACATGTTGGCACCTTTGGTGGTGGCCGGGATGCTTTCATTAGATTTCTATAAATTGTGCCAGTGACTCTGTAGTTCTTACAAGTCCCTTCTGCAATTTTCTGGTTCTCAAATGAGATCAAATTTGGCTGCATATTGAGAGCAGCGGTGCTTGAATGAACAACTGTGGACCTGCAATCCTAAAAAAATGATAATAATTGTAAGGATCGTCTAAAAAATGATGAAGTGATAAAAAAGACACGAGAATCAATGAACCATCTCTCAATAAGCCTTCTTTATTCAACTCATCACAAGATCCACTTCTCAATAAATCTTCTCACTTATTCACTTCTACATTCTCAATTTTTTTTAGTTTCAGCGGTTATATACACCAGTACAAGCCAACATTCAGATATCTCTATGTCAAACACCTAATGGAAGCCAAACCTTGTTATACTTATTCCCTCATGTGGAATAAAAGAAAAAATAAACAAACAAACAAAAAGAAAAAATAAAATAAAAACCACAGTCAACCAAACCCTATGCATCAACCTCATAGTCACTTTGTTTTATCTGTTATGCAGTAACACAGAGAGAGGGCCATTTTCTTGCTCTTACCTTTCTTTCTCCCCCACAACAGCTTTCTCAACAAACCCCCACTGCACCACTTCTTACTAGGCACAATAGCAAGGGAACCAACTGCAGTGTCATCTGCCTAAAATTAAACATTTTACTATTTCTTTTCTGTTAAACCATTTGTCAAACATGTAACATGCATACAGAAACGTTAACCACAAATTCAGAATTCTAATTAACCACGAACTCATTCGACATTTACATTAGATTCTGCAAGAAAATAACGCTAAGGTTTGCATTAATCAAAGCCAAAGAAAAAAAACTACTCGTGTGAAGCCATAGCTAGGGCTACTGTGAGAATAGTTAAAGCCAAACCAAACTAGAATTACTTCCTGAAGTAGAAGCCGAGGTCAAGCTCTGATTTCTTCTCAGATGAAAGGCGAAAAAATGATTATCGCGAGGAGAGAAGTCCTGCGCAGAAAGGAAGTAGAAATGGTGAGGAGAGAGATCTGAGAAGGAGAGGGAAAATACAGAGATATCGTGAAAAAAGAAAGAGGGAAAGATTGAGTTTTCCTACGTATTTAGTTTTTTTTTTAAACAAATTATTAAAATAGTTTTGAAATTAAAATAATATACAAATTAACATGAATAGTAATAGTATAGTCGATAAGCCCTTAGCATTTAAAAATCAATCTTTGTATTCACGACTACGGCATTATAAATGTTTTAATTTTTGATTCGTATCGCGATTCTTGTATGATATTCTTATTCTGTAATTTGGCATTTTTTTCGTTTCTGTATTTATAATTTTTCAAAAGCTAGAAAATTAGGGGTAGGTCGTACGGTATATGGTAGCAGTTGAACATCGACGTCTAATTAACTATCTATATAGTAGAAATTTATTTTAGGAGAATTATGTTTTAGGGTTAGACGAGACTAATATTTAATAAATAGTCCATCAAATCACCTAAATTAAGCATAAGGATATACATTTTGATTGGACAAAAATGTCCACCTTTACCATCAAACACCACATGCCCCCAACTTCCCCTAAGCCTTTCCTTTTTTCTTTTTTCAATTGACTTCAGTTTTTTTAATAAATTATATTTATGATTTTTAATTAATTCATATAATATCATATCTTATTTTCAAATAATTTGATTTTTTAATTAATAAAAATTACTATTTTAAAAAATTTTATTTATTTATTTATTATTTTCTTCCATTATATTTTGTTTTTCTTTATTTTTAATGAATAAATGTCAAATTTAATTATTTTATTTTTAGTGAATTTATAAGATAATGTCTTATTTTCACTTATTTTAAAATCTGCAACTAAAAAGTTTATTTTTTTAAATTTTTTTGTGATTACTTTTATTTTCTTTATTGGATTTTTATTTTTTGTGCAATAAATATATTAAGGTAAATTGAATTTTAGTATTTATAGCTTATTACCCAATAAATAATTTAATAAATATACTAATAAATACTAATACTTGCTATATAATATTTAAATATCTATAATTTTCATATTATAATCTTATTTTTATACTTTTATATTTTAAATTGCATGAAACCCAAAATTAAAAAAAACACAAGTTAAACTATTTTTAAATAAAAATGATAATATAAAAATATTAACTATTTAACAAAAAATAGTAATAATCATTTTAGTATTTAATTTTAAGAAGAAATATAATACAAAAGTTTTTAACCATATTAAAATTTTAAATATGAATTAAAATGATAATAGAATATTTATTATTTAGCACATCAATCAAGCTTAGTAGATTAGCATATATTTGATAAAATTTAGCACATCATAAAAGTCAAATTATTTAACTTTAATGAAATAAAAAATTTATTTGATAAAAATTTATTGCTTAAATGTAAGGTATAGACTAAGGCCTAGGGGTAGCAATTTGTTTTTGCGGATCGTGTTAATAGCATATGATGTGCATTCGTCAACTCAAAATACGACACGAATAATAAATGGATAAAAATAAAAAAGAAAAACACGATCAAATTAGTAATTAAGTAACATGATACAACATGCATAACCCGTTTAGGAATTTGATAATTTAAAATAATCTATATTATAATTAATTCATCAATATTTATCTGATAACATATTAAATAAGTTAAATATTAATTAACATAATAATTAAGCGGTTAATACAAAGTCAAATTTGTGTTATATAGATTGACACTAATATAACATATTTATTAAATAGGTTATCTTGAATTCGATTAACGGAACTATATTATACTAATCTCAAACCATTAAAGAAATGTCAAGTTCATGTCACGATCTCAGTCATGCCAAATTTTGCTGAAATTTTGGACTAACGGCTACCACTACATCAAATCTGAAGAACATAGGGGCTAATCAACAAATAAAGATAAATACAAGGACCCGCGTGGAAATAAAAGGCGGTTTATTACGATGTCGGCATGGCCAGATCGACAAAGCGATCAGTTTTGTCGTCCTCCTACTCAAGCATTGACTCTCGGTCGAGTTGGATCCAAAGCTAGGAACGCCTCGTTTGAAACATTCCCATTCACACGGTCGGTGGCGGTCGTCCGTCGCAGGAACTCAACGATGGCCAACTCGATGCGATCGGCGAAATCGTTCGGATGACTTCCGTCAACGATATCATGCTTGACTTCGCCACTGTTCGCCTTGTCAAAAATCTTAGTTTGATTTTCGATTATTTCGTTTGTTATATGTTCTTTATGCTGTGTTTGGTTGGTGAAATAAGCGGTAAAATAAGAGAGTTTCGAATCGGATAATTATAGAAATGATTTATTTATTTGTCACGGTTCCTCGACTCTTGGGCCAGAGCCGTAGCCACAAACATCCATTTGTCTTAGATATTTTCACATTTCGTTTAGTTTCATACGTTTGGTGAATCCATGCTGAAATATCCATATATGTTGATGATTGCTTGATCATTTTAATTTCTTTGTCTACGGTTTCTCGGCAAATTAAACTTTCCCTCACGGAAAAATCCACTTTATGCTGTTTTCCCCCTTTTTGAACCACTTTTCGTTTTTCGTAGAAGGTTTTCTAGCAGGAAAAGGCGAAAATCCTTAATTAGATCTAATTGCATTTCATGTTCTTATTGTGAACTTAATCGGCTGGTAGGGTACTATAATACCATTCTAACCTCTGGAACCTAGCTTGATATTGGTTTGATCGGAAGCTTGAGATATAGGAATTGAGATACCTTCTTCATAGGTGTTAAACACTACAGACTTTTGAACTAAGACCTATTTAAAGAATTGGTAATTCGAAACAGTGATGAGCATGAATGTTCATCTATTTCAAAATCATCTCGGGAAATGGGCACAGCACATTCCCAATCTTGGAGCTTTTTCAATTTTTAAAGCCACACTTGACAGGCACATCTGGCTTGATTAAATGTTCGTTAAGTAATTCTTTTCTAAAAGTTTTGACTTAATTTTCTACGACCCAAATAAATCTAAGAACTTTTTTGAGTAATTAGCATTCGTATGTAAGAGAGCATTGTTTATTTTCGATTCACTTATTGCATAATACATGTGCAAAATAAATAGCTAATGAATTCTCCCGTGTTTTGTTGGGCATGAAAATTTATTGTTTTGAGTTTTGGGTAAGATATTTGTCGGGTTTAGATTCATTATTACATCTTTGAAGGAAATATCTAATTTTAGAATTTGAGAAAGCATATTTATGTCTACTAATGGTTTTAGCATTACTTTTTGGTCTTTGTTATCGAGAGTGTTGTACTTTCAATGTCTCTTTCATTTTCTTGGTAGTTTCTTGGTTTTATGACTTTCGGAACTTACTTGTTCATTTCATACGAACCATGGGTTTCTTAAATTAGAGAGAATCCAAATTTGGATTTCACTTGGAGGCTTCGAGGAGAAAGGACAAGATGATGCACAAGTGTGCAATACACATGTTTTAATTGATGAAATCTTGGCAGCATTAGAAGCAAATGTCCAGAAAATACATTTGTAAGATTGCGATTTTGTTGCGGGTTTGACCCCATCTCCCTCTGATCTCTTTCTCTCTCTAGCTCATGCCTTACGGTAGAATGATATATCAAATGGATTGAATCACACATGACCATTGTAGTTGTACATTAATTATATATGATCTTCTCTCATGATAACTCTCTAATAGACCACTTATTGTTTTCTTTCTTTTGAAGTTTGCAATATTTTAATGAACATAAAATCAATTTTTGCAATGCGTGGATTGTGGCCCGGAATAAAAGGATAACAAGTGACGGAGATAAAAATGGAGTGGATAGGATTAGAGGAGGTATGATTGTGATTATTAAGGATTTTATATAGAAGCGACCAGAAGCATTTATGGATGATGGTGGATCCCTTTGGTGTTGGCTTGTTTTCTTTGAAGATGATGATACAGATTATAATTTCAATGTGGATAATGTTGATACTGGTGATGGTGGCTACTTGTGATTGTAATGAGGGCAATGTACTTGATGCTGGTTTTGCTAATCGTATCGAGTCTTGTTGTAGAGTTGATTCCAGGAAAGAGGCCCATAGTGATGGGGCCAGAAACCTATTACAGGAGGCACAGAGCAGGTTTTGAGGTCCCAACTCACAAATTGGTTGAGAAAAGAATGAACCATGGTTTTGTGAGGAGAAAGAAATTCTAATTTCCTTTTTCTCCTCTAGTAAAATTAAAATATACTAGGGTAATTAGTCACCATAATTCCGGACTTTAGTAACATCCTCGTTAAGGTGGGGACATTAGATTTTCCACAAATAAATGCTTTGTTCAATGATTGAAAATAAAAAGCAAACTCATTTTAGGTGGAGAGGTGTGGTTTTCCATGAATAGACATCATTCATTGATTGAAACCCTTGTTTGAATCTTATCCTTGTCCTCCATTGTAAAGAGAAAGGGAATGCCTGTAGTTGGCAGTTTCAAGCTTAGAAGCACAAAGCAAGAACAGAAGCAGAGGTGCTAGTGGGAATGGGAGTGAGGAAGCATATTCACTCAATGCTTAACACATTAGTAATAGAGGAATCTTTTGTCTAAGGGTGCCAACACATTAGAGACATACACATACATGTCAAGTTTCAGAACATTGAGAACCATGATATGTCTATTTACATGCATTATATTGGTACTCGTCAATGTAATTGAGAATGAACGACTTATATGTATTATGTGGATCCATTAGTAGGTAAATATGATGGTATTTCCTTTCATTCTGAGAGCCTCTTAATTTGTATACAGTTCTCATAAACTAAACTTGCATAAAGTTGATATTATAATGTTTCCCCAATGGATTTGCCATTATAAGAAATGTTCTTCATATTTAAAGGTTTGTTGTGGATGTTCCTGGTGGAGCGGTATACAAAGAGAGCAGCTTTATAGAAGGTAAATGCTTACCTCTGTATGATTTTTCTGAAGCTGGTAAAAGTTTTTCTTTGACATTGTTCACACATATTTATTCCACTTGTTGTACATTGCTTCTGTGGCACATCTAAAATTATATTATCAGCTTTACCAAAACTTCTCATTGTTGTACTTGAACTCTCTTATAGTTTTGGTATGCATACTGCATGATTGGTGTTTTTAAATGATCTTTTTTTTCTAGAGTTTTATCCTAGGAAGGAATGGTACAGAATTGGTCATTTCTGCATTATAAGATGTCTGCTGATTAAAGTCCATGTCATCTATGTGTATAAGATAGACTTGGTCCGTATCATCTTTGTTCTTCTTTTATCCTTTATCTGCTTTTGGTGGTGAGGATATGAGTTGTTCAATCATCATGTACTATAATGGCATGTACTTTTTCTGGTGTTCCCCGGGTAACAGTTACCTTATGACGTAATTGAATGGCTGATTTGACTTTTTTGTATGTGAGCACTCTAAATCGGTAAAGTTTTCAGGGAAGGAAGTTGTCATGGTAGACAGCTCCATAGGTCGTTTGGGTGTAACGGTTTGCTATGATTTGAGATTCCCAGGGCTTTATCAGCTGCTAAGGTTCCAACATGAAGCACAGGTACATACAAGGGGATCCCTTAGCTTTGCTTTCTGACTGGGCTTCTTTTCTTACCCAACGTTAAATCAAAATATGCAGGTTCTATTGGTGCCTGCAGCTTTCACAAAAGTTACTGGTCAAGCACACTGGGAAATTCTTCTTCGTGCTCGTGCAATTGAGACTCAGTGCTATGTATGGGATTCCTTTTCAACTCTTTGCAAATGTTTTTTTTTTTCTTTTTAACAATAACCACAGCTGTTGCCATGCATTCTGTTATCAAAGAAAACAATCTTCACATAAAAAGAGGTGCATGCTGAACACCTTTCCAGTTTAGTATCTGATTGTGGGGTTCGTTTTATTTTGGTTATCTCAGGTCTCGTATTAAAGTTATAGATCAGTGCATGTTAGTGTCCTTCATTGCATTACTAGGAGTCATTCTTTCTTCTCTCTATTGATAGTTTCCATAATATCTGATGTTATGGAGATATTCTTTCCTTGGCTATCTTCTTTTGGTTTTGACTCATTCATCCTGTATTGCTATCGTTTTACTGCTGCTTCATTTTGGGAATGATGTTGAGATTTGCTACAGGTCATAGCTGCTGCTGAAACTGGAAAGCTTATAATGATAAAAGGAAAGTTATGGAGACTCCTTAATAATTGATCCATGGGGAACAATAATTGGCCGTCTACCTGGTGAGAACTGGTTCCCTTTTAAACTGATGTTTACTCTTTGATGTGCCTCTACTCAGAGGACAGCAGGGAGCAGCTATTTTATGAGGAAGAAGTTGTTTCTCAGACTAAACTCTTTCTTTCACTCATGCTGACTCCATGTTGCTAACCAATGGTTGTTTCTAGTTTCTTCTTAAGTTTCCCTCATAGGCTGTCACTTGAAACTAGATCAATTATGATCTTTGTCCTATGTGCCACTGGATTAAAGGAACTACCTTCATGTTGGTACTGCAATAGTGCTTTGATCCTAGAGCCATTTGTCAACTTGTAAGATTTTGTCTAGCTCGGGAGACATCTTCTATTGAAAGTTCTGTATTTCTTTGTTCATGTTGTTAATTCAGAATTGTTTTGACTATAAACATGACATGGCAAATTAAAAATTTTCCAGTTCATGAGAAAAAGCCTCCCAAATTTAAACTGTGTACAGATAAGTTTGTTTTTTAAATTGGCTTTTACCCAAGAGATGGGAGTTCGCTTTGCAGTGTCAGATCATGTCATTTCCTGCTTATTACTGTGATACCTTGCATGTGAGATAACTCATCTTGAAATCTCCCTAGGAAGAATAGACAAATGACACTAAAGACCTTGATCATACATTCACAGCTCACTTCTTTCATGGTCAACTTGTAAGATCTCTAAATTAAAAAATTACATGAGTTGATGGATGATATATAGTTTGTTTTACTTGCACACATTTTGAGCTAGTTGGATGCAAATGTTTCATTTTCAATGGTATTATAATAGTTCAAACATTTAAAATCAACATAGTAAGTTAACTTTCTGTTCCAATGCCCTAGTCAAGACCTAGTATATAACAGGTTCAATATCACTGCAATGATAGAGGTTGTGGTATTTTCTTTGCATCTTTGTAGAAATGTATTTCTTCCCCAAGGGAGAAGGATTAGATTTACAGTTAAAGCATTGCTCTTCAGGCTATTAGCAAGATGAACTAATAATTACAGAAACAAGTCCCTATGATCAGTTCTTCTATTTTGGTGTTTAGATCAGACTGGCCAACAGGCATTGCTGTAGCTGACATTGATTTCTCATTGATTGATTCTGTTAGAACAAAGATGCCAATTTCCCAGGTAATAACATGAAAATGTTCACAGTTTTATATGTTTCAATTAACATGTAACACAACCGTCCTTATTCATTTGTGCGAATTCTATTCCCAAAGCGTAGAATTCTGATTGTCTAGCATTGTAATGCTGTGGGAATCCACGGTCATCTCCACAGGGGAGTGGTCGAATTTCATCGACCAATAGGAGCTATTCTCCAATGGGGGTTGTGGGTTTAAAGAAATTGTGGGTTTGTATTGGTTGATTGAATGGTTGATTGGTTTGAATGTTTTAAAATAAAAAGACAATTCTTTGGGATTTTAAGGTTCCACTCCTCGATCATGTAAGTCCCACCTCTTATTTTATAAACTCATCTGGAACCATTGATAAACGGTCTTTGATGGAGGATTATCTTCAATGCTCTTTGGAAAATAAAGATGATCGATAATACTAAACACTTGTTCTCGGTTAATAGACCTTGGCGCATTCATGGTCAGCACAAGCGTTATCTTAGGGATATCTCGTTAACCGTTGTCAGAATATGCCCAACAGAGTTTACAGCTCTTGCACAAGTAATTAATATTACCTGATCATTGAAGATCAAAGAGGAATTGAGGGTATGCCTTGGATTAGGTGGTTTCCGGAAGTGGATTTCCGGTAGGGTTTAGAACTCCATAAAACTTATAGAAACAATTATAATTAAAGAGCGATTAATCATAAAAGCAATTACCTTTTGAAATCGAATTCGCATAAAGCGAGAAGGATGAATAAAGATCTTAGGATTTAAAGCAAGATAAGTATTTTCTTTGAAAGATTACAAGCGCTTGAATCTAAAACTTCCCGATAGAAAAGAAATCTTAAATCTGGATCTACAAGTTCCACTCAAGCGGAGAAAAATCTTCTAACTTTCAGAAAACCTAAATACAGAGTCAAAAACTCTCTTTTATATGTTGTCTCTTGCTTTCCTATCCTCAATGTGATTTTCATTTTGGTTCGTTGACAAAGTGCCCTCGCGTACGGATCGGATTCTTGGACAAATCATGAATTTCCATGCGGTTATTACCAGGCATGGTATTTTAAGTTATACCGGTACAGACACCTTGTTGATTTTCAAGCAAGTTGTGGAATACTGAGTTTGGTTATACTTAGGTACAATATATCCCAGTAGTGCTTTCCTTGCTTCTTTGGGAGTTCAGGACCGTCGATTGTTCACCACATCCAGTGTTTCATATTGGCTTCCCGGGCATACATCCTTGTGCATTTACGTTTTAAACTGAAAGACTGCACAAGTCTAAACATAGAAGAAATTAAGTACTATTCTTGTACCAAATGTGGAGTAAATTGTCACTTAGATGTGCTAAATTCTACTATAATTATCCTCGATGTGTATTCATCACACCAGACACGCATCTTGCTAGTCCTAGCAAGATTTAGATCGGAACTACTCACTAGGTATGAATCTCAACAAGAGTGCTCGATGGAGTCAAAACTGCGAGAGATCTCAAATAGCAATTATGGAATAAGACATTTCTACCTTTGGTATACTGAAACTATGATAATTTAGACCAGTACATTTCTTATACAATGAACATTATAACGGCTAACCTAAGGTAGTTCAAATAAGGATTATGAATTTTAAGAGATGTAAATTAGTCATGCAAGCGTTAATTTGTAGTGATCGATATAAGATATGATATATAACATAGAATGCAGTAACCATCATGCATAATGTCGAAAGGCGGTAAACATAAGTAGAATCCAGAAAAGTCTTAAAAGTTTGTAATGGCCCAATTGGGCTAAGCGAAAGAAAGGTAAAGATCAAGCGGGTGTTGGCATAACATGGCTAAAGGTCACCACTACTGGGTGCCAGAAAGCACCACTGAGTCTAGCTTCTTACAACTATGCGTCGTCTCGTCCTCATCGGAAGAGAATGCGTCCTCGTCCACCACGAGTCATCTAATTCTTACGAGATCTCCTACAATCTGGAGTAGCATCTCCATCATTGCTCTCTTTGAAAAATGTGGCTCTCAAGCCTCGAGGCGTCGATCCAGTACATACTTCCCAGAGAATGCACTTAGACATAATCGCCGCTCCAATCTCTTGAAAGAGCGATGTGCTCGATAGTCTTTGGGAGTTTGTGGATGAAGTGGTCCAGGGAGAGTCTTGTAGAGAGCAACGAGAGTACGTGGTCTAATTGGATCTTTGCTCGGCTCTTGGCCTCAGTCTTATTTGTGATCTGCTCGAGCCTAGGTACCACCCTTTTTTCTTTAACTGTTCCCCCTTATCGCTTCTTCTCTGATATAGTCACAAGTGGAAGGAAGCGGAATATCTTGGAAGCACTTGTGAGTGTGTAGAACTCCCTCATCGGCGCACCATGACTAATGCATGATCGATCGACTTCAGTCATAACCTCGTACAACAAGCGAGATACGTTCTTAGGTGGGGGACTTTTCATTACCATAAGGCCCCAGTGGTTGTGAATAGTCTTGTTCATGTCGGGGCATATTAGGTTTGAGCTTTCGGGAACAAATTCTTTTTCATAAATCCCTCATGGAGCACAGGCGGGTGCACATAGCCTCGATGGCTCTTGGGCATCGAGAGTCGATAATAGCCACAGTGGATATGAATTAGGTCAGCGTCAGGCGAATATAGTGGCAGGCATGTGCTATCGAGTGAGTGACACGAAGGCGCCATCCTGCCAGAGTCTGTCTGGTTTCAACACGTGATTTTCCTTGAGTTGGTGTAGAACTCCGGGATACGAAGGTAAGTATCCCATGAGAACCTCGGTGTGCACGAAGTGCATGATACGATTCTGGATAATCCCACGATGGGATGAGAATATAAAACGTTTCCAAATTAACACCCCTCTCGCAAGAGAGCCCACATTTTCCATTGACTAGGTCCATTTTATTGCTCTCCCTCGAATCCTCGGCCAGACATAGCCTGTTCTTCGTCATCAGCTGTCGGATAATTCCTCACTTTCCGAAGAGGATGCAATTCGTTTTCCTTCCGCTTCTTAGCAGAAATTTAGGAGGCATTAGATTCAGCTTCTTCGGCTTGTTCCATAGAGGCTGGATGCCTTTCCTCACAGATGTTGCTTAGAGCGTGCCATGGAAGTAGCGTGTAGTAATAAGCGCAGGATGAGCGGATATAGAATCATCATATCCCAAAATGCATCTCGATCAGCCTTTGGGTGGCCTGTGCACATCGGATAGCAGTCTCTGCTCATGCGACGAGCGAGACCTCCCGACCGGCCCGATCACGAATAATATCAACCCAAATCCCGACCAAGCAAATCCATGTATGTGAGAGAAGATCAAATGATGCTAATAAAAAGTTGTAAGGCTTACACTTCGAACAACGATTGCAAACAAACAATCGGAAGCTGGACAGGAAACCTTAGCGAGCAAGGCGATCTTGGGAATGCTTGTGAGAGGAAGCAAACGGCTAGGGCTCAACTTGTGGAATGGCAAAAAGCATATGGAAAATGAAGAGGCGCCAAATTTTTGGTTTAAAAGCTCTTTCTGCCCAATTCCCAACCGGTTGTACCGGTACATGTTTAAGTTATCTTAGAGTCTGACCGCTAACTACCACTTTTGGATAAGTTGTCTTAGGTACATGTTTAGTTGTCTTGGTACAATTGTCAATGATTTTTTTTTTTCTTTTCACTTGGGAGCAGTAGTGTTGATGTATCATTTGGCATTTCAATGGCCTTTCATCCCGGGTTTCGCTGCATGTCCCCTTTTTCTCTTGCTCAGATTCCACAACTAACTGTATTCGTAGACTTGGTCACTGGAATTTCTTCTTGAGGTACCCGCAATCTTCCATAGGGTTTACGGCTATTCCACTGATTAGGGTTCCTAAGGCTCGGGTGACTTGGCAGCTTACAAGCTCAAAATGGGTGCAAGGGATGAGGCAAATGCAGATCCCGCGGGTATGCAAAGAGATAATGGCCTCTAATCATTTTCCAATTATGCAAGATGTTCCACAAAGACTATGATGCATGAAGTTAACATGAACAGCTAAATTGATGCACAAATGGAAGCAATAACAAGCACGATCGGAGAAATTTTGACCATAAGTACGTGGTTTTGTGTGACGATAAGGTAGGTAGAATCTGAGGGGGGGGGGCAATCCTGAGAAGAACCTGAAAGCTTGTTGTGCTTGTTAAGATGTACATGTGATAAGATGATGTGGAGAGTGTATGAGATCAAGCGGGTATGTACAGTGCAGGTAAAACATAATACCGAGAAGCGGAATTTTGAAAAATTTGGCCAGACATATAACGAGCGTAGTTCGTTCGACCGGTGTACTGCCCCCACAGCGAGAAGCGAGCATTGTCCTCGATGCATAGAAAACTAAGGGTACTCCTGACAGTTTGGAGCGTAGAAACAAGAGCCCCCACGATTTTTTTATTTTCTGTTTTATTGAAAAGAAATTGAGTAAAACAATAAAAATAGAAACGAAACAATAAAATCAAAACTATATATACAACAAGTGGAGAATGAGGTTACTTGGAAGAGAGAGTTTTGGTAGAGCGAATCTACCAAGTCCACGGTATGCTTTCGTGAGGAGAGAAATGCTCGAGGAATGGTTTGGCGTTGGCCATTCTGAAGGAGTTTCCGTTGTCGGGATTTTCAATCTCTCCACTGACCACAGTATGGATAAACCACCTTAGCGATGAATGGGCGATCAGCGAAGGCGGAACTTTCCTGAGGAAGAGATCTGTCAGAAGATTTGTATAAATTACTTTACGATTAGGTTGAAAGTTTTAAGACAATAGATTTTGTCATGGAATAACTTGAGCTGCTCCTTGTAAATTCGGGAGCTTTCATACCACTCTCTCCGTGATTCTTGAGTTCATTTAGGCGCAATAAAGCCTTACACGAGTTAGATCCAGAACAAAAGTTCGAATAGCCCGATAAGCCACAGTGTTCCATCTCTCTGGAAAATGGCAAGCCTTTCCATAAACTAGCCTATAGGAGACATACCAAGAACGATTTTAAAGAGGCGATGCGGTAGGCCCAGAGCATCGGTAGACGGGTGACCCGATCTTTGCGATTCGGGGCAGCGGGTTTCCAAATATGTTTTATCTCCCTATTAGCTGGCTCGGCTTGACCATTAGTACGTAGGTGGTAAGGCTGTGATACTTTATGGGTGACTCCATATTTTTTTAGCAGTTTTCAAGATCGATTGCAAAAGTGGAGTCCGCCATCACTAATGTGGATTGCACGAGGAGTTCCAAAGCGAGGGAAAAAATATGTTCCTTTATAAATTTCAAAGCGACCTTATGGTCATTGGATCGTTGGAATTGCCTCAACACTTAGACACGTAGTCAACGAGATAATAAAATGTGAGATAGCCCTGAAGAAAGGCCCCATGGTCTACGCCCAACAAATAAAAATTTCAATGATTTGGGACCGGGGTAAAGAGGCACTCACGTTTCGCCATGACCCTCCTAATGGCAGAATCAGCACAAGTCTCAGAAATCAAACAATCTTTAAATAGAGGGCCAAGAAAACCCACCAGAATCTTGTCTCGCATTTTTCGCGAAGAAATGTCCTCCATGTGCCTTTAATGGCAAAAAGTTAAAATCCTCACCTCGCTTCATCATCAGGGTACACATCTTCTCATTATTTGATCCGACAAAAGATTTAAACAGATACTGATCATCAAAATAGTATTTCTTAATATTTATCAAAATTTCTTTCCGCTGAGAAGTCCATCGAGCTGAATCGTCACATTAGGTAATTCACAATGTCGCGATACCACTCGTAATGAACAAGAGCAAAGAGTTGCTCATCCGTAAAAACTATCACCTACGGGTATGCCATGAGAGTCGAACTGAACTAATCGAGATAAATGGTCACACCACGCTCTCAACCCCTTTATCTTTGATGGTCAAGTTGAATTCTCGACATAGTGTAAAATCCACCTAGTTAACCTTGGTTTCGTATCCCGCTAGGAGAGCAAGTACTTCAAAGCCGATGATCCGTAGCATGGTTACAGGAGCCAACAATATATGACCTAAATTTTTCTAGAGCAGCGACAAATAAAATTTAGAAACTCCTTTTCCGTGGTCAGAAGGCTCAGCAGAGTCTGTCTTACTGCATAGTAAATGACAAAAGCCTTTTTTGTCTTCCCTCTCGGTCCTAACAACACAAATTTCCTATGGCATAATCACTGAGGTGGCCGCACATGATTCAAATGGAAGGTCCCACTAGGGGACCGCATGATCGTGGTGACTCAGCGATGTTTTCAGCTTAGTGAAAGCAAAGTGTCACAAGCTTCAGACCATGTGAAAGGGACATCCTGGTAAAGGAGCACATGGGCGTCTGGATATACATCAAAATCTTTATAAACCTTCTATAAAAACCAAGATGGCCCAGAACGACCTTACGCTCTAACACACTTAGAGTGTGGAGGTTGAAATCATTCAACTTCGCCTTATCAACTTCGATTCCATCTTTTGATACAATGTGGTTTAAGACAATTCCTCAGGTTACCATGAAATGACATTTTTCCCAATTTAACACAAGATTTTTCTCGACACTTTCCAAAACTTTACGTAGTTCTCTGTCAGCTCTCAAATGAGTCACCAAAACCGAGAAATCATCCATGAAGATCTCCACATGATTTCTATCATGTCACCGGGCTACATTCCCATCATGCATCGTTGGAAAGTTCCGTGCATCGCATACCAAAAGGCATTTTCCTAAAGGCGACAGGTACCAAAAGGGCAAGTGAACGTAGTTTTTTCTTGATCTTCCAAAGCTATCTCAATTTGATTGTACCCTGAGTACCCATCAAGAAAACAATAGAATTCATGCCCTGCAACTCTCTCTAACATCTGATCCACAAACGGAAGAGGGAAATGGTCTTTCCTAGTACCCGCATTAAGTTTCCTATAATCTATGCACACCCTCCATCCTGAGGTGACACGAAAGGGGGAATGAGCTCACATTTTAATCGGGTGACTAATGTGACTCCGCACTTCTTAGGAACTAATTGGTGGTCGACTAACCCACTCGCTATCCGCACAGGCAGATAACCCTACATCCAAGAGTTTTAAAACTTCCTTCACCACTTTCATTATCGGGTTCAATCGCTCGTATGCTTCGTAAGGTTTAACATCCTCTCTTCTAAGTGAATTTCTATGTGCATCAAGGACCAATTCTTAATATCTGCAATCATTCACCCTAAAGGGCCTCCCTGGTTTAATATTTCCAAAAGTTGAGTTTCTGAAATAAGTCTAAGGAGGAAGATATGATTACTGAAAAGTGTCCTCCTCCCCTAAGAATGCTTATTCGAGATGTGCTCGGGTAAAGGTTTTAGTTCAAGCTTAGGTATTCTCCTCGAAGGCAATGTCTTATCCTCATTCGTGGCAAAGGTTCAAATTTGTGTGTCCACCCATTAACTTCCAATACATCTTTATGCTCGATTAAAGAGTGTAGAAACTCTGACTCCAAAGCAGGTGGTCACTTCCTCCTTCCAACTCGGCCTAATTCAAACATGACTTAAGAGGATCATCATGTGAGATATTATCCGTATTTTTGTACCACTAATCAACCTACATGTTAATTTACAAATATCTTCTTCATCTCCCATTCCTTTAATAACATTGAAAATATTCAGACAATGTGACATGTTACCAAACGATAGTGTCATTAGCCTCCCTACAATGTATAATGGCATTAGCAAAGCTGCCAAGAATGGTCGACTAAGAATTACTGGAACCGAGTTCCTTGATTCGCTACGTGCCGAAAATAAGCACAACAAAATCCATAGGGAAGAAAAATTTGTCCACTACTCAAAACATCCTTCACTATTCCCTAGGAATTTTTACACTACTTACACTAATCGAGGGTGATATTGGTTAGCTCTAATTTCTAACCCTAGGTCCACATATACTGAGTAAGGCAACAAATTAACACTTGCCCCTAAGTCCACTAAAGCATGCCCTAACTTTCAATTTCCCAATTACTATGTAAATAGTGACTTCCCCCGGGTCTTCAGATTTCGGCAAGTTGTCTCGAATTAGCGAGGTAGATTGTTCTACCATGAAGCGCCTCACGACACCTAACTTCCTTTTTACCGTGCATAAATCCTTCAGAAATTTAGCATAAGATGGAATTTGCTTAATGGCATCTAACAAAGGAATGTTCAGTTTCACCTGCTTGAACAACTCATACCCCCAAGATGGTTATTCACTTTTCGTGCTCTCACCCTACGAGGGTATGGGAGCTGAGGATATGGGCAGATTTGTCGCCCTTTTGGCTGATCATCAATATCGTGATACGACTATTCGCCAACTCATCCTTCCTAAACAATTCACTTTGGAGACTTGAGTCAGTTCCTTAGGGTCGACCGGTTTTGTCAACTACCTTCCACGGAGAGTAGTGACACTTTACAAAGGTTCAAAGGTACCTCAATCGGGTCCCGAACTTCCTACACTATTTTGCCCTTGTGGATTTTGAATGGGTCGAGATGGAAGTTTCCTTTCTTGTCAAGGCTACCATGGATGAGGTTAACTTATTATCCGAGATTCACATCATCTCGTATGGGCCTCGAGTTTCAGGTTTGTGGATTGTCAATTGCACGAACCGTGTAACCATATCTTCCGCACTTCTCTTGGCGCGGGGCCGATATGGCCGCGTGATGGAGTCCCTTGACTCGATGGTCGGAAACCTGATTAGGTTCACAGGGAACCTCGAGGCCTTGATTTTGAAATGGTGGAATGGGATTTGTAAAGCATGGAGCTGTAATGAGGACCTTGGTTGTTTGGCAAGTTATTCGCCCTCCTTCATTCCTCCTCCAACTAAAATTAGGGTGCTTACTCCCATCCGTGATTATATGTTCGTATCATGGAATTGAAAGGCTTCCTTTGGTAATCGAGGGCATCGGGCTCCGCTTCTATTCAATCACACCTTTACTGGAGTAGTTGCCTGGGCACTTACTGTTGAGTGTAGATCATCGCATATAACGTGATGGCCCTCCACTCTAGTCCAAAGGTATCGAGGTATTCGAGGCACAATAGTTACCCCATGCACCTTTTCATCTCTATGGCCTCCAGCTTCTCAATTGGCAATTTTTGCTTGCAACTCATCATTTTCTTATGATGGATTCCGCCTCGCTGATGTGCTAAGTGCACTTTAGCGTTGTCTACGGAGGTGTTACTCCTTGCCCGAGCATTCTCTCGCTATAGTGTCAAAGAGTCAGATCGTTTCTCAAAGACTCTTTCATATAGAATTCGCCCGCACACATCATCCGATGTACCGTTTATTATTCGTGATAATCTCTGATGAAAGTATGCACATACATTTGTCCTACATCCAATCCATGGTGAGGGATAATATGGAGGAGATCCTTATATCTTTCCCATACCGGGCAAAGAAACGGCTTCACCAAAGCTTTTCGTAAAAGTTCAATCGGCTTCGCATGAGAGCATTAGTGATCGCAGGCAAAGGGCAAAATTTGTCGAGGAACTCATTTCGCATATTTTCCCATGTAAAGATTGGAATTAGGCCAAGGAATGAAACCAAATTTTAGCCTCCTTTAAAGCAAAAGGAAATAAAACTAGACAGATTATGGAGGTGAGCTAAAGAGAAAGAAATGCAATCGCAAACATCTTCAAAATCTCTCACGAATGAATAAGGGTCTCGATTCAACCCTTGATATACGTGTAAGAGACTGATCATTTCGACTTCATTAGAAATTGAGTGGCCTCTTCAGAAGACGAATGCAAGAATCGTCAGAGTCCTCGAGGTCAGATTTCTCTAAGGGTTCTTTCCACATTAGGTAAAGGAGCAGTGAGACTTCTATATTGATTTGTTGGAAGTTAACATCTCCTACTACCGGCAAGCACCGGGAGTGTAGCTTCTAATTCCGTGCTGTGGAGGTTCATCAGTCCTCAGGCTACCAGAACTTTGAGTATGTCTCGTTAAACGTAGGTCAGCTGACACTGTGGTGATCCATTCGAGGTATAATGTTATCTTCGAGACAATTGACCTATTATGATTTCTCATAATTTGTGAGGCACTATTCTTACTAGACTGCCACGCTTCGCTATAGCCCAAACTGACATGCACTACACTCTATCCGTCCAAGAATTACCTAATCAGATTTCCAACTGGAAAATAAAGAAAATGGAGAACGCATCGGACGGTAATGCAATTGCAAATTACCTCTAGCTCTCTCAGATCAACTGGATTAGTCGCCACTCCCCAGCAACGGCGCCAAAAAATGCTTCGTCCTTATTCGTATGCCGAATTCTATCTCTAAGCGTATGAACTACAAATGCTTGTCTGAAGATCGTAATACCGTGGGAATCCACAGTCATCTCCACGGGAGTGGTCTAATTTCATCGACCAATACGAGCTATCCTCCAATGAGGGTATGACGAAAAGAGAATTGTAAGGTTGTATCGGGTTGATCAATGGTTGATTGGTTTGAATGTTTTTAAAATAAAAAGACAATCATTGATTTTTAGGTTCCACTCACTTCGATCATGTAAGTCCTAATTCTCTTATTTTTATAAACTCATCTAGAACCATTGATAAACGGTCTTTGATGGAGGATTTATCTTTAAACGCTCTTTTGAAAATAAAGATGATCGAAAGTAATTACTAAACACTTGTTCTCGCTAATACGAACCCTACTTTGCATTCATGATCAAGCACAACGTACCGAGGATATCTCTAACACGCTTGTCAAGAATATGCCTAACTAAGGATTTACAACTCTTCTGACAAGTAATTACTATTACACAATCCATTGAAGATCAAAAGAGGAATTGAGGGACTATACCTTAAGCCGTGGTGAGTTTCGCATTCCCAAATGGTATGGCTTAGAACTCCATAAAACTTATAAAACAATTATAATTAAAGAGCGATTAATCATAAAAATAGTACCTTTTGAAATCGACCACTAGAAAACCGAGAAGGATGAATAAGAGATATTAGGATTTAAAGTAAGATAAGTATTTCGCCGAAAGATTACAAACGCCAATCTAAAACTTCCAATATAAAAGAAATCTTAAACTGATCTACAAGTTCCCACTAAAAATGGAGAGAAACTCTTCTCCTTTCAAACCTAAACCCTAGAAGTCAAAACTCTCTTTACTTGTGTCCTCTTGTTTATATCCTCCAATGTGATTTTCCCATTTTGGTTCGCTGAAGAGTACCCTCGCATTTGACGAGTTCTCGACAAATCCCGCTAATTTCCATGCAAATGCACCGACATGTTTAAGTTGCACCGCATAATTTCACCACCGCCGATTTTCATGCTGTACCGCACAAGCTCGGGTCACTCCACAATATGTCCACGCCACTTTTCAGCTAAAGTCAGACGCGCACAAGTTTGGGTCAGACTAAGACAACATGTCCACCGGTGCTTTCCTCGGCTTGCATCGAGTTCCCGAGACTTCACACTGTTCACCCACATCCACAGTGTTTCATATTGGCTTCCCGGGCATACATCCTTGTGCATTTACGTTTTAAACCTGAAAGACCTGCACAAGTCTAAAAACATAGAAGAAATTAGAAGTACCTATTCTTATGCCAAATGTGGGTAAATTGTCACTTAGATGTGCTACCCTACTATAATTATCACCCAATGTGTATTCATCAAGAACTAAATTCACTCGTGATGTTCAAAGACTCCATCGCATTGGTTATAAGTCTCCAAATGCATGCATGGACTCCTTAATGTTAGAAAATCTACGTGCTCAGGAAGCCGCATACAATCCTCGGGGGAAGCCAAAGAAAAGGGTCAAAAAGTTTGTCGCTTGTGTCATCTTTAAGAATGGTAATCCGACCTTCTTTCAAAAGTAACCTTCAAGGGCCTCGATCTTCTTCTTTTGTATGTTAACACGCACTTAGTAGCATGTTCTCCTCACTCCGCTTTGCTCGACTCTCCCACAAAGATACCTCTATCCCCGCATACTTCGGGGGAGTATTCCCTCATGATGGTCAATTGCTTTGTAGACTTTCCGGCCGGTTTGAAGGCAATTTGTTGTCATCCTTCTCAAGATTCAGAATAAAGGAACAAATGACCGTCAGGACTGGAAAATGCGAAATCGTACACAAAACAACCATTTCAAGAATCAAAGACAAAGCAAATATAGATAAAATAATCAAGCTCCTTATAGTTAACCCAAATCCCCATTAAGGATGCATCCATAACCAACTTTGAAGGAAATTGACACCATATATGCATATACATAGATAACCAGGACCCATTCCACTCATCCTGGCACTCGCACTTCCTAGTTCCTACTAGGCCATATGCTGACAAATATTTTGAAGAAATGACTGACATCCAAATATTTATAATTTCTTTATTTTAAATTTCTTAGGAACCAATCAAGACACTACCACCGCCGTTGCCTTCGCCCGGTAAAGAATATGCAGAAAATCTAGGATTCTGAAGACACTACCGTTCTCAAGATCTCAATTTGTGTGCTGCGAGGATGTGTCATCATGTGTGTTTTGAACTTCAAATTCGAGGATGTCATTACCTCTCACAATACCGCCGCAAGCTCACCGTAGTTGCTCAACTTCGACTCCATATCATAGCTTTTCAAGTAATAAATTTGTTAGCAAAGTTTCATGGTTCAAATTCAGGATATCCTCTTACGATAAAACCAAAACATCAATCTCCCATTGAAGACAACTTGCAAGCAGGTTGAATCGACATTGTGAAGAAAGAGGCAACAACACTTAAAAGAACATATGCTATTAGTAAAACAATTAAGGACTCTAGATTCGTGGTTACTAGTTTTAAGAGAACAAAACATGCCAGCATCGAGTTTACCTCCATGGTTCGTCTACTTATTTCATCCGATCTTAACATCCTCCGCGCATTTGACGAGGCTTGAAAGCAAGATTGAACTTCTATGTGCCAGCGCATCGCCTCGCAAATCCCTAAGCAATTTTCCATTCCACGCTTGAAACCCTGGATTTTCATGCCAGACTCGACAATGAATTGTCCATCTAAGCCGTTACTAATAAATTATATTCCATGCTTAACTTCTACAAGTTGTCGTGCTTTCCCCTTGATAAAATCCAGTAACTTTGAATACGTACCAGTGCTCTATCGAGCAAGGAAAGCCCTTGATTTTGCAAGCAGCAAATTCGGGTCAAAAGTTCCTGATCTAGCTTGAAAGTAAAATAAGCACCCTCTTTCCCGATGCCTGGGACGCCAATAGCTATTCTCACTCTGGCGAAGAGTATAAATTTCACGCTTGTAAGATTCCAACTCTCTTCTTAAAGCCTATTCTACACCTGTCAATCTCATCTGCTCACTTTGCAAATTTCCAATCTGCCTATCATTCTTCCCAATTGCCTCACATAGTCCCTCTCAACCCATCAATTGTCTTCTCTCGTTCCGCCGTACTCGCAAAGTAACCTTGTAATGGATTCAGGTAACTCCTCGTCCCCATCCTCTTCATAATTCCTTTGTGCCAACTTGCCTTTTCGCCGGTTTATTTCTCTCAGAGCTCGAAAGATTTTTCCGTAGACTTTGATTCTCCTCCATTGCTTCCTTCGCCCTTGCAGTCAAGTCCTTCATTTGTAATTCAGAATATGTTATCAATTTTCTGCTCTCTGCTTCCCTCTCATGAAAGGAAAAGACTTCTCTTTGAAGTGAAACATTCTCGTCTCGCAAGCTCCCTTACCCGTCTCACGGCTTCCCGCTTCTTCTGGACCGATATTCCTCAAGCTCAATGTCCAATCACTGATCTTCCTGTCCAATTCTTTCTCCAAAGCAACCGCGAACTCCTTCCTTTCAAGTCTTCGTGTCCTCGCATCCAGCTTCCGCTCTTACCACTTTGAGTTCTTCGCAGCTACAGCTCTATCCTGCACTGATGTTGTAACCCTTGAAACCCCAAGGTCTCATCCTTTCCCCTGCTAGGTCCCTAATTGTCTAAATCTTTGCAGGCAAACCAAACCCACCATCTTGGAGGAAGATGTCCTGTTCAAGCTCTTCAAAAACTAATGCAACCCTCTCCTCAGCTTCCTTGGAAGCTCTATGCAACTCAACATCTATGTCATCTCTAGTTTCAGCAGAGTTCAAACCTGTGCAATTCTCTATGGGAAAATTGCTTTATTTGTGAAAACCTGAGAAATTCTTCCCATTACTTCCGTCAATTGCTTCAAAAGGTCCATCCAATGGATAAATTTTTTGGCAAACACTATCTGAATTTGGACCAGGGCATCCATTCAAGGAACCACCATAGATATCTTCAATAGAAATTGGAATATCAGGATCATAATCTGTTGACCTTGTTTTGTGCAAAACATGGCTCTGGGAGAGCCTCTCACTACCATTTCCGTTTCAAAGATGGTTCTTTTTGAGAATAATCGTTTTTCTAGCTCTTCATCTCCGTGGTTGTCTCCATCAACAGTCGTGAAGAACTACCAATTCAGAACTTCCAACCATGAGTATTCCATGGCTTCGTCAAATTGTTTTCCTTAGATTGCCTTTCAGAAGTAGAAAATGATGACTCAGAACAAAACACAAACCAATGAAGGATTAGCTCACTAAGTAAATCTAACTAATAAAAATATGGAAACCATATGAATCATTTCAAATTGGATTAATGGGTGACATTTGATCTAGAAAATAAAATTATAAATGTACTTAATCATGTCTTATCGAGATGAATGAGGTTGATTATCGTTATTACACGCTGAGATTCGCTTGGAGCATTTCGAGAATGATTGCACTCGCGAGAATAAAATTATAAGTGTGTTTCGAGCTTCCGAGACTGCCTGAGGCTTCTATCGTCGCTCTCGCCTTGCCACCGCTCAACTGCATTCGAATGGATTCTTAATAAACTTGTTTTAGTTGCTGGTCGGGTGGATTTATCACTGCTTCCACGCCTGGGCGTAAGACTTTAAAGAAGAATAGCTTCCCTCATTTGTCAATCTTCAATTGAATGTTAGACGTAGTTCATAAAAACATATTTTACTAGTATGAATAATATAAAATATAATCTAACTTATTGGAAATTAAACTATTATTGAAATTCAAAACAATTTTCCATTTTAAAAATATAATCTTAACTTAATTAAATTTTTTTCACAAAATATTGTGTGTTTTTAAAAGCACATGAGAAGACATGTCCTGTTTTGCTTTCCAAACAAAAAAAAATCATGTTTTGAGAAGATTTTGTTTACTTCAAATAATTTTCATCTTCATTCCATTAAAAAAATCATTCCATAAAAAGGGTCTGATTGACGTTCCCGACTCATGCTATCCTATCCCATTAATCTATTTTGTAATTTTAAAATAATTTTTTAATTTTGTAATTACATTAAATCAATTTATTTATAGATATTAAAATATAATAATTTTTTTATAACTTATATTTGTTATAAAATGTTTTAGTATTTTATTTTATATATATTAAAAATAAAAATGAATTGCAATTATTTTGATATATCAGTTGGTCGTCTTTGGGTTTGCTCTCAATAGTCATCAATTTGAGCTCATTTAGGACCATTAGAGGATTTATCTGCTATTAACTTCAAGGCCCTTACAAAATTAGTCGAGGTGCTCAAATTAGCCGTAACTTAACATCAATCCTTCGCTTATATCGTGATGAATTCTAATAACTTGAGTTAAGTTTTATTAGTATTATTTATATTGATTTAAATTAAGTTATATTGTCAAATATTAAAATTTTGATTAACCCTATTGGGAACTATAGCCATTAGCTTCAAGGAAGGAAGGAAAAATGATGGAAAGGCCAATGTGTGGTGCGATTGACATGCATTTATACTACTAAAGCCTTTAAACGCTAAATTTAATCGAATGGTAGCGCTCAGCCTCATTGCAAAAGATTTCCAATTAATTCAGAAAGAAAAGAAAATGTGCGCCGGAATACAAGAGGACGCGCCCACCCACGCTCACATAGCTCAACTCATCGAGACTATTGTGCCGGAGAACCTTCCCGGCCGTCCGTCGCCTGAGACGGTAAGCTCGTGATATGACCTTCACATCCTCGAAAAGAGATGCAATTCCATCTCTATCGCATTCGTCTCCGATAAGATGGGCCCCACCATAAAGAGACATGTTCTTTCAGATCACTCCGATTTGTAGAAAATAAAAAGTTGAGACATCTTTATAAAATCTATCTGAAACTATCTAAGTGGTGATGGATTTTACGGAAATATCAATGAATAATATATTTTTTAAATATTGATAAAAAAATAATTAAAATTTTTAAAAAGTCCTTAAATTTTTTTAACAAAATTGCTAAAATGAAAGAAGGATATGCATGTCGATAAGTATTTTGAAAGATAATATTTAGAGAGAATTAAGTGTATATGCGTGAATGGGAAATAAATTAAAGAAGAATGTGTATAAAGTACAACCATCATTTGATATGTACTTTGGGATGACCCATAAAGTATAAGCCACAAATGGTGAACTTCCCACATCTCAATTTAAATATCTCACAATGATAGAGTAAAAATTATTAGTTACTAATTAGCATAAATAATTATTCGTGCACCCATATTTAATGATAAAAACAATTCAATAATTAATAAAATGCTTATAGTCTACTTTTTATAATAAATAAATAAACAATGTGTTTGTTTAGGTTTAACTTTAATAAACAAAGGTGTTTGTTTAGCTTATATTGTAATATCGGTGATCAAATTTTCTTAAAGATGTTTTAAAATTTAGTTTTGATGCTTATCGTGGACTTCTTTAATATATTATGTCGACATTTTCTCATATGAGTGTTTCCTTTCACCAAAAAACCTCTAATATTTTTTAAATGACCTAGCTAACTCAAGATGTCTCTGAGATGGTATAAGATTGATTATTAAGAGACAATCATAATTAAAGTGGAAATTAAAAAAAAAAAAAAAAGTAATAGGATCCTTAAAAGGATATAAAAAATATAAAAATAGAAAACTCATTTAACTGCTACATAGAAATAAGCCGATCTAAGATGAAAAGAACAGTATAAAAAAAATATGGGATAAGTCAGCACAATTAAGAAATGAATTGTTTGGTTCTCTTGCTTTTTAAAATCGTACTTACTAAGAAGATTTTTGAAAACATGTTAATACCAAAATAGTTTTCTCTAAAAATTGTTCTTATTATTTGAATTTATTGTTATTTGTGTTTTTTAGAACAAAGAAAATTGGGAACCACACTTGTTTTATATGTTTTTGTTTTATATGTTTTTGAGTGAAAAAACAATTTTTAAAAATTGTAACCGAAATGCCTCTTAGATAACTTTGCTTGTTTTTCGATGAGCTTTTTTTGTTTGAAGATTGTTTGAAATATTCTAAATCATATTTTGTTAGCAATGTAATATTCTAACAACTGGTTATAACATAAAAATTAAATTAATTTTTTTATAAATAAGCACTTTGTTATAATAAGAAGAAATCGTCTTCAATTAAGACTCACGAATCCTCACTTATGGGTATGTTTTCGTGATTTTTAACTTTGAACCTTAAGTTAAACATATAATCTAAAAAACTAATTGTCCTTTCTCAAATAGCCTTCATTATATATATATATATATATATGAAAACGAAAAACATTATATACGAGAATATTTTTCTATAAAAAATATTCCTTTATGGAATGATTACCTTTTCCTTTCTTTTAATCTTCCAACCATTTTTTATATAAAATCTTTTTCTTAAAAAAATCTAATGCTAATATATCTTGAATTCTACAAACATTTACATATTAAAAAATAAATAAAAAATTTGCTAGAGCATTAAGCTTATAAATCATTTCCCCAAACCAAAGGGACTACACCGCTTCAAATTTTCGGTGACGTAAGGATAAAGTTTTTAAAATATTTTAATACTTTACTAAAATTTGTTATGACATTATAGGTTTAGATATGACCTTAAAAACCATCGAACAGGTAGGTGAGATGGTTCGCATTCATAACTTAACTAGCTCTCAGCCGACTACGGTATCGTAACTCGTGTTAGGTGATAGAGTTTACTGCTTTAAGGTCCCTTCCGGCTTATGAGATTAACTGCAGGGTACGGCCAAATGCGTTGCAGACAACTTAAATACACTGCATGGTGACGCTGAGACAAACTTTATGATTCGACAAAAAAAAAAGAAGAGATATGACCGCTAATCTAATTTTTAATTATTTTTTGTAAAATAATTTAAGCCATAGTTGAAAATATTAAAATAATTTTAAAACTTTTTTTTTGTGGATATCTTGTAAAACCCCAACCTGATTGAATGTTATAATAGTAGTTTTTGAACTGATTAGAGGTCCAATGATAGAAACGAGAGTAGATTAGAATTTAAACACTGACGCTATTTGGGCATACAAAGTGAAATTTTTTCGAAATTTCACCGAATGCCCCAAGAATGTTGATTTTTCTTATTATATCCTGACATGTTTCAGAGGAATTTTTAAGAAATTTCCAATTCCTATGACTTTGAACCGATGGCTTAGGGAAGAGAATCGAGATTCGAGTGAATAGTGATTTTCTATATCGAATTGAGCTCATAATGAAATTTTTCTGAATCAATAAAATAAATGTCCCGAATAATCATAGAGTCTAACGAACCGAACGGAAAGGAAACTAATACGCTTCGATAGTTTTCGTGCGATCCGAACGTAATTCCGAATAATAATACGCTTATTATCCTGATTTACGATTTAATGATTTTAAATCCGATTTCTGATTTCAGAGTCTTAATCCAATGTGAAGGATTAATTAGAATATTTCATGGTCAATTTGAAGTTTAGACGCATCATAGAATATTTTTGACATTTAATCGTATAAAAGCAAAGATAAGGTGAACTAAGATGTAAATCTCGCTATAAGAGAACATTTTCTTTGAGAGCCTTAATCAAACTTTCTTAATGGCTAAGCAGATTAAAATAATAGGTTAATGGATTTGTGGATTCATTAGAATGGACCAATGACAAGGTGATGTAAGTCACTGGTTACCAACCAATGAGATTCTTGGGCTCAAGTGCACTTTGGCAAATTGTGTGGGTCAAAATATAAATTCAAGAAATGAGCTGGCTTAAAAGAGGAGAGCCAGCTCCATAACCATGAGAAAAGAGAAGCAAAGAGCAAAGAAGGAAAGAAAAAGGGGGAGAAGAAAACTCAGCCAAGGGAGGCAAGAGGTGCGACATTTTTCTCCTTCTCTTCTCAAGCCTTCTCAAGGATCTATGCTCCTAATCAAGAGAGAGTGAGCCCAAGGAAAAACCAAGAATAAGTAAGTTTTTGTTCATGAAATGATTGATGTTTCCATACCTAATGCTTTGATTTTCTTGTATGGATGGTAGAATTGTGGTATTTAAAGTTGAATCATGGTGATTTTGATCTAAATTGATAAAGAAATGGATTAGGTTAAAGTTTGAAAAAAATCAAGTGAGTGAATGATTAGGCTGATGTCAATTTTACGATACGTCAAATCTAAGCAGTGACAACAAATTGAGGTGATAAGGCATTAAATGGGAGGATTAGAGCGAAGAAACGGAAGAACAAAATGGAATATACAGTGACATCCTACTAAAATGGAAATGAGAGGTCAAGGGTAGTTTGGTACTTCATGTGTTTTAGGGTGAATCTTAACTCTAGAAATATTGAATTGGTTATTAGAAAGAAAGGATTTGTCTGAGGGCACAAGATCATGCTGTAGCAAGGAATGCTGTCAAAATTCTCGTTAAAACCCCTGTTTTTGTTTTGGCTATAGATTGCTAGAATCATCCACGAATTGATTCTAATTTGGTAAAGAACCATAAGAGATAGGGGTACAATGTATAGAAGGGACCAAGAGCAAATTGTAGCTCTAAGGCCCCCAAATACGGGACTGAAAGGTGAGCTCAGTGAGTCTACTAATTTTGCTTTGTTTTGGGTATGGTTGTAGTGTTTTGGTCATAAGTGGAGTTTCACTCATCCAAATTGAGTGATTCAAAATTCTGGGTATAATAGACTTCTAGGGTAATAATTTAGCTGAAGGAAGTGCAAGAAAATTGTAACCCCAAAGTGCCCATAAATTTTTCCAAGTGGAGCTATGTGCAGATTCTGTTCTGTCAATTTGAGTAATCTAGATATAAAATACAATAACTGAGTTTTGGTGATCCAAACTGGGTGATTCCAATTGGAGAAGGAAACCTTAGAACCATAGCTTCAAATGAGTGAAGAAAAATTTCCAATTTATGGAGTTAAGATCCTAGAAATCAAGGATAATAGTAGGTGATTCACGAGTTAACTAAATTGGCATAAAAACATGTCAGAACTTGTGTTATGTGGTTGAGGGCTTTAGAAAGGAATTTTAAATTGAAAATTTAAAGAGATGTCATTGGATATATAAAGACTGATATGGAGAGTTTCACTTTTGGAAGACCTTTTGAATAATTTTGGGTAATAAAGTCAAGAGAGTATTGTTGGGAAAAGGCCTAGACAAAATGAGTGGTTTTTTTTTTTTTGTTAGGATTTTAGTGCTCAAGGGTAAATTGTTAATTTGGCTTTATATGAATGTTGTGACCCTAAAGTGACTTTGCGTGTGAAGTAATGTGCTAAGTTTTTACGCTATACGAGGCGACAATACGTTGCCGTATTCGCTGAGTGTGTGCGCTAAAAGAAAGTGAAGTAGGTTGTTATGCTCAAGTTTCGGGAAACAAAGAGGTGAGTGTAAAACTGATTTTTGAAAATTGAGTTTTAAAAGTGAAAGATTTTTTAATGTTAAAATGAAAAATTTAATGTAAATGTTTAAATATGTATGCATATTAAGGCATTATGAAAGTTTAAAAATGTGTAAAGAATGCATATGTGTTTTAATGATAAAGTAAATGATTTAAATGGATTTATAAATGTATTTTGAAGAAATGTTTTACCGATGGTTACCCTAACTCCTATATGACTCATGACCGATATCACCGAGGTACCTTAAGCGTGTAAGGATTTAGAGGGAAACACAATTAGGTTACTAATGTATGAGGGAAATAGATTTTTATGTAACACATCCTTACACGCTGATAAGCGCCACTACACTGGAACTCCTATGCAAGACGTGAGTTTTTCCAAGAACAGAAGGGTTATGACTAGATCGCAGACTGCCCCTCACCACAAGCATTCTAAACCTGCTCGTGTGTTTACCCCGGTTCCATTAGAAAGAAAGTTTAAAGCATAAATTGCTTTAATTGTATAAGTATTTATTACTTTGATATATACTCAAAATGTTTCGTTTAAATGAAAATGTACACTCACCGGGTACCCTTTAGCTCACTCTTTTCCGTATGTTTCAAAAAACATTTTTAGGGACTCCGAGATCACTAGAGCATCCTCACAGAGTGAGTCGAGTCATCCAGAGACTAATTTACGTGACTCCATTGTATATATATTTTGTATATTGTATATGTTGAATATTTTGTCATGTATATATGTATATATGTATATATTTTGAAAAGGAACTACGCGGGCTTTGATCCTCAGTGGACGAGGTACATAGGCGGTCGGCTTAAGTCCGGCTCAAGCCTAATCCTTTTTATAAAACTGTGCATGGAATTGAAGAAGTTTGAATGTTTGAGGTTTGAAGTAATAAATGTATATGTATATATTTTCGCTTGATCGAGTCAGGTAGTTTAATCGGGTCATGGATGAGGAGTCCTAAATGAAGTTGAGAATTGAAAGATTAGAAGTGTTTTCAAATGTTTTCTCAAGTTTTTGTAAATTTGGAAAGTCCGAAACAAGAGAAACTCGATTCTTCTAAAAATCTAAGTGTTTGAAAAAGAAAAATAAGAATACCTACCAGCCTACTCGCATTATTTTCTAAAGATATGTTAAGGATTGTAAAGGGGTTCTATTCCACGGATTTTAATTAATCGCTTTGAGGAAAGTTTATATCCGCTGGAGCGCCGGAGTCCCCCCGGGTTCAAGGAGGCGAATCCGGTCGATCCTCTACAAAGACTTCTGATGTTCATAATTAATGTGGAACACATTTCAATATATATATATATATATATATATATATATATATATATATATATATATATACCTATATTGAATAAGATGACTTGACGGTGTACATGCATGAACCGTGAAGATTGGGTCTAACTTGCATACGGGTTCAAAGACTTTGATGTTATAATTGGGCCCTTGTGGGACACATTTCAATATATATATATATATATATACCATTGAATAAGATGACTGGATTTACGCATACGCACGAACTGCTTAAGATTAGGTTCAACTCGCATAACGGGTTCAAAGACTTCGATGTTCATAATTAATGTGGGACATTTCAATATATATATATATATATACTATCAATACACTTGACTTTATACTCATGAACCGTGAAGATCGGGTCTAACTTCAGATACCCGGTTCAAAGACTTTGGATGTTCATAATTAATGTGGGACACATTTCATGTAAAACCCGGGAAAAATGGTAAAACGGTAATTTCCCGCTGTAGTACAGGTTGAAACTTGAAATTTTTCTAGATCTCGGATAATGAAACAGACTTCACCGTTAAATTCGTCTCACGAATTCAAGTTACTCAAACGAATTCTGAGATGGTCCGGATTTCGTGTTTTTCGAGGTACCGGGTGTCGGGTGACACATGGAAGATTGGGTTCAACTTGCATAATGGGTTCAAAGACTTTGGATGTTCATAATTAATGTGGGACACATTTCTATATATATATATATACCATTGAATGTAAGATGACTGACTTTACGTATTACACGAACCGCGTGAAGATCGGGTTCAACTCGCATAACGGGTTCAAAGATTGATGTTCATAATTAATGGACACATTTCATTTAAAACCCGAAAATGGTAAAACTAGTAATTTCTATCAGAGTGCGATTGAAACTTGAAATTTTTCTAGATCTCGGATAATGAAAGGGACTTCACCGTTAAATTCATCTGGCGAATTCAAGTTACTCAAACGAATTCCGAGATGGTCGGGATTTCGTGTTTTTCGAGGTACCTGGTGTCGGGTGACACACTTTACCTACGCCACATGATTACACTACGCGATGCCACATGTCTCTTATGGAAGAGTGCAATATGGCATGAGAGTCATGTGGTGTGGCATTTTCCACCTAGTGCATGTGTCCATGTGACACATGGCACATGGCAAATTGATCATATGAAGGACACATGTCAAGTGAGAGGAATTGGAAAGTGAGAGAAAGTTTCCTCTTTTTAGATCAAACCAAGGAAAATAAATTCAGTGGAGGAGAAAGGAAGAAAGAAAGGAAAGGAGAGGAAAACAAATGAGAATGTCATAGGTTCGAATCACCTTTTTGCAATAATGAGTATTTGCTCCACATTGATGGTCATCGTTTTTATTTCTACAATGTGGTATAGGGCCACACGTTGAGTGGAGGGTGTTAAAAAGCATGATACTGAGCTTTTTTAAACAATTTTTGTATATAATTTTTCAAGTGGGATATACATGTTTCTAGTATTCTTCTACCGTAGAGGCAAATGTGCGAGTAATGCTACTTCGGGTTATTTATAGTAACATTCGTGGTCTGCGTTTGCTCTTTCGCATTGGTCATGTTTGTACCCAAAAGTACTTAAAATATTAATACACAATAAGAAAATTTAATAATTTTCTTATTATAAAAAATCAAGAAAAAATGTGAAGAGAAAAATGAGAGATTAACAAAATAAGAAAAGATAAAATTTTGTCTAAAATTCATTCTACAGAGAACTCATATTTATAGGGTTCTCGTAATCAAATATGGTCTATGACTGTTAAAGACGAATCCATATAGTCATTCACCGTTATGTAATTCATATGGTCGTTGACCGTTATGAATTCACTATTATTTATCATTATTTATAACACTTCCCTTGAATGACCATCACTTTATGATTGTTAACACCGCTTCATTAAAAACCTTGCTCAAGAAAAAACTAAAGGATAAAACCCGGACAGGAAAAAGAGTACGTGATCATAACAATGCGCTTTCCTTAATAACGACATGAATAAAATATCTTTAAATTTCATTTTGAAGGTCTTCAAATTAAGCATACCAATTTATGTACGTATTTCATGATGCGTTGTCTCTCATAGAGTACATTGGTTTGCCTTAATGAGGGTAGTCCACATGGTTCTTGAATGTGTCGTATCATGGATCTCAACCAAATGCATTCTCGACTAGCTTCATGCATGGCAAGTATTTTTTAATGATTGGAGGAGGTAGCCACCATTGTTTGTTTTGATGATTTCCAAGATATTGCAGTATTTCCAAGAGTAAAAATGTATCTTGTCTGTGATCGAGCTTTATGGGGGTCCGAAAGGTAGCATGCATTGCATAAGCAAACAATTGTGGTTCCAATATTTTGGAATAAAATAATCCTATGTCACTGTCTCACAAAGATATCTTAATTACATGTTTTATTCTGCTCCAATGTCTTATAGTTGTAGCCGAATCAGACCTTGATTATAAGTTAATCGAGAGAGCAATGCCCGTCGAGTATAATTTTGCAGATATATTAGTGCACCAAATTGTACTCAAGATATGGTAATTTAGGACCAAGTAATTCTTCATTTTCCTCTTTAGGCCAAAACAGATCTTTAGTCACTTCAAGTAACCAAATAACCATAGGGGAACTTAGAGGGTGAGATTTATCCATACAAAAATGTTTCAAGACTTTTTTATGTATACGTTGATTGATGGATAAAGACACCATTTGAATAATATTCGATTCAAGTAGTTTTATATACATATTTTGTTTTCCTAAGTTCTTTCATTTCAAATTCCTTCTTTAAGTAATTATTTGTGTTAATGAGCTCTTCAGGAGTTCCAATTAAATTTAAATCATCTACATACTTCTCCAAGAAGGATCATAATCCAATCGCAGCTTTCGTAAAAAACACATGGGCAAATTGGATCGTTAACATACCCTTCTTTGAGTAAATACTGACTTAAACGATTATACCACATTTGACCAGATTTTTTTAGTCCATATAAAGATCGTTGCAACTTAATTGAGTACATGCTCCGTAGTTGAGAATTCATTGCTTCAGGCAATTTAAATCCTTCAAGGATTTTCATATATACATCAGTATCTATATATCCATATAAATATGTTGTGACTACATCCATTAGTCGCATATCAAGTCCTTCAGATACTGCAAAACATATCAAATAGCGAAATGTTATTGCATCTAGTACAGGAGAATATGTTTCCTCATAATCAATTTCAGGTCTCTGTGAAAAACCTTGTGTCATAAGTCGTGCTTTATATTGTCGGATTTCATTTTGTTCATTTTGTTTTCGTACAAAGACCCATCGATATCCAGTCAGATAGTCAGAGGTGCTTGGATTATCATCCAAATTCCTTTAGTTTAGATAGTGATTTCAACTCTGTTTGGATTGCTTCTTTCCATTGTAACCAGCCATGTCGTTGTCGACATTCATTTATATTTTGTGGCTCTTGCCCTTCATCAGTATTTATGATGTCCATAACTACTTGGAAAGAAAAAACATCATCTGTAAGGGTAGTACTTCGATCTCATATTTTACCCTTATAGACATAATTGATAGAGATCTCTTCATTGTTATGAACATGTACAGTCTCAAAAGATAACTTTTTGATTGGTACCATTTCAGGGGTTATTAGTTCATCAACTTGAGGCTCAAGTTCTATTTCTTTTAATCCCTTTATATTTATAAGCTCTTCAGGAGCATGAATTTGAATATTTCTCTTTTTTCTAGGAGTTGTGTCTTTTGAGCCAAGAGATTGTCCACGTTTTAATTGTGGCTTGGCCTCATTAGTCATTATACCTTCAAATTTTCCCATTGGAATTTCAATTTGTGATGGGACATTTGCAACTAGTATATGTGATTTTCTAACCTTTGCTAAATCGACAAAAGCATCAGGCAATCTATTTGCAAGATCTTGTAAATGAATTATCTTTTGAACTTCTTGTTCAGATTGCTTTGTAGGGGGATCGAGATGCGATAAAGAAGATTCATTCCATGTAATTTTTTGCCATTCTTCTGGAATTGGCTTTTCCCTAATGAGGCAGGTCATCAAAAACACATCAAAAACAAAGAGTAAACTCACCTTGAGAGAGAGGCCTGGTACATTTAATAATAGATGAAGATTGAAAACCAACATAGATACCAAGACGGCGTTGAGAACCCATTTTAGTTTGATGTGTGGGGGCAATTGGAACATAAACACCACAGCCAAAAACACGCAGATGTGAAATATTAGGTTGATAAGCTAAAGGAAGATGTAATGGTAATAAATCTTGATTGGCTATAAGATGAAAGCGACTAACCCACACAACGGTAAAATAGCATGCCCTTATGATATACCTGGGTGAACGAGGATATCGGGAAGAGGTAGCCACTATTGTTTGTTTTGATGATTTTCGTGATATCGCAAAGATTTTCGTATAAAAATGTATCATGTCTGTGATTGAGCTTTGTGGGGGTCCGAAAGGTAGCTTGCATTTGCATAACAAAACAATTGTGGTTCCAATATTTTGGAATAAAATAATCCTATGTCACTTGTCCCACAGAGATATCTTAATACATGTTTTATTTTGTTCCAATGCCTTCTAGTTGGAGTTGAACTGTATCTTGCTAATAAGTTAACTAAGAAAGCAATGTCTGTCGAAAAGAGAATTTCAGGTAGCATACATTAGTACACCATGAATACGTTTCTAGAAAAAGGTGATTCATATATAACCTTGGTGAACGATGGTCTAATAATCAATTTACTCAAGAACAAGAGGCGAAACTGAGATGTTAAAATTTGTCTACTTCTCAATGAGTGCCCATTAGAATTTTCAACGATGCGGCACATCATGGAGGGTCCCAGATGACCAAGTCGTTCATGTCAAAATATAAACGTTTTGGAATTATTGAACTTCTAGTTCATGATAGCATGAGATCCAATAGGTCTAATAATTGTCTGATATAATCCACATGATAGAGAAGTTAGTTGTTCCAAGATTTTGTTTTTTTCCAGAAATAATATTGGTAATGAGTATATACTCAAGTCCATCATAATTCATAATTTCAACATGATATCCATTTCGGTGAATATCCTTGAAACTAAGTAAATTTCTATTAGATACATCAGAGTAAAGAGCATTAGTAATTTGGAACTCGAGTGCCACTCGTGCAGACAATAGTGCTCTTCCGTGAGCTTCAATGAGGTCAACAAGACCTGATATAGTATTATCATTAGATTGAACTAATGTTAGATTTGAAAAATATTTCTTATCACGCAAGATTGTGTAGGTTGTAGCACAATCAACAAGACATGCATCTCCAACATATGGATCCATTTATCTTCAAAATAAAGACAAAATTTTAAAGAGAAAGTAAACATTGAGGTACTCATTAGATAAGTAATGCGGTTGAACATGAAGAAAATAAAACATAGAAAATAACATGATAACTAGACATTGCCATTGCCATCGCTAATCAAATTGGCCAATTTTTCCACTAGAAATCTTCAAAGAAGTCAGAGACATCGAGATGAGTTAATGGCATTGCATCATCACCATCAATGAAATTGCCATCTCAATCCATTGTGCCTTGACCACCAATAAAGTTAGTTTCAATTTATTTCCCTTTTCCTTTAACGGAGGCCTGATAAAGGTCAACCAAATGTTTGCATACGACAGGTACGTGACCAGTGGCCTTTCACTTTTGGTGAAACTTTTGGTGTGAAGTCCACATTGAGAAGGATACAACTTTTCATCTGTTCATTATTATGTCATTGATGTCAACAGTTCCCTTGTGATAATGCATGATAGGATAGTTTCCAAGAGCTAGCAAACCCAATCTACAAGCTTATAAGTCAAAAATAGAAAAGAGAACAAGTAACACTTAATTGGTTTATATATATGGACCCATAAAGTAGCTGGAACCCACCTACACGAAAGCCATAATTCCGTCTTATTTCACATCCTTTACCAATTACCAACAAGACTAGCTAGATGAAGATCTTGAATGATGAATGCTGGAGGGTTTTTCATATAAAGAGGAGGTGTTTAGCTTATCTGGATTTCATCCAAAAACAACTTGTTGTCACAAGTACGATCTTAAGAAATGCCCACCGATCTTAATTTCTGCTCATAAATTGTCACAGGAATGCATGTGTTTCTTATAGTGAATATGAAGGCATTATGGTCCTTTTTCATCCACTCCATCCTCATCTTGTGTATCTACCTTTGGTGTCATACCACAGTCTCCGGCCTGCTGCAAAACGAAACCGATGGACTTGCTTTGATTGCATTTAAAGATGGAATCACTCATGACTCACTTGGGATGCTGAGTTTTTGGAACGAATCGATCCACTTTTGCCACTGGATAGGTGTTTCCTGCAGCCGCCGGCACGTCCATCGAGTTGTGGCCATAAATTTGAGTTCATATGGACTCGTTGGGTCCCTCTCACCACATATCGGAAACCTCACATTTCTTAGAACAGTAATCCTCCAAAATAACAGCTTCCATGGCGAAATACCACCTCAGATTGGTGGCTTGTTTCATTTACGTGTCCTTGTTCTTAGCAACAATTCCTTTAGAGGAGAAGTTCCCACTAATCTGTCACATTGTTTGAATCTTAAGGTCCTCAATCTGATCGACAACAAGCTCATAGGAAAAATCCCTGAAGAACTTGGCTCCCTCTCAACTTTGCAAACGTTAGGCCTGTCTATTAACAACCTTACAGGGAAAATCCCAGCTTCACCAATCGTCATCCTCATCACACTTTCTGCAGGTATAAATCATTTGGAAGGTAGAATTCTGAGAACTTGGTCGAATCGCAACTGTAGAGTTTAGTTCAATTAAGTTACAAACAAACTAGTCGGTACAATACCTTCTTCCTCTATAATCTTTCATATCTTTAGATATTGACATCGCAAGCAACCAACTTGAGGGAGCATCATCCAGCACATTGGTGTCTTCCTTCCTATCTCACTGGTCTCTTCGTTTTGAAACAAATTGGTGTCCTGTTCCGTTCATTATCCAATGCTTCAGGCCTTTTATATATAATTCACTTTGCTGATAACACTTTCACTGGATCCATTCCACAAGATCTGGGAAGGCTTCAAAATCTTCAACCATAAACATGAGCGGCAATAGATTGCCTCAGAAGGTGATCATGACTTAGATTTCATCACCCTTTAGTAAACTGCAATTAACTTCAAATATTGGTCTTTGACGACAATTCCTCAAAGCTTCTTAGTCAGCTCATCTATAGCCAATCTTTCAACTCATATCAATTGGATTTCTTGAATAAATGAGATTCATGGAACAATTCCTTTGAATTGAAAACTTGGTCAATCTCACATTCTGAGCCCGAGAGTAACCAACTTGCTGCGTGGGCCCCACCAGTCTGGGAAATCTTCATGAAATGCGAGCTCTGGTTTTGGGAAGAAACAAACTCTCTGGCACCATACCATTGTCACTTGGTAACCTAACCCTGTTGAATTACCTCTATTTATATGACAACAACTTGTCTGGGGAAATTCCTTCAACTCTAGCCTCCCTACCCTAATAGATGGACTTTTCCAAATAAATAACCTCACTGGTTCAATCCCCAAAGAACTTGTGGATATTTCCACTTTATATTAGTGTTCAACTTATGGCAGCTGCCTTGACTGGTTCACTGCCAATGGAGTTAGGGAATTTGATAAACGTCGCAGATCTGGATGTTTCTCACAACAGATTATATGGAAGCCTTCCAAACTCTTTAGGTAAATGCGTTGTGATGGAAGATCTTCGACTAGATGGCAACTTCTTTGAAGGAGAAATTCTTGAGTCCTTGCAGAGTTTAAGAGGTCTAGAATATATAGATCTTTCTCATAATAAATTTTCAGGCAGGATTCCAGAGTATCTTGGGGAACTTCCTTTCTTAACCTATTTGAACCTATCATTCAATCAACTTGAAGGAGAAGTGCTCACAGTGGGTGCCTTTGGAAATGAAACTACAGTTTCCAGTTCATGGAACTATGGATTATGTGGAGGCATCCCTGAGCTTAATTCTTTCCATATGCCCCAATCTACTCCACACAAGCATCTTGTGGTCAAAATAGTCATTCCAGTGATTAGTATTGCTGTTTCCAGTTTATTTTGCTGGCGATCTTCTTCATAATCCGTCACTGGAAAAGCAAATCAAGGAAGAATATTAATGTTTCCTCTCCAGAGCTGTACAACAATCAGTTTCGCAGGGTCTCATACTCGGATCTTCACAAAGCTACCGGAGGCTTCTCGGAGTCCAACATAGTTGGTACTGGAAGTTATGGCTGTGTCTATAAAGGAGTACTCCTTGAACAAGACCGAATAGCCATAGCAGTGAAGGAAGCAATCTTCAGCAAAAAGGAGCTCTAAGAGTTTCATGTCGGAGGCAAAGCTTTGAGAAGAATTCGTCACAGAATCTATCAAAACATTGAGTGCTTGCCTGCTTGACTTCAAAGGAAATGATTTCAAGGCTCTTGTGTTTGAATTGATGCCATAAGGAAGCTTCGAGGGTTGGCTCCATCCAAAAGTACTACGAGAAGATCATGATCATGAACCAAAAAGACTCAACCTTCTACAGAAGTTGAATATTGATATTGACGTTGCTTCAGCATTAGAGTATCTTCACAACCACTCGGATGGCATTATTGTTCACGGTGATCTTAAGCCCAGCAATGTCCTTCTCGATGGCACACTAACTGCCCATGTCGGTGATTTTGGTCTTGCAAAGATTATCTCCGCTGTTTCTAGCGCTACTACTACTCACCCAAATCAAAGCAGTTCGGTTGTGGTAAAAGGATCCTTGGGGTACATTGCTCCAGGTATGAATAATTTGATTAGAATCTTTTCTTTTCTTGTTTCAGTTCTTTTTGCTTGGGTGAATTGCGGATTCAGAAAATAAATTTAAGAGGGACATAACTTAGTTTAGGGGGTGCATGATAGTATATATGCGGTAGCATGGCTTCCTTATGAACTCTTGGTCTCTTGTTTTTCAGAACTTTAGAAGGGGACTATGTTCCCTGAGCACTTACTGGCTCCGCCCCTTATAGTTGCGTCTGTTAATTCTATAATGATTTTCATAGATCAGATTACTAATTCGTTGATCAGCTTTGGAAATATTTTTTCAATTGATTGGCAGAATATGGAGTGAGCGGTAGGGCGTCGGCTGAAGGAGATGTACACAGTTATGGAATCTTTGCTTGAAATGTTCACAGGAAGAAGGCCAACCAGTGAGGCGTTTAGAGATGGTTTCACCCTTCATGACTATGTAGAAATGTCTTTCCCAGAGCGAGTAATGGAGGTCATGGATCCACATTTGATCCAGCAACTGGAAGCAAATGGAAGAGACCACATATTGGAGAGCATCATCTCAGTTCTGAGAATCGGTGTCATGTGTTCCAGTCAATCTCCAAGAGACAGAATGGAGATGGGAGATGCAGTCAACCAACTCCACTCCATCAGAAACCTCTTGTTGAGGCTTGACCATGGAGGGGAAGGCACGTCTTAGTCTCACCTCTAGTATTAATGCTCACAGAGTTGCAACATGTGACAAGAAACTCTTCGACATTTTTCGAGATGATCTTCTTCTTTTTCCTTTTTTTTTTATAATTTTTTTAAGGTTGGATTATGTTAAAGGCATGATATTTATATTAAATTCAAATCTTACGAGTTTGAGCTTTTATGAAATTAAATTAAATATTATGATGGAAACTGCACTAATTTAGTAAACTGCCCTAAATTAAATATTATGGTGGAAACTTATGTGCTCAGTTTGGGCTTATACTTTGTCAATTTTATGTAGGCTTATTTGGTGTTTTGCTTAATGTACCTTTCCATGCCCTTGAGAACAAACACAAGGAAAGAAAATAGAAAGAAGATGTAGAAGAAAAGAAAAAAAATAAAAATAAAAATCGAGTAAAATCTAATATATTATCTTAATTTACTAATTCAAAGCTATGTCATTTATTTTAATTCATCAATATATAAATAATTTAAGAATATATAATTTTTTAAATAATTTTATTTATATTTGATTTTCCTTAAAAATTTTAATTAAATAACTAAATATAAGAAAATTATTCTTTGGGAACCAAATACAGCTTGTAGGATTTTTGGTCAAATTTTGTGGCCAAGATATCACTTGGAATCTATCAATGCAATCCACTACTTCACCATATGTGAGGAGTTTAAAACCTTCTACACAAGTATAGTCGACCTTGGATAGTTGGATGTGAAATGTATGGTAATAATAAATACGTTATTTGTATTCTAATCCTTTTGGTGGATAATTCAGCTCTTGTTTATGAGCTAATGCCACAAGGTAGTTTGGAAGATGCACATGAAAAGCTTGACTTTGAACAGAGATTTGATATTTTCATTGATGTAGCTTCAGCACTATAATATCTTCATAATCAATGTGATGGCATTATTGTTCATAGTGATCTTAAGCCCAACAATGTTATTCTCGACGACAATATGATAACTGCTCATGTCGGTGATTTCGAGCCTGCGAAGATTATCTCTACTATCTCTAGTTACTAGTACTCACACAAATCAAAATAGCTCGATCACAGTGAAAGCGATCAACACGACATACCAGACGGAGATGACGCTTTTATTCGAAGTTCCATCGCAAGATTTTTTATATATACATTTTTTTTTCAAAATGTTATCTTGAATTAATAGGAAAGCTTCATCTAAAACAAAACAAACCTATGGTAGAATATGGTGTTAGTGGTAATTGAGTGCAATTTACTAGAGAATTAATGGAGCTCAAATCATCTCCTCCTGCTGAACGTACCCAACTGATTCAAGGCCATGCTTATGTCTCAAAGATTTTTCAGCCTTCCCAAATTTGGCGGTACTAGCCCAATGAAACTGTTTTTAGGGAGAAAGATACCTTCAAGCATTCCTGACTAAGACTTCCTTCCAGTTGATTAGCTGCAAGTCTGAAGTAATTGTATAGAGAAGAAGGAATTGTACCTGATAATCAATTGATACCTAATTGATAGACAATACAATGAGGGATGAGAGGTTCCCAAGTGAGGATGGGATCTTTCCTGTGAGATTGTTCTTAAACTGAGACCTAGAGCTCTCAATTTTTGGAGGGAGACAAGTTCTTCTAGGATTTTGCCTTCAAGCTTGTTGTCGACTACATTAAGTTCCCTAAGCTCCGAGCAATATGTGAGATTGGTAGGGACCTTTCCTTCAAAGGAATTGTTGCTAAGAACAAGAACTCGTAAGCGAATGAGAGACGGTCCCGAGTCAGCCCAAGAAGCGACAATTTACTACATCAGAATTAAAGTTATTAGCTCACATATATTTTTTTTAGTGTAACGGATAGCATCAATCCATAATGTATTCTGGGCTTTCTTAATTAGCTTACCTACTATTACCGATATCTGGCTAAGGAAGTTAAAATAATCATATGTAGCTTCTCTCTCCTTTCTCGCCAAATGTCAGTCCTAATTGATTCCTAAATTTTTTATTTTTTTTAAAAATAAATCAGTTTTTACCCGCCCCCTCTCTCCACTCCTCCTTCATCTTCTACCTCCTTCATCTTTATTTTGGGGAAAAAGGAAAGAAGCACAAGAGTTTCGAGTTTATATAAACTCAGCTTTTTAATCGTTAGATCCTATTCTTACCACTTTTGTATGGATCCATAAAAAATATTGTCGAAATATTCCGATCCAACTATCGAAGTTCTTGAAATTATATGTTTCTGGAAGGTTTTTTTCAGCCAAACCCTTTCAGAAATATAAAATCAAAAAATATTTATAAGTTAACCCCTGTTTTCTGTTTCTATATGTTTATTTCCCTTTCATGTATTGATAATAATGACGATGAGGGTTTTTTGATATTTAGAAAGCAATATCATCTTCTTCGTCGCTTCTCAGGGGATCCCTTCAGGACCGAATTGCGGAGATTTTGATCCGGGAAGCTCAAATTTTGGTGCTTTTTTTTAGGATTCTTGATTTATTTCTTGGCTCGCCTTTGGATACCTTGATTTGGGTTTTAATCAAAACCCATTCTTTCTTTTTCTTTGACTTGGGGTTTCAGATTGCAGGGGTTTGGTTTTTTCAATTCCTTAAATCTGTTTATTCTCCGATGATTGTATTGGATTAAGATCCATATGTTGCTACTTTATAGGTTGTTTAAAGTTGTCCTTTGAAGCTATTTTGCACTGCTCTAATCACATTATTGAGAATGAATTCAAACCCTTCACCTCTTATCCTCTTTTCAGAATCGGGTTTTGGTTTTAACGGTTTTTGTTTTTTCTGTATCAAAATTTCAAATTAAAATCAATTAAAATATTTTCTGTATCATGAATCCATTCGAGGACTTTAGAGCGTTTCAAGGATCAAAACCTGAAACAATTCAAGGATCAAAACCTGGAACAATATTGTTTCAGAACAGAGAACAATTTTTGTAACGGGGGAAGAAGAAGAGGAACGGAAAACTCAGAAATAATTGAGTTTTAATAAGAAAATCAAGAAAGGAAAGAGGAAGAATAAGCAGGACAAGGGCAGGAAGAAGGTGGAAGGTGGGAACAATTTCTTATCCTTCATGGAAAAATTGGCTTTGAAATTTGTCCGTAGTAATTAGGAGAAAATTGGCTTTGAAATTTGTCCGTAGTAATTAGGAGAAGGATAATGTCTTAGAATTGAGGTCCTAAATAGGAACATGAAATATTGTAAGACAATTTTATTACTGTAGCTCTTAACCAAATTCATATCAGCTTTAACTAATTCCCGCATCTAATTAATTAACTATACTAGTGGATTTGTTTTTTAGAGTATCTACGTTTTGTGCTAAATGAGATCATATTTACAAAAGTCCATCAAATCACCTAAATTAAGCATAAGAATATATATTTTGATGGGACAAAAATATCCATCTTTACCATCCAACACCACATGCCCATAACTTCCCCCTAAGCCTTTCCTTTTTTTTTTCTTTTTTTTTTTCAATTTGTCTTCAGTTTTTTTTTTTCTTCATAAAATAGATTTTATGATTTTACCAATTCTATAACATCGATCTTATTTTCAATTATTTTTATTTTTTTTAATTAATAAAATAATTATTTATTTATTTATTGCTTATTATATTTGCTTTATTTTTAATGAATAAATGTCAAAATTAAGTATTTTATTTTTAATTAAATTTATAAGATAATGTCTTATTTTCACTTATTTTGAAAATCTACTTAACTAAAAGTTTATTTTAAAATTTATTTACTCATTACTTTTTATTTTCTTAATTGATTTTGTTTTTGTGCACAAACATATTAAAGTGTAAATTGACTTAGTATTTATAAAAACATTACCCAATAAATAATTTAATAAATATACAAATAAATACTAATATTTGCTATATAATATTTAAATATCTAAATTTTCATATTATAATCTTATTTTTTATACTTTCATATGAATTAAAATGATAATATAATATTTAATACTAGGCAATATCAATCAAGCTTATAGATTAACATATATAATCAAATGCCTAAACTCTAAAAATATCATGTAATAATCTAGGGTACCATAGCCCGTCTTGCTCCCTTAGCCAACCTACCAAATTTCAAAGGATCTCGATGGACCAGCCTGAAGATGCCTTCTACCAGACAGCTGAGGAGGCCCAAGAACGCCCGGCGAATTCTTCATCACGTGTGCCCGAAAGCTGCCTTCATCCCGGGTTAGCCTTCCCATCGCAAACAGCGCCTGATGCCTCTTGACCCTTACGCTTTCTCCGACGACTTCACCAGCCGAATACAACCTGGGCTTCTTTACGAGCAAGATATGTTCTCCCAAGACTCAAGCCGCCTGGTCCAACAGACAGAAGGTCTCCCAACAAATGTACTGCCTTAAAGAAGCATAAAAAGAATAACAAGTCATCCTTCCCCTAAATAGCAAATTATCTACCTTTGATGCCAGAAGAAATCGGCCCACTCTCCATGGAAGGTGGAACCTTTCTCCCTCCATAAAAAAGAGTTAATCAACACCAAACAGACGACACTTTGGACATTGAGATAATCGTTGTTCGCTTCCGCCTTAAAAAGCCGACTTTGCCATCAGAGGGACGCATGCACCACCGCTATCTTCTGCTGGTTGGCAGGGCCGCAGCCTAACTGACGAATGCCCCGACGATCCATCGTTCAGACCCGAGACTAAATCGCGCCATATGTGGGAAATCGAACAAAAAGTTTTACCAAGGATTGGCAAGAGCTTGGCTCCAACCGGGCCATTCAAAGAGCTCCATCACTCCTGAGCCCTGGCCGATCCCCCATTCCACATCTGATTCGTCCAGGGCAGTCGCAATGTCATGCAACCTAATGACCCAGTCGCCAGAAAATCAATTCTTCCATTGGCGTTAAAGTCATGTTAAAGGCTCACAAATGGTCAATGACCGGTCAGCACTCGGGACGGAGAAAGTCGCAACCCGGGAAGTGAGGTGTTATCACAAAGCTTTAAAGCATTTTCTATCAATCTTTGCAATAGCCCACTTAAAAAGCCCGGATGACACAGTAAATGACTTATCCGGCCCAGTATAAATAACATTTAACTGGTCAACATTAAAAGCCCGGATGGCGCAAGAAATGACTCATCCAATTTCTAAGATAGACAACATCTAAATCGGTCCACTTAAAAGTCCATTTCAAGAAACGACTCCGTCCGACCCGATAAAGATAACTTCTAGCTGGTCAACTTAAAAGTTCGAATGGCATAGTGAAATGACCTGTCCGGCCAGGTAAAGACAACTTCTAGCCAATCAACTTAAAAGTTCGGATGATGCACTAAATGACCTCGTCCGAATCTCGTAAAGATAACTTCACCTACTTCAACTTAAAAGTTCTAATGACGCAAGAAATGACTTGTTCGGACCAGAAAGATAACTTATAGCCGGGTCAACTTAAAGTCCGATGGCGCAAAGAAATGACATTCCACTGATAAAGATAAATCCCAGCTTCGGCCAACTTAAAAGCCCTGATGACGCAAAGAAATGATACGTCCTACCGCCAGCATAACTTGGTTTGCCAACTTAAAAGTCCGATTTACATGCGAAAATGACCTATCCGGCCCGGTAAAGATAACTTCTAGCCGGTCAACTTAAAAGCCCGGATGACGCATTAAAATGACATGTTCGGCCTGGTAAAGATAACTTCTAGCCAATCAACTTAAAAGTTCGGATGGCGCAGTAAAATGACCTGTTCGGCCCGGTAAAGACAACTTCTAGCTGGTCAACTTAAAAGTCCGGATGGCGCAGTAAAATGACATGTCCGGCCCGGTAAAGATAACTTTTAGCTAGTCAACTTAAAAGTTCGGATGACATAGTGAAATAAAATGTCCAATTCTATAAAGACAATCCTATAGCCCACAACTTAAAAGTCCGGATGGCGAGTAAATGACCTGGTCTGTACCTCCTGGCAGAAAGAGAACTTACCTGCTAACTTAAAAGTTCGGATGGCATAGTAAAATGACTTGGTCGTGTCTTGAGAAGATAACTTATAGCCTATTAATCAAAATCCAGATGACGCAGCAAATGACTCCTCGTCCAATCTCGACAAAGACAACTTCAGCCTGGCCAACTTAAAAGTCTCTGGATGGAGCAAGAAATGACCCCGTCCTGGTCCTAAAGACAACTCTAGTCGGTCAACTTAAAAGTTCTGATGGTGCAAGAAATGACCTCAATTGACCCAGAAGATAACTTCAGCTTCACAATCCTAAAGTCCCAGATGATTTAAAGAAATGACTTGTCCTACCAAGAATACAACTTATAAATGCACAACTTAAAAGGCTCTGATGACGCAAAGAAAATGACCGTCCCACTGCAAAGACAACTTCTAACCGGTCAATTTAAAAGTCCGGATAAATACAAAGAAATGACCGTCCTAACATAAAGACAACTTAGCCGGTTAACTTAAAAGTTCGATGACGCAAAGAAATAACTTGTTCAAATTCCAGAAAGACAAATCTTTAAATTCTGGCCAACTTAAAAATCCAATTGACTTATAATGACATGTCCGACCAGTAAAGATAACATCTAGTCAATAAATTTAAAAGCCTAGATGGCACAAGAAATGATTCATCCGCCCAAAGATAGATAATATCTAGTCAGGTTAAATTAAAAGCCCTATGCTAGCAAATGAACTATCAGGCCCAGCATAGATAACATCTAGCTAGTCAAATTTAAAATCCCGGATGGCGCAGTTAAATGACCTATCCAGCCCAACATAGTCAACATCTAGCTGGTCAAATGCAAAAGCCCGGATGGCGCAGTAAAATGACCTATCAGGCCCAACATAGACAACATCTAGCCGGGTCAAATGCAAAAGCCCAGTTGGTGTATTGAATGACATATCCGGCCCACACAATGCATGGCCCCATCCGCTCCATGCATGATTTCACCGCCACATGCGCGACTGGCCAGCGCGCTAACAAAATCAATACAAAACCGATGGCGCAGTATCAAACGCATAACAAAGTGGTATCAAACAAAAAGTAACGAAGAAAGAGTAGTGGATGTAAATTCGTTTAGTGCAAAAACACCGAACAAGACAAATCTCGGGCCGCAATTTAAGCCTGAAGTTAGCGACATCTCACCCCGTCCGACAAGGCCGGGAGACCATTGAAGAGTCGCCTCTCCCCGGCCGGGGCGGTCATTGCTTCTCCTGACACTCTCCTGCTAATCGCAGCCGATCCGGGCCGGAGTGCCGACGGCCGCTGGGGCAAACGAGGTTAGCAAAGAACCTGCAGTTAATCTGGATCAAGGATCCAGATTCCATCCGGGATCTAAGGCTCACTCCTGCATATGTTGTGTGTAAAAACATAGCAACCATAGCCATAGTTGAACAGCGTGTCGCCGCTTGCATCAAACTCGCCCTCCACCACCTCTCTATCAACAACGGCCTTCTCCTGGAAGGCGACGAAGTCATCCTTTATGGTCCCAAGCTCTATGAGCAAGGCAAGTCTCTCGTCCTCACAAACGGGTCGTTTTCTTTCTTCCGCCTTCCGCAAGCTTCTCGCTATGGATACGCCTCCAGCAAACTCCGCGGCGTGATTCCTCGCCCCTCAGCGAGCGCTTTCTCGTGAATCGGCGTAAGGCATCGGCAACCCGGCAAGTCGGGACGACCAGGTTTCGGTCGGCCCCTTCGGGCCTAACTTGGCCATCGCGCCTCATGGCATGTCAGATTCTCTCAAATTTCTCAAATGGACAAATTTTTCGGGCCAGATTCCTTAGCCTACAACTCCAGGCGACGGCACGCCAACTCGGCCCTCTTTAATGAAGCACTCTGCATCTCCCGCTCTGCCATTCCCGACTGGACATATAATCGCAGCCATTCTGCATCCCTTAGTTGGAGCTCGAACTCATGATGCCGAAGCGCAATGTTCCGAATAGCAGCGATGACCTGCAAAGAAACCCATTAGGAATACAGAAATCAAGCATTGGCGCTAATATCACATAATAAAACCCGCTATCTTACCAGTTCAGTCGACTGAACGTAGTTACGGTTGCAGACTTGTATCCCGTCATCGATAATCCGCTGGATGTCTTCCTTCTAGGTCTCTGCAGGAATGCTCACCGTGTAGTCCTCACCAAGACCCATGCCCCGAGTAGCTACCGGTACCCGAAGCATGTGAGGATACAAAATTTTCAACCGATCACTATGAAACTCTCCATCGTGGAAAGGCTCCTACGGGCCAGATGATACGCTTCTTCTCACTCGTCTCTACTCGAGCGATACTTCACTTCTGAGGCCCGACCCACGCAGGAGCATAATACCGGGGTTATAACCCGGTCCCAGAGTGTGGGCTTTTGCAGCCTGACCGCATAAACTTTAACACCGCTAGGTCGAACTTCTAGCCCGACTATGGATTGACCCGAAGTGCACTCTGAACCGGACGGCCCCGACCCCCATTCCGGCGACGCCCGCCGGCCCGCTTGATCCCCAGGCCCGACCAGAGAGCCAGGATGATAATCGCTGCACCTTCAACCTCCTCAGCCAGTCGACCAGGTCCCGCAGCCCCGCAGGGCGATGCCGCACTCACCGTCTAATCCCCACCGCCGCTTCCTCTTACGCGACGTAACGGGTCTAAAGATCCCCGTCATCCTTTCCTCCCGCTCCTCCAAACTCGAAATCCTCGCACCGGCGACTAACCTGGTGGAACTAAATCCTCCCCTTCTTAGACCTGTGCACGTTCCGTCGCCTGTACGCCACTTTCCGTCCGATCTTACCACTCCTGGGGGTAGATCCGCCACTGGCTTCAAGCAAAGGGAGCCGCTCGAAGGCTACTTCCCGTTCTCCGATCAAACGGGACGGGGCGTAACTATAATCCTTACAAGGGGAAGTGGATGAACCCGGCGCGCCTGCCGCCTCTACACTCGACTTAATGCCCAACCGACTGAGGCCGCTACGCCCAAACCGACGAGGTCGCTGAATGACAAAATGCTCCACTTCCACAATGTCAGAAGGCAACGGTCGGGAATGACCGAGGGTGTATGGGCCTGGTTACCCGCACGACGCATATATTATCCTGGAGTTAGGAGAACTCAGTGACATCCCCCGCCGGAAATCTCCCGATAGCCGACAACCTCTTGAAGCTCGACTCCTCCACCCAAGGTCACAAATCGCCGCCAAGCCTTCCCTATATGAGCAACCCAAGGTTAAACCATCGCAACACATTAAATATCCAGTGAAAAGGTCACAAAGAACAACTCGACCACACACCTAGGGAAAGATCGAGGATCGGTTGATATTAAACGAAGTCTGGGAACTCGGGGTCTCATCCTAGGGTCCCCTCACTAGCAATACGTCTTTGGCCTCCATCTTAGGCGAGTCGAGGAGCCCGTTAACAACCTGAAGTTGGGGGTTCAGAACCGACATAGACATCCGGCCGCCCTGCCCTATTATCAAAAAGTAAATTATACAAAGCTCGACCAATGAGAGATCGAGTTGGTATAGGTGGTTCAACACGCAACACCCGATCAAAATACGAATGACGTTAGGGTGGATAAGAGCCGGGGCGCCCAGGTAAACTGCAAAAATTGCTTGACCAGGGTTGGCACGGGGAAGCGTAGCTCGGCTGTGAGGTGCTCCCAGGTAAAAAACACACCATTATGTTTTCCACCTAAGGTAGACTCATCCGTCCTATCCCTCAACTAGAGGTCAATGTTATCGGGCACCTCGTAGTAAGCCATTAACTCCTCCATTGTCATGAAGATGATGTCGTCGTTGTATGCCGTCGCGCGGCCTCTTCGGGCGACTCACTGCGGGAAGTTTCTTCCCGACCCCTCCATTCTACAAGGATCAAAAGGAGAAGAGAAAAAGAATATTGGGACTCTAGCCATACCCAATCTGCAATGACAGAGATTCCTAAGCCCGGGCAAGGACCGCCCGGGCCGAATAAGTTTTAAACCACACCTCCTCCCTTCCAGACCTTTTACAGCCGGAAACCAGTCACTCACCACGGTCCAACATTACTAAGGGTGATGATGATTACTCGCAAATGGAGTAGCGCGAAAGCCGCAACAATGGTCTACGAATCCACGTGCCGGGGACCAAATTTTATTCGCAGCAGATGGTTGCAGAGAGGAAAGCAGATAAACCCAAAATAACAAGAAAGGGAAAATAGTATGACTTAATGATGCCTATCTATATATACCAACGCCTAGGTCCTGCAGTTGCATTTAATGCATCGATGACTAATTGTCATCCGGATTTCGTAACCATCATGACGCCGCTAGGGCATAGTAGACGGCAGGCCGTTCAAGGCCCTTCACTAGGGCAATTAAGTTAATGGCAGGCCCGTTAACAAGTTATATAATAATCAACCGGCCCCAAGTAGGTAGAATGTCCGAATACGTCATACATAGAATTGCAATAAGACACTAAGCTGTCAAGGAACTGCGATTTTATTAATTGCAAATTCAAAAGATTTTCTGAGATTACATACATGCTTGTTACTACAATCGTATTACAATACGTCCAACTAACATTCAGAACTTACAAGACACCCGAAATACAAAATAAAAACAGGCAAAGCATCCGCCATTGGAACCGAGAAAGAAGCTGTTGCAGAGGCTAAGAAGGAGGAAAAGATGGAGATAACATGCGGAAGCTCGAGAGATCCCCTTAGGTTCGGGCAGTTCTGGATGCGTATGGATTCCATTCAAGCTTTTGTGAACCACCCAAAGACCACCTGTAACAATTCCGACTCGGGCCAAACCACGTAAATTTCGATCCATGCTTGAAAGCACGCTCAAATAATCGATCACAATCATCCTTAATTCGCTAATCCCCCACCCCAGTCTTAGCAACGTTCAATTGTCCTTCTCTGTCGGAGGAACATGGATAACCAGTAGGACAACGAACCTTGTCACCCTCTGGCCTTTTATAGCAACCTCCAATCTCAAGATCAACTCAAGCAACTAAATAGCATCTAATGCAGTTTCAAAAAAGTTACAAAATTCACATCAAAATTCAACAACATTGATTTTCTACTGTTCCCCATGATATGACAGTCAAGCTTGTCCTTTTTTCCGACCGAGGACGATCACCCTTCCCACGTAAAAAGTGCATCATGCACCCACGGGTCCCGGCCTGCCCCCAGCCAACCCGCCGATCCTAAGGACTCCCGATGGGATCAGCCTGAAGATAGTCGCCTGTGACAAAGGAGGAGGCTCAGGAACGTCCGGCGACTTCTTCCTTCTCGTGCCCGGCGCCCCATCCCGAACGCCTTTCCCGATGCGCCCAGTGCCCGATGCCTCTTCACCGGATGCTTCCTTCCCGATCGACGACCACTCAAACGAAATTGCCAACCGCTCTCTTTATGATATACATATGTTCTCCAAGAGCCAGCCACTGGCACCTCCAACTAATAGAATCGATTCTAACAATAGTCTGCTCGGGAAAGCAAATCCCAAATAAGAGCCACCTTCCCTACCTTTACGGGAAGAAATCATCCACTCTTCTACTAAGGTGCATCCCCTTTCTCCTCCATAAAAGAGAAAAATCACACCCAAATGAGGTAATGACATTCGATTGAGATAACCGCCGCTCTAGCTCTACCTTCCAAAAAAGCCGAATTATTCCATCGGAGGGACGACTTTGAACACCATCAGCCGCCTTCTTGCTTGTTTTATGCTGCGCCTAACCCAGAAACGCCCGACGATCCATTGACTTTGAGAATTCTTGAGACTACAATAATGTCCTATGTTGGTGCATTAGCATATGACCTACATAAGATATTTTGGATAAAAAACATTCAAATTTTATGAAAATACAAGCTTGTACACCTCTTGTACATTTTGTACATTTATCTTCTACAGTTAGTGTAATTACCTTGTACATTATAATAAACATATATTTTTCCTTCTTAAATAGTAATATATGTATATCTTCATGGTAATTGGTGAATCCAAATAAGAAAAAAAAAATGAAATCAACCATATTTTTTAATTGTGGAAGTTTATGGCATAAACATATACTATATTATTTATTACATATGAGTTAAATATGACATCAATCAATGCGTATAAAGAATATCATAGGTTGGTGTATAGAAAGAGATTTTCAATTAAAAAAATATTCAAATCTCATGAGAAATGTAAGTTTGTACAACCCTTGTACATTTAGTATATTTGCCTTTTACAATATAATAAACCCTTGTTTTTTCTTATTAAAGAGTAATTGTTCATTATCTCGATGAAGAATATCCTAGGTTGTTACATCAACATATGACATAGGAAAAGGATTTTGGATAAAAAAAATGTATTTAAATCGTATGAGAAATATAAGCTTGTACATCTAATACATTTGTCTAATACAAGAATATATTTCACTCATACTCACTATAATAAACCCTTATTTTTCTTTTATTAAAGACTAATATAGCGCATATTTTAGTTTATAAAAATTTAAATATAAAATTATAATTACATGCACACTATATATATATATATATATATATATATATATATATATTCAAAATATTAAAGATTTATTTATATATTTATTGAATTATTTATTATTATAGATGACTGTTTATATATTAAAAGTTAATTTACTTTACTATATTTATTACACAAAACAAAAGTTTAATAAAAAAATAAAAATAATAAATTTTTTAATTAAGTATATTTTTAAAATAAGTGAAAGTAAGATATTATCTTTTAAAATTAATTAAAAATTAAAAATATAATTTATTTGAAATATGAAAAATATAAGGTAATTTATATGGAAAAGTATAATAAAAAAAAAGAAAAAAAAACTTGGAAGAGAAAAGAGGGCTGGGTTTGGATTGGAAGGGGTTGTATGTGCGTATGGCCGAGGTTAAAGGTGTAAGAGGGCAGTTTTGATATTTCTAAAATTTTATATACTTCTCATTAATTTTAGTTGTCATAGGTTTTGGGTCCAATTTTAATGCTTTCATAGCCTTTTTATTAAATACGGAGGCCCATCAAACCCTAAAACACAATTCCTTTTTTATTTTTTATGCGACTAAAGGAACGTATATAGTAGGGGCCAATTAATTCTCATGGTGATAATAAAAATTTCCTTTGGCCGCATCAATTCAATAAACACGGCTATATTAATTTTTACCAAGAAAATATACAACCTCTACTAAAAACTATGTTACTATACCTCATATTTCCTCAGAAGGCAGACTCACACAAATCAAAGTAACTCGACTAATATGGTAAGATCAATAGGATATGCTGCCCCACGTATGTATCACTTAATTTGACATTTTTATATACATTTTTTCAAATTGTTATAATGATGTCTTTCAAGATGATCTTATTTTTCATGTTTTTAAGAATAAATTGTCTTATTTGAATATACAAATCACATCCACATTTAGTTTTAAGAGATGAAAGAGACTGTAAAATGGAGGAGTACATGACTTCAATATTGAGAATTGGTGTCAAATGTTCCATTGAATCGCCAAGAGATTATACAGTGAAACAAGGGAAAATGGATTTTAGTAATAAGTTAAAAAACAAACAAAATAAATGTTGAAAGCATTTTACTCTTAATAAAAAGCCAAAAAAAAAAAACAAACAAATGCCACCTTAGTACAAATAAAAAGTGTTTGAAACTTTTAATAAAAAAACATATATAATTTATTTATTAAGTTTAAACATTTTTTTTTTCCTTTATATTTTCTCCTCTTAATACTTTTTAGGTCCCAAAGGGAGCCAAGTTGTTTTTGTTAGAAACATGATACTTATATTGAATCCGAATCCTTCAAACTTGAGTATTTATGAAAATTGGAGTTTGGTTTGATGGAAGGTCATTGGTTCAAATCACCTTTGTGTATTAATGAGTATTTGTTCCACACTTATAATAAATATTTAGGGTTTGGTGTTTGCCTTTTCTGTATTGGTCTATGTTCGGTTCCTCAAAAGTACTAAAAAAAGAAAATAAAATAAAAATAATAAGGAGAATGATTTTCTTATATTTTGTGGTATAATGAAATTAAAAAAAAACAAATATAAATAATTTTTTTAAAAACTTATAAATTCTTAAATTATTTTTTACATTAACGAGTTAAAATAAATAAAACTTGTTTGAAATAGTAAGTAAAAAAAAAAAAAGAGAATTAACTCAACTTTCAAAAGACAGCTTTTAGAGTTTACTACATTTTAAATAAAGTTTTTATCTTAAAAAAAAATGGTTTACATATTTTTTTGAAGTATATATATAAATAAATAAATAAATATATATATATATATATATATATATATATATATATATATGTCGTAATGCATAGCCCATAATTCTGAAGTCCAGGCCCATGCCGTTAGACAACCCATCAAAATTAGAGGGAGCCTGTTGTCTCTCTACGCCGGAGGCTCCTCTCTACTCAGGTGGGTAACCCATCTATCAGATTTCCAACGGAGTTTTTGTGTTCCACTGGGGATTTTCCGTTTGTTTCCCTAGAAAGTGAGTGGAAGAGGGAATGTTATTCTTGTATGCTTTTCACTTAGAATTTCAAATTTTTTAAGGTTTCGTGATTGTCATGGTTTCGCGTTAGGACTTCTCCATTTCTACCGTGGATCGTGAAATCACAATGCCTGTGACTGGGGTTTCCTAACGACCCTCATTGATGATGAGCTCCAATGGAGGACATCCTTCACCTCAAGTTTTATGATAGATATTCTCACATCTTTGTTTTGATTTAAGCTTTTTCTCAAGCCGAGAATCTTGATTTCAAGAGTAGAATCCTCTAATGTTACTAAAGATTCTTGTTCGAAGCTCGTGAATGGTCTCTAGGTCAAGCCTGTTCCCCGCCCTAAACCCTACCACCCGATGAAGCCCCGATCACAGCCCTTATTACTATCGAAGCATGATTTAGTATTTACCATCTAAGGTTTGTTTGGGAGTTCGGTTCAATTTTTTTGTGTTTGTTCTTTGATTTAGATTCTGTGTCGAATCTTTTGACCATTTCGGATTTTTTGTGTTAATTGTTAAATAAGAAGCCATCTCGGTCCGTGGACCTTGTCCCGAATGTAGGATCGGTTTTTTTTCGAAACGGATCGATTCATGGATGCTGTATTTTCATCATAAAGGTCAAGGTGGGCAGTTCCAGGGAGGAATCTCCTGATTAGCTGCATTCCTTCCAGGTAGTACCATAATCAAGACGGTCTCTGACTAAATAGGAGTTTAAAGAAAATGATTGTGTTGATATTTTGTTCTGATTTCAGCTCTATTGCAATTTAACTCTGATTTCTATTCTTTGAATTTTTGAAGTTTATCACTATTCAAGGGGTTCTAATGACCGGTTGGAAATTTAAGAGACCATTATGGGCACCTTATGTAAGTAAGGTGTATCTTGGATATGTGGTCTTTGCTGTATCCAAGCTCTAGCCGACGCAGAGAACCCCGATGCCTTATCTCGCTTAGGAACCAAACAACGCTTCAATTTTCAGCCCTTTAGGTTTTATGGAGAAAGAGGGTGGGATTAGGTCTTAGGAATGATTTAGGAGTCATATTGACTGCGGCTCCAATGCCTCTTATGAGTTGCAATAAAAAGGAAAATGGTTTTCTGATTCACTGCGGGCTTTTCTGTGCATCTATCAGCTTTATTACTGTAATATTCTAGCTTTACTGGGTTAGCTTTTGTCACACCATAGTTACCCAAAAAAGTATTGTTAAAACATTTCTTGTATTAAGAATACTCATTATCACGATGGTCTAGGATTAGCCATGGAAGGTTCATCGCTAAAAGAAAAAAAGTATTAAAAATAGTTTTGTATTTTCTTTTTTCATTTTGTTTTTTGCAAGATTTTGCTTGCTTATTGGGTTTATAGTTGTTTAATATAATTTTTTTCTCAGATACCATTGAGAGAATTTAATTTGTCGAATGTGCACCAACTCATCCAACTTTGGCATTATCTTCGCATTCCGACTCTCCTCCCCGGGATGTGCTCTCTTTAAGGGGAGGGTAAAGATGGAGATTCTCCATTCAATGGAACTCCAAAAGTAAAGTCCCTAAGTAAAAGGCTGAAAGCAAAAGATCCCAAATCTACAAAAAAAATAAAAATAAACAAAAAATAAACAATCACCAGAAAAAAGAAGGTATATCTTAAATGTACATTTAAATTTATGTTTGCTAGAGAATTCATTTGAAAGACATTGATTTAGATAATGTCATAATACACCTAATTAGGGTTGCACTTAAAAGTTCATTGAAAGTGAGGTGGAATGAAGGTCATGAGAAGGCTTAGTGGAAGAACCATCTCGATGGGCAAAATAATGTATAGTTTCACGTGATGACGCTTATCTAATGTTTCATGAATTCATCTCCTCCTCAATATATTTTGGTTCTTATATATCAACCATACAATTGTTTTCAATCTAAATTTGTGATGTAGATATCAATTATTATTCTTATCTGCAAGTATTCCTGCTAATCCTAAATATGAGAGGTCTTTCTTAGTGCCTAAACTGTGAATATTTTCTTTTCCTTTTTGCTTTTATGAAATGGTAAAAGAACAAAGAAGCTCAAACTAAGCATTCTTATTCATTAGAAAACATTTAATAGTCATGTTGGGAAATAAGATCCAATTTGTTTATTAGTTCTAATTAAACAAATGGTGAAAGTAAAAATCGAGCACCTATGCCTATCGGGTATCTGCTTGGTAGGAAAAACAATTCGACAATTTAGGGGTTTGTTTTCTTTTTTGATATTCTTTTTGGAGCTATGAAATGGTTAAGTTGAAAATAGCTTATGTTATCACTTCTTTTAAATGATGCAGACTGGATAATAATTTAATTACACGAAGTCCAATCGCCACAAGTAGCTGACTATAGATATTTTTCTTCTCTTCCATTTTTTTGGAAGAGAAAATGTAAGACTCGAGAAATTCCAATTTCTGGAATAAGGGCAAAATCGTAATTTTGATTACAAAATTATAATTACGGTTAAAAGTCCGTAATTAATTCTCTAGATCTCAGATGACGAAACGGATTGCACCGTTGGAATCGTCTCGCGAAATCTAGCTAGCACGTAAAATTTTGCAATTTGTCGGTATGTCATCACATCGCCGAGGCATCGCTTCGTGCCAGAAAACGGTATTTTCATGCTAATTAAAGTCACATAATAAGTACTCATGTACCATAAGTGGTATGAGTAGATAAATGATGAAAATGAACGGCCGAGATAGTGCCGAATGTCAAAACTGGGAAAAGAAGGGAAGTATTGGGAATTAATTAAATTATTAAGTTGGATAATAAAACAAAAATTGGCTATAGTGTTCTTCTCCAACAAAAATGAGAAAAAACGTGAATGAAAGGAGGACTTGCAGTGGGCGGCTGAAAATGGAGGCTTAGAGAGAGAAGGACCTCCTTCTCTCAAAAATACCACGATCCTACCGGGCTTCTGGTCTTCTGGCAAGAAGGAGAAATGCTCTACGCTAAAGGGCTACACGCGGGTACTGGGGATGCAGGAGTTTCTTCAAACTCCTCGGTGTAGGATTTCTCCCTACTTGGGTTTTATTCCCTATTTTAAGTGTTTTGTCGATGTTCGTTGTTTGATAGTCGTGAGGGGTTGTTTGACTCCATCCCAAAACTCGGGACCGAATTTATAAAATTGAAGAAATAATGGAGCGCCGTGGCCGCCTAAGACTGATTTGTGTGAAAATGGGTATTTTGGTGTTGATCATGGCTGAGATAACAGTTTAATTTACTGGTAGGATACGGTTCACCCAAGTGAACTGCTGAATTGCATTTTCTGAATAGTAACCGAGGGCTTCACTGGCCTCGAAATAGTTTTCTAAGAATATAGTTTCGTGAAATTATGTGTTTGCTAAGTAATTCAATCGAATTGCTTGTGTTTGAACATTGTAGCCCAAGTGAGCTAATTTGGTGTTTGAAATGCTAATTTCATAACATGTTGTATGATATATTTTCTTATGTAAATATATTCATGTATATATATTTCGCATGTGGCTTGGGACCGCATTGAACCCGGCATACATGCATTCCATATGCACTGACAATTCCTAGGATTTTAGGAGTGAGTGCATGAGATGTGTCTAGAGAAAAAGGTTCGAGGGTTGCTCCAACAATGTAAAATGATCGGAGGGTAGTCCACAAAACGTATAATATATATCAATCGTTTGAGTGCCCAATTGATATATATATATATATATATATATATATATATAGTATATATATATATATATATATATATATATATATATATATATATTCATCGGAGGGTTGCCCACTAATAAAATAAATAATTCTCATACAAGGCTTAGGCGAGCGTGAGAGAGCTATGGAGACTCTGATCCGAAGTCAGTCATATAGACATTCAAGTAGATCATGCATTCGCTGAATGTGTGTTTAAATTTAATGATTGCACTGCACTTAGGTGGTGAGTAGCCCACTTAGGGCGATTCTCCTACTGAGCTTTAGCTCTCAGCCCTGGTCGTGGATCCCCTTATTCAGTACAAGGAGCCACGGTACACGATCCATTTCAAGAAAAGCCACATGGTCATTCAAGCCCATATGTATTGTAATTCTCTATTTGATATATGTTGTATAAGAGCCATTTACTAACTCTAACTTAAGGGACATGGTTGATATGGTCGATGGATATTGTTTTATGGGGCCAAGAGGCCGCTTTATCCATGTTGTTGGTTGTTTTGATTAAATAGTAAATTTATCTACAAACATTATTTGGTAAAATCCGTTGGAGACTGCGTTTTCAATGTCAGGTAGCGACTCTTATATTGGGATTTGTGGCGAGGTGATCAGCGATTTTCAGGGTTTTGAGGCGTCACGACGATGGAAGCGAAATTATCTGAACCACTGGAGCTGGGTTTTGTATCTATCTGCCAGATGGTTGATGTTAAATTTTGATATGGCATTACCTGGGAAAATCGCGTGGATAACCCCAGTTTTCATTTGATATGATATCATTTTTGTTGAACTACCTGAATGATTTTTAACTCATGGTCTCAGAGGTTCAGGCTTCACGGAAGGCAGAAGCCTTTATGAATGGGGGATAACTTTGTGAATTACGGTTTGACCTCAAAGTGGGTGGGCCAGAGGTGAGGTTTTGTGATATAGACCCTTTTTGTAGGGCCACCTGGCCTCTGAGTGGAGGGTGGTCCCATCATGACTATCTAAACTCTGGGGGACACTTGTATATTGAATGGAACTTTGGATATGACAGATGCCAATTCAGGGTAGTTCCACTTCTGTTGAAATTCGGCCGGTTGGTGCAGTGAAGTCTGTGAATGATATCAACTCATGATCAGTTGACCTGGACGAAAGAAACCTGAGGGATAACTGTGATGGACCTGTTTGAGGGTGGGGCCCTTACAGAAAATTATTTTCTTCTTATGTTTTGTTTTATCTCTTTTTTTTTTTTTTTTTTTGTAAAAGTGCTCTTGTATGGTAAGAAAGGCTCAACTTTAATTTGCATAAGTATGGCTACAGAGGGAAATGCAATCGCGGTGAGGCTAGTTTAGGTGACCTCTTTGACAGTGGGCTCGTCTTAATTTTCACGATGAAAGCGGGATGTTGTTTGTAAATGTGCGCTGAGATTTCTAAAATCAACTACTTATCTTGTCAAGATATCCATGGACCATGATCTAGTTTTGTGCTCTGTCCTCTTGAGATAACATCCTAAACTAAAATCCTTGATGAGGCTATTTTGATACAATTGTGTTTACTTCAGCTCATCCAGTTGTTTCTTTTGTCATGGTGACATTTTAAGCTAATAGCACACTTGTGTGATTACCCAAATGGATATGGATACACTTTTAAGAGGAAGCATAGTAAGTGGCATCAAATTTTAGTATTTAAACTCATGATGCTCCTCTCCTTTGTCTTGTTGCACTCGAAATTTATCTTTATTCGATTATCTTGGTTGGCCTTCTAATTTCTTATAAGCAATCAGAATTGCAAGATCCTAGGGTTTCCTAATAGTGTTTCTTTATATCAATATAGTAACTATCATTACTTGAGCTTTAAAATTCTTTGAAGCAACTTGTTGATCTTTGTTGTCACCTTTATGGCAGTTTTGTTTAAGAATTTACTTTGTTGTTATGAGCCACGCAATCATTCATTTTGGGATGACTGTCATCGATTAAAGTCTTGCATCCGGATAATAGCTCCATGAAGATTATTACCATCATGAAGATCATCGTGCGTAAAAGCGACTCGAGTTACGGAATGAAAAGGATCACGAGTTATTGTAGGGTGTTCAAAGAGCCCTTGTTGAATTAGGCTTCAAAGGAAAATTCACCAAAAAGGGGTTAAGAAGTGGAACACATATCCATTAAAAAAGAAGAAAGCAAATGAGTGAAACAAAATAGAAGAGTAAAAAAATGGGCTAGAATGATCAATCCCATGTTCTAAATGACATAGGTTGAAGTGGGGAGCAGTCGAGTGAAACAACCTTTCCACTTTTCTTTTGCTCTATGTATTTTCATTTTTTTATTTTTGAAATTGTATTCCTTGTGGATATATCAATGAATATAGGGCATGATGATGGCACGGATCTTTTGGGGGAAGAAACATTAGATAAGCATATTGTACCTTAAGTAAGAAGCTTCCAACATATTTGAAAGGTTCTTTTATCTAGTCTTTACAGTCCATTTGATTAACTTTGGTGAAATTGTGGTCTCCTCCTCGGGACTCATCTAGTGCTCTAAAACAGAAACCTTGATAAGGTGCACGCATATTTTTATCTCGAGTCATGGCATAACAATTTCTTTGAACTACCTTCTCTAATGAATTTGTTAGAGATTATTAGAGTTACGATTTCGAATCATTGACAATCTCTCTCCAAATCATGAGGGGCCTTGTCTTGCCCTTATGCAAATGCATGATAATCAATATTGCATTTTTGTGAGAATGAATTCTAAACATGGATTTTAGCTGGGATGAATTAAAATAATGCATTTAGGCCATGTTGTCCTTATTTATTTTCTTGCTTCTTTGCTTGTTTAAAACCTATGTAAATATATAGAATACTCTTAACTTTGCATTCTTGGCAAGTTCATGACACATTTAATATGTTATATCTCTCCAGTTTTTATGACCAAATTTTCTTTGATACGTTATTTTAGTGATCGATGTTATGCATCAAAAGAAAGGTGTTATTTATCATGCACTTTTAAAAGAGCGGCTTTAGCTTCTTGGTTCATGATTTCATGGATTTGGTTGGCCATGGGGTGACTCATGACATCATCTCGTATTCACATACATCATTATCCCATAAAATATGTATAATAGGTATGAGACTATTCGTCAGTGGCTTATACCATCAACTGAATTATTGAACCTTGCTTTTATCAATTGTGTTGTGTTATCGGACAATAAAATTTTGAGTTTAATTTTAAATGATTAGAATCTTGTGCACCTATTAGGATAAAGCATTCCAATAATTTGTGATTCTAATATGCTGGACCTTGTACTTAATTTTGTCACCATCCAGTTATGCAGTGGGTACTTTCTATGGCTGAGTGAAGTCAGTTTGAATTTATGGTGTTTGGAGATTGGTACATGGTTCTAATAATTCAATCAATTTTTGATGTGTTGTAAAATGGCTTTCATTTTTTTCCACGGAAAGATCTTCGTTTTTCTGATAGAGAAAATTGCTTCCACAGGCGCAATCGTGATCCATCTCATTTAGTCTATATGCCGTATGCCAAGCTTTTGGAGGTTGAACCCTCGATAATTCCCCTATTGAAGGAAACTTAAATCCAAACCACCTGGAAACGACTATTGCCCCTCCATTCCCTATATGCATTGCATTATGTTTGTTGTATAGAAAGTACATTTAGGAAAGTTGTTGTTAAATCTTTTTCTTTTGTATTTTACGAGCTCTTATTGAATGTGAAGGTGAATCTACCTCGTTGAAGCGGGGATATGGAGTGCTCTGGGTGAATGAAATTATGGATACCTAATCCGAGAGAAATCATGAAATGTTCTTAGATTTAAGGTAATGTTCTATGTTTTATATGATCTCATGATTATTTTGTTATTGATGATTAGTCCGTTTCAGTGTTTCTATTAAGTTTATAGTTAATCTCTCTTTTATATCTAATAGAACTATGAAATAGTTTAGCACATCCTTGGTAGTAAATATTGTCACCTTTGTTTCAAATGGAAACCAGGCTTGTGGTGAACTAGTGGGTAGCTTCAGAAATTTATAATTGCTCGAGATTTGCTTAATTAGCCTTTATTCCTTTGGTTTCATGAGTATGGTTGCTTCTTTGCATATTTCCAAGCACTGCGTGGCCTTCATCTAGTTCCTTTAAATTTTGTTTAATTTGCGGGAACCATCTATAAAACAACAATAGTTCAGCGGGACATTACGCATTGCAAGTCTTTTTAATTTGACCAGTTTTCTCATTCCTAGCCTAGTTCTATTGGCACAAATATGTATAAAATCTCATCTAATTTTTGTATTCAATTAGAAGCAATTTGATTCAACTTTATAAACTAACACATAATTTTTCTTCTTAGGTGGCTTTGGGCGTCGAAGCAAAGGTTTGTCCTGATTTGCTCTTTTATTTTTAAGGTTCTGCCTTTAATATCTTAAAGAAACGGGTAACTATTTTGGGGATTTTTATTTTATCCTACTATACACAACCTCATAGTTTTGATAATTTCTTTCTTTTTTTTTTCATGTTTGAAATGTCTCTCCTACCAGGTTAGACATGTCTCTTGGGAAAATGTGTACTTAATGTCTTATGGAAAATGGCATGAATGGTTTTATTTTTTATTGACTTGGGATTGTATATTTCTGTCAGGTGAAGTACATTATGAATGACTTTATTAGGCGAAGCAAATATGATATTTCTGGTGAAACAATAGTTGAGTTAGCATTCCATTTTTTTTTGAGTATTGGAGTTAAGTGATTGTTGGATTATTTGGTATTTGTTCTTTGTATAAATGCATTTGCCCTCCTTTCCATGCAATGGTTTCATGTATGTAGGGATAATAGAAGGATTTTCCTTTGGTTCAGAAGATTAGGATGACAAGATTCCTAAATCCAGTACTCGTCAAACTGATCAAAATGACGGTGATGAAAAGCAAACCAATGGAAAAACCAAAGGAAAAGCTGAGAAAGCATCTATATGCTCCAGAAACTCCTTGATGAGTCGATGTTTGCATGAAATCATAAAACTCTACGCCTTCACACAATATATTCATATAATGATTTGATGGCTCTGAGGGTTATACGAAAGAAGGGTAAAACCGCAGGAGCAAAGGCACCAAAGAAAGTGAAAAAGAAAGCTCAAGTTCAAAAGAAAACAAAGACCAAGAAATAAAAAGGTTATTCATGTACCCTTTATTCTTTTATGATACATACCATGAATCATTGAGTTATCAACAACCCCTAGTGACTCACTTCCAATTTTCCATAGTCAATAAGAAAACAACAGATATCAGGGTTGTGATTTATTATTCTCTAGTCTCTGATTCTTTTACTTGGGAGCAGTGTTCCATGTCAGAAAATTTGTTTTGTGATTATGATTTGTTTGCAACGAAATTCAATAGGCCGGAGCTCCCAAGAAAATCTTCATCCCGATCATCCATGAATTGAATCGATTCAAAGATTTCTCTTGACATTCCTTCCTTACGAATCTGATCTAATTCTTAGCAAGCCTGGTCAGTAAATTTATCTTGTAAAGAATCAGTTTTCATATAAGCCAAGCCACAATAAGGAGTAGAAGGATCGACAATGAAAAGGGTAGGACGACATTTGAAGAGGAAACCATCCCCTTGATCTCTCTGTCGTTCCGCCCTTGAAATAATGGACCTGGAAATTCATCACTTGGTCTCTTCCTAGCTTCCTGCATAACAGAAACATTCCCAGTAGAAGGAATATGGATGAAATTGACTAATAATCCATGGCTGTGAAGTGTTGCCTTATCACGAGAAAACTAGAATGAAAGATGTGTTTACCCTTTTGCATTGAAGCGAAGATGATGGCATACTCATAAGCCTTGCATGTAAAAGTCTTGGTTCCGTCATCAAAAGCATATTGTAAAGCGCCAAGACCAGCTCACACAATACCCATTTAGTCATTATTTTCATTTGATAGAGATTTTCCTCTTTTCACTTTATTTATCCATCCTTGATATAATGTTTATTGTTTTGGTGTTCCTAGAACGATGTTCTTGATGTATGGTTGTTGTAAGCCTCTAGTTTGCTTGCCAGAGAAGAACTTGGTGTAACCCATTATTGTCATTCATTGAAATGGTACAGTTTAAGTGGCTACGGGTCCGTGGTTTTACCTTTTCATTTGGGGTTTTCGAGGGTAAATTGTTCTTATTGTAGATTTGATTGTTATTTTACTTGGTTTGGCTTGCATTGTTGGATTAATTGTTTGTTGAATCTATTTTTAGCTTGCCTGAGAGGAAGTATATATTTTGAATGAAGTGTATTTAGTAGTGCACCAACACCCATATCGAGGAATTCCTCCAGAGATATCAGGCGTAATTTTCGAGCATTTTCATTCATGAACACAGGTAAGATGCTCTTATCATAAAAAAAAATTGTCACTTCTTCTATTCTCATTATTTCCTGATGTTTTCTTCTTATTTAAAGTTAGTTTACTTTGTTTTAATTTATATATTTATGGTGTTAAAGTCATATGGTGTTGTTCATTAAATTAGCCAATTATTTAAAGTACACCTGGAATTATACATTAGGCCATCGATTAACATTAGTGATCTTGCCGTCATTATAATGCATGAATACTTGTTATTGGATACATATTTATTTTATGCTTCTTCTTCAGGGTACTGCTCGGCCCCTCGACTAGATAACACGAGTCCGTGCGTATGAAGTATTGCGCCTTGGCCCCATGGCCCGCCTAAGGGAAAGCAGCGAAACAGGTTAGGGAAAACATGTGTCCGGAGGCCGCAAGCGTAGGCAGCACGCACATGAGAGGGAGGAGAGAAGGCAAGCAGAGTAATCCAGGTCGGGACCTTACCCCGGTGGGCATCCCACGGCCTCACGGCAGAGGGGGCTGGGGCGTGGCACTTGGGACAAACGGAATCGGTCGGTGAATGTCGGTTGTTATGGGCGGAGGCGGCCGGGCGGCTGACATCCTGTCAGGGTCTTGACAAAGTTCCTCTGACCCTGGGGTCCTATGCGTGGGACTCCTGGGGCGAGTAGGACACTCCCGGGCGGGAAGGACTCCTAATCCCTAGACGGAAAGACTCCTAAGCGGTGGACTCTAGGCGGAAAGGTCTCTGTGGGGAAGACTCTGGCGGGACCAGGACTCTAGGCGGGAGGACTCTACACTCATGGTGGGAATCGTGTGGCGTGGCACTAGAGTTTCATTGGAGCCAGGACTCTAATGCGGGAAGGTTGTGTGAAGCCTTCTTTGGATTGAAAGACTAGAGGTTAAGTGGGACTCTTTAGTCATAATTGTACTAGGATTGCACTTGAGCATCACATATAAAGACAACGTGCTCACTTGGTTAATTCATTATGTGCAGGTTGGATCGAAAAGCATTGAGCAGGGTGTGAAGGGCTGTAAAGTGTCTTGTATTTTAGTAGCTAATAAAATACGAGTTGGTGAAGTGCCGAAGTAAGCCCTTGTGTTCGAGAGAATAGTGAGGCATCGAAGGTAGCTGCGGGTTCCTAGGCGCCGCACACGAGCAAAAGTAGGCGATGTGACCGGTTGGTGTGAGCGAGGATGGCGACGAGGATGACGAGTTGATCTTGTGTGAGCAAGTAGCGGGATAGAGTAGGGGTAGGCACCCGGTGTCAGGGCTTGACGGGGAATGGAAGCACGACCAGTGGCGAACTCCGCCTTCGACTCAGATCGATCTTGATCCTGCTGACTTGACTCACAGCATGAATCGATGGAGACCCGAGAGAGAGCCGTAGAGGAACGGATGGGGTCATTCCATGACCGAATGCAGGCCATGACCGAGGAGTTCGAGGAGCGGATCAGATCTCTAGAGGGGGAGATCGTGTTGTTGAAGCGGCCGATGGTGAGGGCACGCCATGCAACTGCTTGTCAGCCTCCTGCGAGAAGGTGCGTTTGAGTGAGACTTTTTGGTGGCTGTGTGACGAAAGACTTGGAACTCTCGGGACATGGAGCAATATTTCATCGCCGCTCGAATACCGGTGGGTGAGCAGTGCTTGATAACCTATGTTGGCCAATTGATGCAAAGCACAGTGGCGGACCCGGAAACGAGCGGCAACTGGCTGCTTCTTTGGCCCGCCGAATCGAAGGCTAGGAGATCTTGAAAAAGGCGAAAAGATAGGTTCTTACCCGCAATTTCTGACGTGGATGGCGAGAATCGGCGACGAGCCCAGGCTCGATCGAGAGATTATGTGAAGAATTTGCTTCGTTGATCGCGACGCCGAGACATGTCCGTAAACAAAACTGTTCAACTTCATGTCAGGATTGCGAGGATGGGCTGTGGGCGAGAAGCGAGTGTCAGACTTGCCCTGGCCGTAAGCGTGGCCGGGTTGCTATCCAGAAGCTACTGGTGGCCTCTTCTCTCACTCCTTGAGGGAAAGGCGCGTAAGTGACGGAGAGTCGGATGAAGCCATCGAAGTGGGGCGAGGTTGCAGAAGCCGCGGGATCTGCGAGGCTAAAGTGTTCAGAGAGGAAGAGGCGACTTCCTCACAAGCTACGGGCCGTCGGGATGCTTTACTCTGCGATGGGCCGCTCGACGAGGATTGCGAAAAGAAGGAGAAGCAATGCACCGGCGAAGGGAAGATAGCGGAGCGAGGGCTCTGAGAGCCAACCCTCTTCGGTTGTTGAATCTGATCACGGGCCTGGGCGACTCCACAGGAAGGAGCCAGATGTATTTGAATTTGTTTTTTGGCGGAGAAGCGAAGATTGTGGCATTAATTGACAGTTGGGTGAGCCAGTTTTGTATCATGAGGAGCTGATGGAACTGGTTTGGGCTGGCTAGGTGATGGCTCAGCGAAGTAATGTGACATGAGAAGCGTGTTATGTGAAAGAACAGCGGTCGGATGGGGGGGTTGGAAGATACGATGGAACTTCCTTAGTGTTCCTTTGGATGATTTTGATTTCATATTAGGCAAGCGATTTCTTCGAGAGCGAGGTAGCCTTGTTGCCGCACTTGAATGGGCTGTTGATCATGGATGAGAAGTAGCCATGCTTTGTGGCCGGCATCAGCAAGGCGCCTAAGAGACCTTCAGGGGAGAAGACCTTGTCTGCCCTACAACTGGAGAAAGGCCTTAGGAAGGGCGAGCACACATATGTCGTGTGTGTCCGAGATCAGCGAGACAAGCAAATCAGTACCGAGATGCCACTAGCCCCATGCGAGAGATTTGCGATGTTAGCCTCGAGTTACCTAAGAAGTTTGCCAGAGAGGCGGATCATGTCGAGATAGAGCGCTCGTGCCCGAAATTCGAGACCTCTGCTAAAACTCCTTTATCGGATGAGTCACAGGATGAGAGGATTCTGCAGACGATTGCGGAAGTGCTGGATGCGGTGCAGTCCGACCCTCAGCGCCGTATGGAGCCACCGGTCGCTGTTGAAGAAGCGGATGAAATGCGCTTGGATGTGGCGTGGTCAGGCATGATCAAGTCACGATGAACAAATTATCGGAAATACCGCCCCAGGCTGCGGAGGTAATTCGTCAGTTGAGCAAAAGCCAAGTACTTCACCCGAAGCTGAACTGCGATCGGGATATTGGCAAGAATGCGGCGTGTTTGAAGGGACGAGCAAAAGCTATGTGTAACTACGGTATGGAAGTTTTGAATTTTTAGTTATGCCTTTTGGTTTGACTGTTAGTTCTGCTGGTTTTAACCTCATGAATGATGTCTATTCAAACTGCAAGTTGTTCATTGGTGGTATATGGGCGACATAGTGATCTGGCGAACTCTACAGATCACGTGGTACACACCCTCAAGATGGTGCTTAATGATGGCGAACCCCGAGTTGTATATCGAGAAAAGAAAGTGTGAGTTTGCTCGACCAGAGATCGAGTTGCAGGTCATCACGATTTCAAAAGTCAGAGACTAAGGATGGATGGTGCGAAGGTGGCGGCTTGGTCGAGATTAGCCGGCCAGGCCAAGGTAGAGGAACCCGATCGTTCCTCGGCAGCAAACTACTACGGAAGATTTATCTTGGGCTATTCGAAGATGGCCCGATTACTCTCACTGGATCTTTTGAAAAAGAGAGGGAAGTGGGAATGGGATACGAGTGCAGCGCCTTCGGGAAGCTGAATCGATCACCTCGGGCCGGTATTAGGAGCGCGAGCATAGGTTGCCGTTTGAAGTGAATTAACGGGCAGGCCACAGAGTGGAAGTCTTGAAGTGCGAAGGGGCATCGTGGCCTTTTGAGTCGAGATTTGAATGCGGCGGAGGAAAGGTCTGACGCCCGTGAGAAAGAGATGGCTGCGGTCATCGCTGCCTTGAGACTAGGCTTACTACTTGATGGGGACTCGGTTCGTGGCAGTGGCGACGCAATGTGCAACACCTTCTTGCAACTCGAAGCTTCTTGCGAAAGCGAAGCTCGATAGCGAGTTCTTGGCGACTTTAGTTTTGTGTGGAGTGCCTGGCCAGGGTCGACATTGATGGCGGATCTTTGAGTAGGAAGGAAGTAGCGAGTTATGTGGGATCGTTGAGCTCGGTTGTGACGATTTCTGCAATGAGTTAGGCTAGAAGGCTGCCGCAGACTCGCGTATCGCAGTAGAAGCGGTGAGAGATGGCACGAGCGTCTTGGCTCGAGAATGGGTTGCTACTTCGGAGGGGAAGCTATATATTGTGCCTTCGAGCAAAAGGCTGAGACGGGGAGGCTGGCTGGAAGGAGACACATGATACGAGATGGTACGGTCACCCGGGAGAGGAAAGAACTGGCATTGCGCCTGGAGTCTTTCATTGGCTAAGATGAGAGGAAGGCGATGCTGAGAGCATATGTCAGACATGCCATGTTTGTCAAGTTGACAAGGCCCAGGCGAGAGAGAAGGGCGGGATTGACTAAACCCTATCCATTAGAGATACATGGCGGTGTGTATCGATGGACTTCATCAGTGGGTTTAGAAGTAGAGGAGCTTCGGATCGGTTTGGTGGTGGTGAGCCAGGTTCTCAATCTGTTGTCTTCTATCCCGGCCAGAAGTGAGTGTCAATTTGAAGGCGGAGCGCATCTTCTTCAGCAATGTTGTGTAACATTTTGGGATGCTGAGAGACATAGTAGCGATCGGGAATCGCGGTTCTGAGCGAGGTTTAGGTTAATTTGTTGAATGTAGATGAGAATGGTTCTCATTGAATCACCCTCGGGGCGATGGTCGGCAGAGAGAGTGAATCAGGTGTTGGAAGAATATTTGCGCCACTTAGTGCTGACCTCTCGGAAAAATTGGTTGGAACTTCTAGAGTATTTCGGTTGTCCTACAATGCTCTTGGCTGAGAAGTTCGCCTGAATGAGCCCTTTGAGTATGATCGCGGGTTCCGACCACGTGCGCCCTGGGCGTGCGGTCACGAGAGCAACCTGGGCGTAGTGTGGTGACTGCGTCTGAGGTTTGCGAGTCTCGGCAGATTTGCTTGATGAAGCGAGAGCGACCTAGAAGGCAAGTAGGCATGAAAAAGTGTCTGAATGAGAGCGGGGAGACCTGGGAATTTGAGCAAGGGGAGATGGTTCTGTTAAAGTTAACTCCTCAGATCTGGAAAAAGATCAGGAATAAGCAGTTTCAGAGAGGTTTGATTCCGAAATACGATGGACCCTTTGAAGTTGTGAAGCGTATAGGGAACGTGGCTCTATTTGAAGCTACCGAGAGAGGTTAGAGCTTCACGGAGCATTCCATATGGCTTCCTGAGGCCTTATCACGGTGATCCTAGTAGTCAGGCCAGTCTGACAAAGCGGAACCCTTTATGGATTGAGTCGAGTTCAACAAGAGATTGCAAGCATCCTGGAGATAGGAAGATGGGGCTGGAGAACAAGTGGGTGAGCCCTTGGATTCATTGGAAGGGGGCGCGCCGTCGTGGTATTTGGGAAAAGGGTGCTACATTGTGGGTTGAGACCGGATCCTTGGTATCTTAGCGGTTGAAGTCAACGGGGCGTTGAATGCCTCTAGTGGGAGGTTTGTCGGCCCTCGGCTAGACCTTACAGTCCCCGTCTGCGGCATGTTTCCTTGCTTGGCCCCATGGCGCCTAAAGGGAAAGCAGGCAAGGCAAGAGTTAGGAAAACATGTGTCGAGAGGCCGCAAGCGTGAGCCAAGCACGCACATGGCGGGCCAATAGTAAGCCCTGGTCGGGACGCAGTGGTGGCTATCCACGGCACTCACGGCAGAGGGGCTGGCGTGGCACTTAGGCTGAAGCGAGGAATCGGTGGGCGGGAATGTCGGCTATTTATGGGGCGGGAGAGGCAGCAGGCGTGAAGCATCCTAATCCAGGAGTGCAACAAAGTTCCTCTGACCCCTGGGAGTCTGTGCGATGGAACTCTGGGGCGGAGAATCGGATCCCGGGCGGGAGGACTCCTAATCTAGGCAGGAAAGACTCCTAGTGAAATTTGGACTCCCTAGGCGGGAAAGGTCTCTGTGGGAAGACTCCTAGGCGGGGCAGACTCCTAGGCGGGGGAGGACTCCCTACTCCACATGAGTGGGAATCGTGTGGGCGTGTATACAGGGTTTCATTCGGTCAGGGACTCTAATGCGGGAGGATTGTCTTGGCTTCTTGGATTGGAAGACTAGAGTTAAGTAGGACTCTTAGTCCCTTAGTGTACTAGGATTGCCCTTGAGCATCCTATAAAGAGACTCTTGTGCTCATGGTTAATTCATTATGTTACGGGTTGGATCCGAAAAGCGGTGAGCCAGAGGTGTGGGAGCCTATGCGAAATTGTCTTGCTGTTGAGTAGCTAATAATACGAGTTGGTGAAGTGCCAGTAAGCCCTTGTGTTGAGAGAATAGTGAGGCATGAGAGGCTGGCCCCTAGCGGGTTCCTGGCGCATACACGAGCAAAAGTAGGCGTGTGACCAGTGCCATGCGATGCCTCGAAGACAATATTACATTATATGAACCTTGAAAAGTGTTATAGGCCACACGTACTCTATATTACAAAATATATAATATCATAGGAAATAATTTGTGAGTTAGAAAAAAACACACTACCTTCCACTATTAAGTGGCACCCATGGAATTGCTTGAGGTGATTCTTTATATTAGTTGCTTGTATGATTCTCAACGAACATTTCCTCGGAGTATAGAGTAGGCTTAGGAGGCATGTTTAACAACTCAACCTCTCCCTCTAACATCTCCAAGGCTTTGCTCATTGAAGGACGGTCTATGGGCTTCATTTGTATACACCATAATGCAACTATCACCATTTTCCTAACAAGCTTATTTTCATCTTGATGGCATCTCCCAAGTCATGTTATCCCCTTAGGTGATATATCATAAACCCGTGATGGAAAATATATTTTTCTTTGAGTGCTATGTATTTGCATTCACATTCTTTCTTCTTCTCACCATCTCCATTAACAACATTCAAAACTATAAACATCAGCCTTGTATGAGACACCTCAATGTTTTTGTAGAATAGTGCAGGCTTGATGTATCCCGATGTTCCTCGTCGTGATGAGAGACACCGCCGCTCATACGTTGAATCTGACTTTGCAAGGCAAAATCTGAAACTTTTGGTGTAAGTCCGGGTGAGAAGGATCTGACACATACCATTCATTCTTATGTAGGTGATGTCCATGATTCCCTTGTGATAATGCATGATAGGATAGTTTAAGAGCTATAGGCAGTCTACAAGCTTATAAGTCAAAAGTAGAAAAGAGAACAAGCAACACTTAATTGGTTTATATATATGGACCCATTAAGTAAAGGAACCCAGTCTACACGAAAGCCATAATTTAATTATTTCACATCCTTTACCAATTACCAGCAAGACTATCTAGATGAAGATCTTGAATGATGAATGCTGGAGGATTTTTCATATAAAGAGGAGGTGTGTTTAGCTGATCTGGATTTCATCCAAAGACAACTTGTTCATCACAGTACGACTATAAGAACAACCAGCTGATCTTAATTTCGTTCGTAAATTTTCACAGGGAAATGCATGTTTTCTTATAGTGAATATGAAGGCATTATGGTCCTTTTTCATCCACTCCATCCTCATCTTGTGTATCTACCTTTGGTGTCATACCACAGTCTCCGACCTGCTGCAAAACGAAACCAATGGACTTGCTTTGATTGCATTAAAGATGGAATCACTCGCGGCCTCACTTGGGATGCTGAGTTTTTGGTCAGATCGATCCACTTTTGCCACTGGATGGGGTGTTTCCTGTATGGCACGTCAAAACGAGTTGTGGCCATAAATTTGAGCTCATATGGACTCGTTGGGTCCCTCTCACCACATATCGGAAACCTCACATTTCTTAGAACAGTAATCCTCCAAAATAACAGCTTCCATGGCGAAATACCACCTCAGATTGGTGGCTTGTTTCATTTACGTGCCCTTGTTCTTAGCAACAATTCCTTTGGGGGAGAAGTTCCCACTAATTTGTCACATTGTTTGAATCTTAAGTCCTCAATCTGATCAACAACAAGCTCATAGGAAAAATCCCTGAAGAACTCGGCTCCCTCTCAACTCTGCAAACGTTGGGCCTGTCTATTAACAACCTTACAGGGAAAATCCCAGCTTCAATTGGGAATCTGTCATCCCTCATCACACTTTCTGCAGGGGATAACCATTTAGGTAGAATTCCTGAGAAACTTGGTCGAATCACCCAACTGTAAGAGTTTATTCAATTAGGGTACAACAAACTATGAGGTACAATACCTTCTTCCCTCTATAATCTTTCTTCTTTAAGGCTATATTGGCATCGCAAGCAACCAACTTGGGGAGCATTCCATCCAGACATTTTGGTGTCTTCCTTCCTCTCATCTCACTGGTCTCTTCGTTTCCAGAAAACAAATTCCTGAGTCCTGTTCCAAGTTCATTATCAATGTAGGCCTCATATATATCACTTTGCTGATAACATTTTCATTAGATCCAGTTCACAAGATCTGGGAAGGCTTCAAAATCTTCAAATCATAAACATGAGCGGCAATAGATTGGGTTTCTACAGAGAGGTGATGTGAGCTTAGATTTCATTACCTCTTTAGTAAACTGCACTAAACTTAAAATATTGGTCTTTGTGGACAATTCCCTCAAAGCTTCTTTAGTCAGCTCATCTATAGCTAATCTTTCAACTCAGATCAACTGGATTTCCCTTGGAATAAATGAGATGCATGGAACAATTCCTTTTGGAATTGAAAACTTGGTCAATCTCACATTCTCGAGCCTCGAGATTAACCAGCCTGAGTACTATTCCCACCAGTATGGGAAATCTTCATGAAATGCAGGCCCTGGTTTGAAAGAGAAAAAACTCTCTGGCACCATACCATTTGTCACTTGGTAACTAACCCTGTTGAATTACCTCTATTTATATGACAACAACTTGTCTGGAAATTCCTTCAACTCTAGCCTCTACTATTAGATGTGATTCTTTCAAATAACAACCTCACTGGTTCAATCCCTAAAGAACTTGTGGATATTTCCTTTGGAGTATTAGTGTTCAACTTAAGTGGCAATGCCTTGACTGGTTCACTGCCATTGGAGTTAGGGAATTTGATAAATGTTGCAGATCTGGATGTTTCTCACAACAGATTATCTGGCAGCCTTCCAAACTCTTTAGGTAAATGCGTTGTGATGGAAGATCTTCGACTAGATGGCAACTTCTTTGAGAAGGAGAAATTCCTGAGTCCTTGCAGAGTTTAAGGGTCTAGAATATATAGATCTTTCTCTAACAAATTTGCAGGCAGAGTTCCGGAGTATCTTGGGAACTTCCTTTCTTAACCTATTTGAACCTGTGTTCAATCAACTTGAAGTAAAGTGTTCACAGTGGGTTGCCTTTGGAAATACGACATGAGTTTCAGTTGAAGGGAACTATGGATTATGTGGAGAACATCCCCGCTTAATCTTTCCATATGCCCCACCTACTCCACAAGCAGGATCTTGCAGTTAAATAGTCACATTCCAGTGATTAGTATTGCTGCTTCATGCTTTATTTTGTTGGCGATCTTCTTTATAATCCGTCACTGGAAAAGCAAATTTAATGTTTCCTCTCCAGAGCTGTACAACAGTCAGTTTCAGAGGGTCTCATACTCGGATGCAAAAGCTACGGAAGCTATTCGGAGTTCAACATAATTGGTACCGGAGGTTATGGCTGTGTCTATAAAGGGAGTACTCCTTGAACAAGACAGAATAGCATAGCAGTGAAGTGCTAAATCTTCAACAAAAAGGCTTCAAAGAGTTTCATGTCAGTGCAAGCTGAAAGATTCGTCACAGGAATCTTATCAAACATTGAGTGCTTGCTCCAAGCTTGGACTAAAAATGAATTTCAAGGATCTTGTGTTTGAATTGATGCCACAAGGAAGCTTGGAGGGTTGGCTCCATCCAGAAGTACTACAAGAAGATCATGATCATGAATAGAAAAGACTCAACCTTCTACAGAAGTTGAATATTGCTATTGACGTTGCTTCAGCATTAGAGTATCTTCACAACCACTCGGATGGCATTATTGTTCACGGTGATCTTAAGCCCAGCAATGTCCTTCTCGACGACACACTGATTGCCCATGTCGATGATTTTGGTCTTGCAAAGATTATCTCCGCTGTTTCTAGCGCTACTACTACTCACCCAAATCAAATTAGTTCGGTTGTGGTAAAGGGATTCTTGGGGTACATTGCTCCAGGTATGAATAATTTGATTAGAATCTTTTCTTTTCTTGTTTCAGTTCTTTTTGCTTGCGGGAGTTGTGGATTCAGAAAATAAATTCAGGAGGGACATAACTTAGTTTAGGGGGTGCATGATGAGTATGCTGGTAGTGTGGCTTCATGAACTCTTGGTCCAGTGTTTTTCAGAACTTTAGAGGGCATATGTCCCGTGAGCACTTACTGGCTCCACCCTGTAGTTTAGCACAGTTCTTTTTGCTTATGAATGGAGAAAATAAATTCAGGAGGCATAACTTAATTAGGGGGCCATGACAGTGCTGGTAGAATGGCTTCCTTATGATGAACTGCTGGTCTCATGTTTTCAGAACTTTAGAAGGGGACTATGTTCCCTGAGCACTACTAGCTCCGCCCCTTATGGTCAACGTCTGTTAATTCTATAATGATTTTCATAGATCATATTACTAATTCGTTGATCAGCTTTGGAAATATTTTTCAATTGATTGGTAGAGAATATGGAGTGAGCATTTAGGGCGTCCGGCTGAAGGAGAGATGTACAGTTATGGAATTCTTTTGCTTGAAATGTTCACAGGAAGAAGGCCAACCAGTGAGGCGTTTAGAGATGGTTTCACCCTTGGCCTCATTTGACTGTCTTTCCCAAAGCGAGTAATGGAGGTCATGGATCCGCATTTGATCCAGCAGCTAAAAGCAGATGGAAGAGACCACATATTGGAGAGCATCATCTCAGTTCTGAGAATCGGTGTCATGTGTTCCAGTCAATCTCCAAGAGACAGAATGGAGATGGGAGATGCAATCAACCAACTCCACTCCATCAGAAACCTCTTGTTGAGGCTTGACCATGGAGTGGAAGGCACATCTCAGTCTCACCTCTAGTATTAATGCTAGAGTTGCAACATGCGACAAACTCTTCGGTATTCTTTGAGATGATCTTCTTCTTTTTCTTTTTTTTTTTTAATTTTTTTTTAAGGTTGGGTTATGTTAAAGGCATGATAACATATTCAGCTCAAATATTACAAGTTTAGAAAACTTTATGAAATTAAATTCGTATTATGATGGAAACTGCACTAATTTATTAAACTGCACCTAAATTAAATATTATGGTGGAAACTTATGTGCTTAGTTTGGGCTTTATACTTTGTCAATTTTTATGTAGGCTTATTTGGTGGTTTTTGCTTAATGTACCTTTCCATGCCCTTGGAACAAACAAGGAAGGAAAGAAAATAGAAGAAGATGTGAAGAAAGAAAAAATAAAAATAAAAAATCAGTAAAATCCTTAATATATTATCTTATATATTTATTTTAATTCATCAATATCTAAATAATTTAGAATATATAGAATTTTTTAAATAATTTTATTTATATTTGATTTTCCTTGAAATTTTAATTAGATAACTAAATATAGAAAATTCTTTGGGAACCAAATACAGATTGTAGGATTTTTGGTCAAATTTTGTGGCCAAGGTATCATGGAGATATCTCAATGCAATCACTGCTTCATATATGTGCAGGTTTAAAATCTTCCACACAAGTAGTCGACCTTGGATAACTGGATGTGAATGTATGGTAATAATAAATACGTTATTTGTATTCTAATCCTTTTGGTGGATAATTCAGCTCTTGTTTATGAGCTAATGCGTAGTTTGGAAGATGCACATGAAAAGCTTGACTTTGATTAGAGACTTGATATTGCCATTAATGTAGCTTCAGCACTATAATATCTTCATAATCATTGTGATGGCATTATTGCTCATACTGATCTTATTTAATAATGTTATTCTCGGATGACAACTGTGTTGCTCCATGTCGATGATTTCAGGCTTGTGAAGATTATCTCTACTATCTCTAGTGTTACTAGTACTCACACAAATCAAAGTAGCTCAACCACAGTGAAAGGATCAATATGATATGTTGCCCCAGGCATGTATCGCTTTTATTTGAAAGTTCCATCACAAGATTTTTTATATATACATTTTTTTTCAAAATGTTATCTTGAATTAATAGGAAAGCTTCATCAAAAAACAAACCTATGGTAGAATATGGTGTTAAACTAGTAGTAGAGTGCAATTTACTAGAGAATTAATGAAGCTCAAATCATCTCCTCCTGCTGAACGTACCCCAATGAAACTGTTTTTAGGGAGAAAGATACCTTCCAGCATTGAAGCATTGGATAATGAAATAGGAACAGACCCTATGAATCAATTTTCTGCAAGAACTAGCTGCTTGAGATGAGGAAAGGCAACAGCCATATCCCGACTAAGTCTTCCCTCTAATTGATTAGCTGCAAGTCTGAAGTAATTGTACAGAGAAGAAGGAATCGTACCTGATAATCTATTGATACCTAATTGATAGACAATACAACGAGGGATGAGAGGTTCCCAAGTGAAGCTGGGATCTTTCCTGGGAGATTGTTCTTAAACTGAGATCCAGAGCTCTCAATTTTTGGAGGGAGACAAGTTCCTCTAGGATTTTGCCTTCAAGCTTGTTGTCGACTACATTAAGTTCCCTAAGCTCAAAGCAATGTGAGATTAGTGGGGACTTACCTCCGCTAATGGAATTATTCTTTAAACAGGCTTCGTAGAAGCAAAATAAAAGGAGGAGGCCCGGATCTCGAGTTCGAGTTTCGATGAGAATGATTTATTATATTGTAAGCCCAAGTGTTTAGTTCGACGCGTATTTTTAGGGGTGGTGTGAATAATCAGTAGTAATTGACAAGAATAATCCCCAAATTTAGTGATTTTTAATTAGTACCGTATATTATTTAGTATGAACCATGCGAGGTTTATGAGGTCCAATGTTATATTGGTCCTGAGACACTGGTAACAAGGAAATTAAAATAATCATATATTGCTTCTCTCTCCTTTCTCACCAAAATGGCAGTGCTTAATTGATTCCTAAATATTTTAATTTTTTTTTTTAAAAAAAATCAGTTTTATCTGCCCCTCTCCCCTCCTCCTCCATCTTTATTTCAGAAATATAAAATCAAAGAATATTATAATTTAACCACTCCCGTTTTCTGTTTCTATATGTTTATTTCTCTGTCATTGTTTGATAATGATGACGATTAGGGTTTTTTGATATTTAGAAAGCAATATCATCTTCTTCGTCGCTTCTCAGGGGATCTCTTCATGACCGAATTGCGGAGATTTAGAGAGCTTGGTGGTGGTGTTTCAATCTGGAATGGCAGTCCATCAAAACCCCATTATGTTTTGATCCGGGAAGCTCAAATTTTGGTGCTTTTTTTCAGGATTCTTGATTTATTTCTTGGCTCGCCTTTGGATACCTTGATTAGGGTTTTAATCAAAACCCATTCTTTCTTTTTCTTTGACTTGGGGTTTCAGATTGCAGGGGTTTGGTTTTTTCAATTCCTTAAATCTGTTTATTCTCCGATGACTGTATTGGATTAAAGATCATATGTTGCTACTTTATAGGTTGTTTAAAGTTGTCCTTGGAAGCTATTTTGCACTGCTCTAATCACTTTATTGAGAATGAATTCAAACCCTTCACCTCTTATCCTCTTTTCAAAATCGGGTTTGGTTTTAACGGTTTTTGTGTTTTCTGTATCAAAATTTCAAATTAAAATCAATTAAAATATTTTCTGTATCATGAATCCATTTGGGGACTTTAGAGCGTTTCAGGGATCAAAACCTGAAAACAATATTGTTTCAAAACAGAGAACAATTTTGTAACCGGTGAAGAAGGAACGGGAAAACTCAGTAATTGGTTTAATAGAAAATCAAGAAAGGAAAGAGGAAGAAGAAGCAGGACAAGGGCAGGAAGAAGGTGGGAGGTGGGAACAATTTCTTATCTTTCATGAAAAAATTGGCTTTGAAATTGCTCGGTATAAATTAGGAGAAGGATAATGTCTTAGAATTAAGGTTTTAAATAGGAACATGAAATATTGTAAGACAATTTCTATTAATAGACTCTTAACCAAATTCATTTCGAGTTTAACTAATTCTGCATCTAATTAGTTATCTATACTAAGGGATTTGTTTTTAGGAGAATTATGTTTTAGGGTTAGATGAGACTCATATTTAATAAAAAGTCCATCAAATCACCTAAATTAAGCATAAGAATATATATTTTGATGGGACAAAAATGTCCATTTTTACCATCCAACACCACATGCCCATAACTTCCCCTAAGCCTTTCCTTTTTTTATTTCTTTTTTTTTTATTTCAATTTGCCTTTAGATTTTTTTTTCTTCATAAATTAGATTTTATGATTTTTAATTAATTCTATATAACATCAGATCTTATTTTCAATTATTTTTATTTTTTAATTAATAAAAATAATTATTTATTTATTTATTATTTTCTTTATTATCTTTTGTTTTCTTTATTTTTTCTTTATTTTTAATGAATAAATTTCAAATTATTATTTTATTTTAAATTGTTTATAAGATAATGTTATTTCCTTATTTGAAAATCTACTTAACTAAAAAGTTTATTTTAAATTTATTTATTCATTACTTTTTATTTTCTTAATTGGATTTTTGTTTTGTGCAATAAACATATTAAAGTAAATTGACTTTTAGTATTTACAAAAACATTACCCAATAAAAAATTAAATAAATATACCAATAAATACTAATACTTGCTATATAATATTTAAATATCTATAATTTTCATATTATAATCTTATTTTTATACTTTCATATGAATTAAAATGATAATATAATATTTATCATTTAGCATATCAATCAAGCTTGAGTAGATTAATATATATGCTCAAAATGCCTAAACTCTAAAAAAATATCATGTAATAATTGTGGGTACCATGGGCGGGCAGTTCTAGCCAGCGGCCCGGCCGGGACACCGATGGGGTGGGCGCGGGCGGCCCGGGGCGATCTGGGAGGCCGGGGCAGGGCGACCCTCGCTTCGGGTCTTGGGGCCTCTCGTCCCGGCTTGCCCCTCCTTTCCGTGCGGGTTGGGATGCCTCTTGCCGGATGCTTAGCCTTCCGATCGACTTCGCAGACGAAATTGTCAGCAAATGCTTTATGATATAAGTATATGTTCTCCCACCGAGAGTCCCGGTCGCACTTTCGATGAATAGGAAGGAGAAATGCTTTACAGCGGCGGATTTGGGAAGCGATTCACATCAAAAGAAGAAACAGTCATCGCTTCGAAATAAATGCCTTCCCTACGCTTTATGGGAAGAAATTGTCCGCTCTGTGGAAGGTGGATCTGCTTTTCTCACTCCGTAAGATAAAGAATCGCCTAAATGAAGTGCGACATTCATGATTGAGATATTGTTCTAGCTCTCGATCTTAAAAAAAAAGCGAGCTTTGCCATCGGAGGACGTGAACACCACTAGTCGTCTTCTTGTTCTGTTGCGGGTTGCGACCAGGCTGGTGAATTTAAACGATCGTTGACTCACGAGAATTAGGGCTGATTAGGCGCGTCTGTGGGAAATCGAACAAAAAGTTTCTGACGATTAAGTGAGCTTGGCTCCCAACCAGCACATCCGATGGCCCTCAGTCACTGGATCTCGATCGATCCCCCATTTCACATCGGTCGTCGGAAGCGTTCGCAATGTCATGCAACGATGACCAGTCGTGGAAAATCAATTCTTCCATTGGCGTCGAGGACATGGAAGCAGAGAGCAGCGAGAAGATGAAGGGTTGAGTCATGTTGAAGGCTCACATCGAAATAATGACCAGTCGCGGACTCCGGTCTCGGAGAAGCCACGAACACACAGGAAAGTGTTACTCCAGTAAAACTTTCTTTAAAGTATTCTATCAATCTTCTGATAGTACTTAAAAGCCGGATAAGCGCGATAAATGACTTATCAGGCCAGTATAGATAACGTTTAAGCTAGTCGACATTAAGCCGGATGACCTTGATAAAATGGCTTTATCCGGCCAGTATAGACAACATCTACTTAGAGTCCACTTAAAAGTCCGGACTAAGCGCGGTAAATGACTTATCCAGAAGCCCGGTAAAGATAAACCACAGCGTGACTCCAAAAGTAGGATAGCTCGAGTGGAAATGACCTGTCGGCTAGGTAAAAACCAACAGGTAAACAAAAATCCCGGATATGGTGCAGTAAAATGACTTGTCCGGCGTCAAGATAACCTGCCGTGACTTAAAAGTTCGGATGACCTGATGAAATGACATCAGGCTGTGGAGTAACATAGCCGATCAACTTAAAAGTCGGATGGCCAGCGATGGAAATGGCGTATCGGCTAGTAAAGATAACTTCTAGCCGGTCGACTTAAAAGCGGATGGTGCGATGGAAATGGCGTGTTTGGCGGTAAAGATAACGGTAAAATTGACTTGAAATCCGGATGTGATAAAATGACCTGTCCGCCGATAAAGATAACTTCTAAGCCCGATTAACAAAAGTCGGATGACGATCAAATGACTTTGTCGGGCCATTAGATAACTTCTAGCGATTAAACTTAAAAGTACGGATGGCGATGGAAATGACATGTCAGGCGCATTAAAGACAACTTCTAAGCAAAGTCGACTTAAAAGTGGATGGTGGCATTAAAATGATATGTCGAAACTTTGGTAAAGATAACTTTTAGCGGTCGACTTAAAAGTCGGATGTCCACGATCAAATGACATCGACCGATAAAGATAACTTATAAATGGTTAGCTTAAAGAAGTTCGGTTGGCGCCAGTAAAATGACCTGTCCGGCCAGTAAAGACAACTACAATGAATTGACTTAAAAGTCGAATAGCGGTAAAATGACATGTCGACATTAAAGATAACATAAATGGTCGGCTTAAGCGGATCAGGCGATAAAATGACTTTTAGGCGGTAAAAGATAACTTCTAAATTGAAATCGACTTAAAATTCGGATAATAGCGATAAAATGTTTGTCGTCGGTAAAAACGACTCTAATGGTCGACTTAAAGGGTACGGATGGCCTTGATAAAATGGCATGTCAGGTCAGGTAAAGACAACTTCTAAGCGAGGTCAGCAAAAGAAAGTCCAGGATAGTGATAAAATGACCTGTCGGCGATAAAGACAACTAATGGTCGACTTAAAAGTGGGATGGCGTAGTAGGTAAAACTGTCGGCCGTGAAGACAACTTCTGGCGCGGTCTGACTTAAAAGTCGGATGGCGCGTGAAATGACTTGTCCCGGGCCATTAAGAATAACATCTAGCGGTCAGAATTTAAAGTCAGGATGGTGGTAAAATGGCTATCAGACGCGTGAATCTTGTCCCAGTGATCAAATTCAAAAGCAGGATGGCGTAAAATATTTATTAGGCCCGACATAGTCAACATCTAGTGGTCGAATGCAAAAACGGATGACCGCGATGGAATAACTATCGAATGACATAGACAACATCTGCGGTGAGTAAAAGCAGGATGGTGTAGTGAATGGCTATCAGGCCCGCCTGACAGACGGCCCATCGCATCCATCTGAGATGATTTCTACGCCGCATGCGCGCTTTCAATTGTGCGCTTAACAAAATCAATACAAACTGGATGACGGTATCGAAACATACAATATGGTGTCGACAATGCGAAGAAAGAGAAAGGGATGTAAATTGTTTGGTGCAAAAACCTTTGAAACGTCTGAAATCTCGCCTCATAAGCTTCGAGCCTTAGTTAGCAGCGGCATCCTTAACCCCGCCGTTCGACGAGGCCGGGAGAGCCATCGGAAGAGTCGCCTTCTCTCCGACGGCGATCGAAATACGTTCGGGCGCTCACTCCACCGCTAGCTGCCAAATTGGATCAGCGGAGTAAGCGGGCGAAGGCCTTGAAGCTGACGAGGGTTAGCAAAGAACTCCGGAGTTAACGGGACTGAAGGATTCGGCATTCCATCCGGGATCTGAGGCTTGCTCCTGCATATCTTGTGTGTAAGGAAATACAGACATAACGTAATTGAGCAATGATATCTATTAGCTTGCATCGAACTCCGGCCTCATGCGCCTCTCTGTCGGCCAACGGCCTTCTCCGGAAGGCGGCGAAGTCATCTTTGGTCCCCGAAGCTCATGAGCAAGAGCCAACAGAATCTATTAGTCAAGCATTGTTTTCTTAACCAGCCTTTCTGTGGCTTCCCCGCCATGGACAATGCCTCTGAGCAGCTCACGGCTGGGACTGGAGCTAAAGCCAGAGCTTTCGCGACCGGTAAAGGCACGTTGAACCAGAATGACTCGGGCTCCATCTATGCCAGATGTCGCGGTATAGAGTCCGACTTAGCGCTGTGCCCTCGTGGCATGCGTATCTCTCTGACCTCGGCCCAGGAAATCGACTCTTTGTGAGATTCCTTAGCCTCGGCTCAAGCGGCCTTGCGCCGACATTCTCTTTCATGAAACACTACATCTCATTTCGGCCATTCCGGAATTGGATATATAATCGCGACATTAGGCGTCCCATGCCGGAGCTCGAACTTCGTGATCTTGAAGCGCCCGTATTACGAGATGCGTGACCTGAGAAACCCGTGGGAATACATAAATAAGCATTAGGCGCTAATATCACATAATGAGCTTCGCTATCATCTTACCAGTTTAGTCATTGAAACGTGAATTCTCAGGTTGCGGACTTGTATCCCGTCATCGATAATCCGCTGGATGTCTTCCTTGAAATCTCTGCGGGCAGCTCAGTAGTCCTGCTGAAGACCCGATACCCCGGCATTTCACCGTGCCGAAGCATGCGGATCTGAATTTTCGGCGATCGGCGCGGACTCTCCACGGTGGAAAGGCTCCCAGCGGCGTATGATATGCTTCACCTCGTCAGCCCCGAGAGTGGATACTTCCACTCTCGAGGGAGTCGGCCACGCGAGCCTGCTTGATCGGTTATAATCGGTCAGCCGGTGTGGGCTTTGGCGGCTGGGTGCAAACTTAGACTTGCTAGGTTGACCCTCGGTGATCGGAAGGGATTACGAAGTGCACTGAAAATGGGGTGACCTCCTTCGGCTCTGTCAGGCGACCCCGCGAGGCTCAGATTTGATATGTGGTGATTCGGAGAGCGGGATGATGTCGCTTGCACCTTGGACTACCCTCGGTGGGCTGGCGACTGGGTCCTGATCTGGGTAGGGCGTGCCGACCTCCTTGTCGAAACTTCAATTTGCAGCTTCCTCTTGTAGGCGACGTAACGGTCCTTAGCCGGAACGTCATCCTTTCCTCCATTCCTCCTCCTCGAATCCACCGGAAATCCATGTGTTAAGGCACTAGCCGGGACGAAATCCTCCCCCCTTGGACCCGGCGGCGTTCAGTCGCCCGGAGCTACCCCTAAAGTCGATCTTTACACTCGGGCGGTCAGGCCACTCGCTCGAGCGAGGAGGCGGATTCGGGATGGCTGCTCACGGTTCTCCGTGGGAACAAGATGGCGAGGCCAGAATCCTCAGCCCAGGGAAGTGGGCGGAACTGATGCGCTCCAGCACCACCGACTTAATGTCTCGACAAGCTGGATGGCCGGGAGGCGGTATTGCTCGATCGGGCCGCCGTGGGTCGTGATGACAAAATGCTCCACTTGTATGTTCGAGAGAGCGAGCGGTCGAGGGTGTGCAGGGAGGGTGTAAGGGGCCGGGTTACGCCTCACGGCAGATATATTATCTGGAGTTAGGAGAACCTTGTAGTGACGTTCCTGCTCGAAAATCTCTAATAGCCGGCAAATTTTCTTGAAGCTCGACTTCTCCACCCGATTCGCTCTTTGCCTGCTGACAGCTTCTCTACATGAGCAACTGGGTTAGACCATCACAACCTTGCTTAAATGTCAGGAAAAAATTTTGTCGGGCGGTCTAACACAGGCACCACACGGGAAGGCGGGGGTGGTTGATATTAGCGGAAGCGAGGGCAGGGGTCTCATCCTGGAGTCCTACATTATGTCGTCTTCTTCCGTCTTAGAGCGGTAGGAGATGTTAACAAGCACGAAGTCGGGGGTGGAAGCCCAGACATGGGCAGCTCGGTAAGCCACCTTGTATTCGAAAGTAAATTATGCAAAGCTGCGACCAATGAGAGATCGAGTTAGTATAGATGGTTCAACACGCGACAGATCAAAATCTCTGAATAGCGTTGGGGTGGATAAGAGCGAGGCGCCGGGTAAAATGAAAAATTTCTTGACTAGAGAATTTTAGCGAGGAGGCGCGGCCGCTGCGAGGTGCTCCGGGTAAAACACACACCATTATGTTCTCCACACAAGGTGAGCTCATCAGTCCTATCCATGGCGGAGAATTCGATGTTATCGGGCACCTCGCGTGAAAGCCGATAACTCCTCCATTGTGGGGCGAACGGTATTTGTTTTGCGAGGAGAGTCGCGGGTGTGCCAGGCGACCTTCAGTGGAAGTTTCTTCTGACCCCTCGCCCGTTCAACAGGCAAATCAAAGGAGAAAGAGAAAGCGAATATTAGACTCCGGCCATATACCCGGTGGTGAAGAGCCACCACAGGCCCGGCAGGTCGCTCGGTAGATAAGTGCCAAAACCACCTCTCCTTGAGGCCTTTTACGGTCGGAAACCGGTCACTGCCCATGGTCCGGTATTGCAGGGCGTGATTGCACGCGGAAATGGAGTGCTTGCAGCAATGGCGCGACGGTACAAGGTTGGAGCCGGCCTATTAGCAGCGGATGATTACAGCGGAGAGGAAGCCGACCGGCGAAATAGCGAGAAAGGAAAAGAGTCTGACTTAATGAGTGCTTATCTATATATACGGCGCTGGGGCTGCGGTCGCATTTAATGCACACTTAGATGACTAATCGTACGTAAGTTTCAGCCATCGCGGCGGCTGGGGCATAGTAGGCGAGAAGGTGGGCGAAGCCCGAGGCCCTTCCTCGAGCGATTAAGTTAGCGATTAAACGTTAACGAAGTTATATAATAATCATGGATACTAAGTAGGCGGAATGTGATGTCGTCATACACAAAAATTGCAATAAGACCTTTAGTAAAATCGATTTGCGATTTTATTAATTGCGCAGGTGTTCGACGATATATAAGATGCTTGTACGAGCAATCATATTCTGATACGTCCCGACTAACATTCGAGAACTTCTGAACACGTCTGAAAGAAAAAGCGACGAAGCATCCCACTTGTAGGGCAAGAAAGCTCTTGCTGAGGTGGAGAAAGATGGGAGATAGAGTACGAAAGTGGAAGCTTGAGAGATCGTGGAGTTCGACGAGGTGTCCTTGGATCTGGTGCATTCAAGTTTTAGAATCACCCCAGACCTACCGAACAATTAGGCTAAAACAAAATAATACGCGATCTACGCCGAATCCATGCTTGGAAAGCAACGCTCAAATAATGATCACAATCATCATTCACCTGCGTCCCCGATTCACGAGTCTTAGCGGCGTTCGTTGTCCTTCTCTCACGGGAACATGGATAACCCCGGTGGGACCAGCGAACCTCGTCACCCTGCAACCTTTTGCCATGACCTCGGGTCTCGGGGATCAACTCGAGCAGCCGTATAGCATCTAATGCGAGTTTCAAAAAGTTACAAAATTCAAACTGATTATCTACTATTCCCGTGATATGACTGGTCGAAGCTTGTCCTTTTTCGGCCAGAGACGATCACTACCTCCCGAGAAAAAGGGGCATTATGGGTACCGTGGGCGAGGTCTAGTTCCTAGCCGTCGGCTGACCAGGACCCCAGATGGGACCGGGCCACTGAATCTCAGTCAGCCCGGGACGGTGGGAGGCCCGAGGCGCCGGGCGACCCTCACTTTGGGTGCCGGGCGCCTCATCTGAACGCCTCTTTTCTGATCCTTTGGGTGCTGGTACCTCTTCACCGGATGCTTCCTTACAGTCAACGACTTCACCAAGCTGAGAGTGCCACTTAGGCTTTTATGATAAGTATGTTCATCGAGTCGGTTGCCCAGCCTCCAGCCCAGATTAGGAAGGTACTCCCGGCAGGCTTTGTTCGGGGGAAAGCAGTTACGTAAAACAGTCAGCCCGATAAGGCCACCTTCACTACCTTTTATAGGAAGTAATCCCTCTCCATGGAATGTGGATCCCACTTTCTATAAAAGATAAAATAATCACACGAATAGTCGACATTCTTGATTGAGATAAAGCGCTATTAAGCTCTTAGTCTTCCCGAAAAGTGACTTACTTTGCCATCGGAGGGGCAGCGAAACACCACAAATCATCTTCTTGTTTTGTTTTGCGAGGTTGTGACTAGTGAATGCCCAGACGATCCGTGAGCTTTGTGGGTGCAGGTTACAATAATGTCCTATGTTGGTGCATTAGCATATGACCTACATAAGATATTTTGGATAAAAAACATTCAAATTTTATGAAAAATACAAGCTTGTACACCTCTTGTACATTTTGTACATTTGTCTTTTACAGTTAGTGTAATTACCTTATACATTATAATAAACTTATATTTTTCCTTATTAAATAGTAATATATGTATATCTTCATGGTAGTGGTGAACTAAATAGAAAAAAAAATCAACCATATTTTTAATTGAAGTTATGACATAAACATATACTGATCTTTATTATATATGAGTTAAATGTGACATCAATCAATGCGTATAAAGAATGTCATGATTTGGTGAATAGAAGGAATTTCAATTAAAAAAATATTCAAATCTCATGAAATGGAAGTTTATTTAACCCTTGTACATTTAGTATATTGCCTTTTACGATATAATAAACCTTTGTTTTCATATTAAAGAGTAATTGTTCATTATCTCATTGAAGAATATCTAAGGTTGTTGTATGCAACATATGATATAGGAAAAAGATTTCGGATAAAAAAAATATTTAAATCGTATAAGAAATATAAGCTTGTACATCTAATACATTTGTCTTATACAGTTAGTGTTATCACCTTGTACCACTATAACAAACCCCTATTTTTCTTTATTAAAGACTAACATATGCATATTTAGGTTTATAAAAATTTAAAATTTAAAATTATAATTACACGCACACTATATATATATTATTCAAAATATTAGTACTTATTTATATATTTATTGAATTATTTATTATTATAGATGACTGTTTATATATTGAAAGTTAATTTACTTAATTTACTATATTTATTATACAAAACAAAAGTTTAATAAAAAATTTAAAAATGATAAAAAAATTTAATTAAGTATATTTTTAAAATAAGTGAAAGCAAGATATTATCTTTTAAAATTAATTAAAAATTAAAAATATAATTTATTTGAAATATGAAAAATAGAAGGTAATTTATATGGAAAAGTATAATAAAAAGAAAGAAAAAAAAAACTTGGAAGAGAAAGGAGGGCTGGGTTTGGATTGGGAGGGGTTGTATGTGTGTGTGGGTTGAGGTTAAAGGTGTAGGAGGGCAGTTTTGATATTTCTAAAATTTTATATATTTATCATTAATTTTAGTTGTCATAAGTTTTGGGTATAATTTTAATGCTTTCATAGCCTATTTATTAAATACGGAGGCCCATCAAACCCTTAAACACAATTCCCTCTTTATTTTTTATGCGACTAAAGGAACATATATAGTAGAGAGTAAATTAATTCTCGCTGATGATAATAAAAATTTCCTTTAGCGCATCGATTAAATACTTAAGCTTATATTAATTTTTACTAAGAAAATATAATAACCCCTACTAAAACTATGTTACTATACCTCATATTTTAAGCATGGTGTATTACCGCCTGAATCATTAACTGAGCACGGTGAAGATCAATAGGATATGTTGCCCCATGTATGTATCACTTTTATTTGACATTTTTGTATACACTTTTTTCAAAATGTTATAATGACATCTTTCAAGATTATCTTACTTTTCATGATTTTATGAATAAATTAATTTTTATCTGAGTGAGTAATGGAAATCATGGATCCACATTTAGTTTTAAGAGATGAAAGAGGCATAAAATGGAGGTACATGACTGTGTGAGAGGTGGTGTCGGATGTTAGTGAATACATGCAGAGATTATACAGTAAAACAAGGGAAAATGGATTTTAGTAATGAGTTAAAAACAAGAAACAAAATAAATGTGGAAAGCAATTTACTCTTAATAAAAAGCCCAAAAACAAAAACAAATATACCTTAGTACAAATAAAAGTGTTTGAAACTTTGAATAAAAAAACATATATAATTTATTTGTAAGTTTAAACATTTTTTCCTTATATTTCTCCTCTTATCTTTAAGTCCCAAAGGGAGTGTTCATTTTTTATTAGAAACATGATACTTATGTGAGTCAGAATCTGGCTAGCAGTGTTATGAAAATTGGAGTTTAGTTTGATGGAAGACAGATGGTTGAAATCAGCATTTATGTATTAATGAGTATTTGTTCCACAGTTATAATAAATATTCAGGGTTTGGTGTTTGCCCTTTCTAGTATTGGTCTATGTTCCGTTCCTCAAAAGTACTAAAAAAGAAAAAAACATAATAATAATAAGGATAATGATTTTCTTATATTTTGTGGTCTAATGAAATTAAAAAAAAATCAAATATAAATAAATTTTTTTAAAAACTTATCAATTCTTAAATTATTAAAATAAATAGTAAGTAAGTAACTTGTTTGAAATTAATATTATTTTACATTGACGAGTTTTATTTGAAATATTAAGTAAAAAAGTGAGAATTAACTCGGCTTTCAAAAGGCGACATGAGCGTTTGCTACATTTAAATAGAGTTTTTATCTTTAAAAAAATGGGTTCACATATTTTTTTGAAGTATATATATTAATAAATAAGTCAAATATATAATAAGTAGGCCTTGGGCATAATTCTAAGTCCAGGCCCATGCCGTTGGAACGCTTATCAAAATTAGAGGGAGCCTGTTGTCTCTCTACGCCGGAGTCTCCTCTCTACTCAGGTGGGTAACCCATCTATCAGATTTCCAACGGAGTTTTTGTGTTCCACTGGGGATTTTCCGTTTGTTTCCCTAGAAAGTGAGTGGAAGAGGGAATGTTATTCTTTTATGCTTTTCACTTAGAATTTCAGCTTCATGTTTCGCATTGTTTTTGTTGCTGTTAGGACTTCTCCATTTCTACTGTGACTGTGAAATTGCCAATGCTCAGGACTAGGGTTTCCCTAACGAATCTCTCTGTTGGGATGATGAGTTCCTCCAATGGAGGACATCCTTCACCTCGAAGTTTTATGATAGGATATTCAAGGAGTGGTGAAGTCCTCTCTAATGTTACGGTATTCTTGTTCCGAAGCTCAGGGAATGGTCTCTAGGTTGGTTGCAGCCCCCCCTGCCCCTGAACCCTACCACCTGATGAAGCCTGGATTGCAGGCCTTTATTACTACTGCTACAGATTTAGTATTTACCATCTAGGGTTTGCTTGGGGAGTTCTGTTCCTCCAAATTTTTTTGTGTTTGTTCTTGACAGAGATTCTGTGTGCTGAATCTTTTGACCATTTCTGGATTTTCAGGTTAATTGTTAAATAGCAGTCATCTCTGGTCTGGTGGACCTTGTCCTGATCAGAGACTGGTTTCGGAAAACAGACTGATTCGTGGATGCTGTATTTTTCATCATAAAGGTCAAGGTGGGCAGCTCCAGGGAGGAATCTCCTGATTAGCTGCATTCCTTCCAGGTATTACCATAATCAAAACGCTCTCTGACTAAATAGGAGTTTAAAGAAAATGATTGTGTTGATATTTTGTTCTTGATTTCAGTTCTATTTCAATTTAACTCTTGGGATTTCATTCTTTTGAATTTTTGAAGTTCATCACTATTTGCGGGGTCTCTAATGACTGCTTGGAAATTTAAGAGACTATTATGAGATGCTTATGTAAGAAGGTGTATCTTGATATATTTGTGTAGGTATCCAGCTCTTGCTGACATAGGAGAACCCTCAGATTGTTTATCTGATTAAAACCAAACAACAGTTTTTCAATTTTCAGCCCTTTAGTTTTATGGAAAGGAGGAGTGGATTGGGTCTTTAGATGATTTGGAATATATGTTCAAACAATGGTTCCATACCAGGACACAAACAAGGAAAATAGTTTGGATTCATGTGAGACTATTTGTTAGACACCAATGAGGTTTGTGGATTACTTGCATTCATAGGTTTCCTGGTTGGCTTCTTGTCACCATAATTAATTTTCTACGACCCAAATAAATATATAAACTTTTGAGTAATTAAGCGTTCGTATATAGAGACGTATTTACTTTTCCCAGATTCCATATTTTTGTATGTGCAAAATAAATAACTGTAATTCTCCCATGTTTTATTAGGCATGAAAAATTTATTGTTTGAGTTTGGGTAAGATATTTGTCGAGTTTTAGGTCATTTATTACATCTTTGAAGGAAATATCTAATTTTAAATTTGAAAGCATAGTTACATGTCTCTGTATGGGTTTTAGCATTACTTTTTGGTCTTTGTTATCGAAGTGCTGTACTTTCAATGTCTCTTTCATTTTCTTGGTGGTTTACTGGTTTATGACTTTTCCAGAAATTACTTGTTCATTTCTCTGAACCATGGAGTTTCTTAAATTGCAGAGAATCCAAAATTTGGATCTCACTTGGAGGCTTCCAGGAGAAAGGACAAGATGATGCACAACTGTGCAATACACATGTTTTAATTGATGATACTGGCAACATTAGAAGCAAATATCGAAAAATACATATGTAAGATTGCTGATTTTGTTGCAGTTTCATTTATCTTTTTTATCTCACTGCAGTCTCTTTCTCTCTCTCTAGCTCATGCCTTACAGTAGAATGATATATCAAATGGATTGAATCACACACCAGCCATTGTAGTTGTACATTAATTATATATGATCTTCTCTCATGATAACTCTCTCTAATATTGACCACTTATTGTTTTCTTTCTTTTGAAGTTTACCCCATATTTGTAATGAACATAAAATCAATTTCGCAATCGTGGATTGTGAAAACTGAATAAAGGATAACAAGTAGATGGAGATAAAATGGAGTGGGCGGGATTAGAGGTATCGGTTGTGATGTGGGATTTTATAGAGCGAGGCATTTAGCATGGATGATGGTGGATCCACTTGAGTGTTGACTTGTTTTCTTTGAAGATGATGATACCAGTTATAATTTCAATGTAGGATAATGTTGATCACGGTAATGGTGAAGCTCACGGCAGTTGTAATGAGGCGATGTGCACGATCTTGGTTTGCTAATCATATCGAGTCTTGTTGTAAGTTGATTCAGGGAAAGAGGCCCATAGTGATGGGACGAAACCTATTCTGAGGAGGCCTGGACGAGGTTTGAGGTCCCGGATGACTCACAAATTGGTTGAGAAAAGAATGAACCATGGTTTTGTGAGGAGAAAGAAATTCTAATTTCCTTTTTCTCCTCTAGTAAAATTAAAATATACTAGGGTAATTAGTCACCATAATTCCGGACTTCAGTAACATCCTCGTTAAGGTGGGGACATTAGATTTTCCACAAATAAATGCTTTGTTCAATGATTGAAAATAAAAAGCAAACTCATTTTTAGGTACGGGAAGTGTGATTTTCCATGAAAATACATGTGCTGATTGAACCCTTGTTTGAATCTATCCTTGTCCTCCATTGTAAAGAAAGGGAATGCCTGTAGTTGGCAGTTTCAAGCTTAGAAGCACAAGCGGAAGCAGACGAGAGGCGCTAGTGGGAATGGGAGTGAGGCATATTCACTCAATCTTAACACATTAGTTATAAGAATCTTTTGTCTGAGGTGCCAACACATTAGAGACATACATACATGTCAAGTTTCAGAACATTGAGGAACCATGAGTATGTCTATTTACATGCATTATATTGGTACTCGTCAATGTTAGAATGATCGAGTTATATGTATTATGTGGATCCATTAGTAGGTAAATATGATGGTATTTCCTTTCATTCTGAGAGCCTCTTAATTTGTATACAGTTCTCATAAACTAAACTTGCTTAAAGTTGATATTATAATGTTTCCCCAATGGATATGCCATTATAAGAAATGTTCTTCATATTTAAAGGTTTGATGTGGATGTTCCTGGTGGAGCGGTATACAAAGAGAGCAGCTTTATAGAAGGAGGTAAATGCTTACCTCTGTATGATTTTTCTGAGAAGCTGGTAAAGTTTTCTTTGGCATTGTTCACACATATTTATTCCACTTGTTGTACATTGCTTCTGTAGCCGTCTAAATTATATTATCAGCACTTTACCAAAACTTCTCATTGTTAGCCTTGAACTCTCTTATAATTTTGGTATGCATACTGCATGATTGGTGTTTTTAAATGATCTTTTTTTTCTAGAGTTTTATCCTAGGAAGGAATGGTACAGATTTGGTCATTTCTGCATTATAAGATGTCTGCTGATTAAAGTCCATGTCATCTACATGTATAAGATAGACTTGGTCCGTATCAGCCTTTGTTCTTCTTTTATCCTTTATCTGTTTTGGTGGTGAGGATATGGTTATTCCAATCATCATGTACTATAATGGCATGTACTTTCTGGTGTTCCCAGGTAGTAGTTACCTTATGATGTAATTGAATGGCTGATTTGACTTTTTGTGTGTGAGCACTCTAAATTGGTAAAGTTTTTAGGGAAGGAAGTTGTCATAGTAGACAGCCCATGAGTCGTTTAAGGTGTAACGGTTTGCTATGATTTGAGATTCCCCAGGGCTTTATCAGCTGCTAAGGTTCCAACATGAAGGCACATCTACATACAGGGATCCGCTTACAAGCTTTGCTTTCACGAAGCTGGGCTTCTTTTCTTACCTAACGTTAAATCAAAATATGCTGGTTCTATTGGTGCCTGCAACTCACAAAAGAAGTTACTGGTCATGCACACTGGGAAATTCTTCTTCGTGCTCGTGCAATTGAGACTCAGTGCTATGGGATTCAACTCTTTGCAAATGTTTTTTTCTTTTTAACAATAACCACAGCGGTTTGCCATGCATTCTGTTATCAAGAAAGCAATCTTCATAAAGGTGCATGCTGAACACCTTTCCAGTTTAGAATCTGATTGTGGGGTTCGTTTTATTTTGAGATTGCTTCTCAAAGATCTCGTATTAAAGTTATGAATCAGTGCATGTTAGTGTCGCTATTGCATTACTAGGAGTCATTTCTTCTCTCTATTGAAATAGTTTTCCCATAATATCTGATGTTATGGAATGTTCTTTCTTGCTTTATCTTCTTTAAGTTTTGACTCATTCATCCTGTGTACTTTATCACGTTTACTGCTGCCAACTTCATTTGTGGGAATGATGTTGAATCTGCTACAGGTCATAGCTGCTGCACAGACTGGAAAGCATATTGATAAAAGGGAAAGTTATGGAACTCCTTAATAATTGATCCATGGGGGCCCGTCTACCTGTAGTGAGAACTAGTTCCCTTTTAAACTGATGTTTACTCTTTTTGATGTGTGCCTCTACTCAGAAGGACAACGAGGGCAGCTATTTTTATGAGGAAAGAGGGATTGTTTCTCAGGCTAAACTCTTTCTTTCCTCAGCGCTGACTCCATGTTGCTAACCAATGGTTGTTGCTAGTTTCTTCTTAAGTTTTCCCTCATGAAGCTGTCACCAGGAAACTAGATCAATTATGATCTTTGTCCTATGTGCCACTGGATTAAAGGAACTGCCTTCATGTGGGTAGTTCAATAGTGCTTTGATCCTAGAGCCATTTGTGTCAGCAGCAGATTTTGTCTAGCTCGGGAGACATCTTCTATTGAGATTTGTATTTCTTTGTTCATGTTTTTAATTCAGAATTGTTTTATTATAAACATGACACTTGTAGAGTCAAAATTTTCAGTTCATGAAAAAAAGCCTCCCAAATTTAAACTGTGTACAGATAAGTTTGTTTTCAAGTGGCTTATTGCAAGAGATGCGGGTTTGCTTTGCATTGTCAGAATGTGTCATTTCCTGCTTATTACTATGATACCTTGCCTGCATGTGAGATAACTCATCTTGAAATCCCAGGAAGAATAGACAGTGACACTAGAGACCTTTGTCCACCACGAGTGCAGCTCACTTCTTTCATGGCCAACTTGTAAGATCTCTAAATTAAAAAATTACATGAGTTGATGGATGATATATAGTTTGTTTTTTGCACTTGCACACACTTGAGCACTAGTTGAGGATGCCGTGTTTCATTTTCTTAATGGTATTATAATAGTTCAAACATTAAATCTTGTAGTGAATTAACTTTCTGTTCAATACCCTAGTCAAGACCTAGTATATAACAGGTTCATATCACTGCAATGATAGAGGTTGTGGTATTTTTCTTTGCATCTTTGTAGAAATGTATTATTTCTTCCCCTAAGGAGAAGAGTTGAATTTTACGGTTAAAGCACATTGCTCTTCAGGCTATTAGCAGGTGAACTAATAATTACAGAAACAGAATCCCTATGATCAGTTCTTCTATTTTGGTGTTTCAAATCGACTGTCAACAGGCATTGCTGTAGCTGACATTGATTTCTCATTGATTGATTCTGTTAGAACAATGATGCCAATTTCCCAGGTAATAACATGAAAATATTCACAGTTTTTTATCTTTCAATTAACATGTAACCAAATTCACTGTGGATGTTTAGGGACTTTTCTTTGCATTTTGATTATAAGTCTCAAATGCATGCATGGACCTCTAGTTAGAAAATCTACAGGCTTGGGAAGTAAGACACAACATGGGGGAAGAGCCAGCAAAAGGGTCCAAAGAAGTTTATTTGCCTAGGTATCACTTTTAGAATGGTAATCCGACCTTCTTTCAAAGTAAATCTTCTTCAAGGGCCTCTATCTTCTTCTTTAGTATGTTAACCTCAGTACTTAGTAGCATGTTCTCCTCACTGCATTGCTTGACTCACTCCCACAGCATATCTCTATCCCCAGATGCTGAGGGAGTATTCCTTCATGATGGTCAGAATTTCTTTGTAGATTCTTGAAGTCGGTTTGTAGGCAATTTATATTCTCATCCTTCTTCAGCATCTGTAATAAGGAACAGTTGACTGCTTCAGGATTGAAAATGCGAGTCGTACTGTTGACCATTTCAGAATCAAAGGGCAAAGCAAATATAGATAAAATAATCAGCTCCCTTATAGTTGCTTAATCCCCACAGAGATGTCATAACCAGCTTTGAAGGGAAATCTGACACCATATGCATATACATAGATAACCAGGACCCTTTACTCATCATAGCTGTAGCCCCTAGTTCCTACTGAATATCTTTTGACAAATATTTTGAAGAAATGATGACATCAAATATTTATAATTTTCTTTCTTTTAAAATTTCTTGGAGACCAATTGAAGACACTACCCTGCTGCCTTCTCAACTGGTAAAGAATATGCAGAAAAATCTACCCCAGTTCTTACAGAAATAATGTCATCTCAATTTATTCCTTTCTCCCACCTCAAGTCATGTTCTTTTATTCGCTCTTATTATTTGGTCTGTTGGTTCAATTCTCATCTTACTGAACTTCACAGATTTTGTAACATACTTCCCAGATTGCAATCATTTCTTTGTTCAAATTGTTATGACTTGTTGTTCATCTATCAGTGTTCTCTCTACTTTCTTATTTGTACCCAGACAGTTTCTCGTCTGCAATAGTTAATGCCAATTAGCACACTAAACGGTTTATTTACAGATATAAAAAATTTCCCTCAGTTAATGGGGTATGAAAAGCACATAAGCAGCTTCATGGTTATGAAAAAACCCACTTCAGTCTTCAACTCCAATATGGACTGATAATCATACAAAATAAAAACTAGAAGAAAAATAGAAACAACTAAAACAATGGCTTTTAGAAGATTGTAAAAACTAGTTCTCATGACTCCATAAACTCTTTGTACAGAAAATAAAGAAATAAAACTAAGCACTGTGTATTTATATATGCATAGATACAAAGTGCAGCATTAGAGTCAACTATTGGTGTGGCTATAATTTTTGACAGACACTGAGAGCTCAAGATCCTTGTGTTGTGTGTTTTCAAGGAGGGATCATCTACCATGTGTTTTGAACTTCAGCTCTGGGATGTCATTACTCTCTAAGAAAAACTCTTTCAAGCTCAGTTTAAAATAGTTTCTCAGCACACGGCTCCATGGAATACTGTGAGGCTTTACAAGTAATAGAATTTGTTGCTTAAAGTTTCTGCTTTGGATTCAAATTTTGTGATATCTTGCTTTGAGTAAACGAAACAATATTCTCCATTGTGAGAACAACACGAAGGCAGGTGGTTGAATTATGGACATTGTGAAGAAGAAAGATGAAACAACGCCAAAGCACACTATTAGCATAGTAAACAATTAAGGATAGATTCAGGGTTACTAGTTTTAGAGAACAAAACATACCAGCATTGAGTTTACCTCCATGGTTTGTTAGTTTACTTGATCTCATCAAAACTTTATCTCTTGCATTTGATTGGGCTTGAAAACCTGATTGGACTTCTCATGCATGAAACTGAGGCATTTGCCCTGCATTCTAGTTAAATTTTCCATTCTGAACAAACCCTGATTTTCATGCCAGACTACGACAATGAATTGTCCACATCAGCGATCACTGATAGTGCTGTTCCCTGCTTAACTTCTACAAGTTTGTTGCTTTCCTTGATATCAACGAAAACTTTGAACCGGCGGGGTGCTCTCGTGAGCAAAGCGTGATTTTTGCAAGCAGAGTCGGGTCAAAAAGTTCCTGATCCCCAGCTTGAAAATGGAAATAAGCACCACTACTTGCGATGCCTTTTAGGCGGCTCAATGACTATATTCTCATGAAGTATGATTTCCGCCTGTAAGATTCAACTCTCTTCTTAAGACGGGGTTTAACATCGACCTCATCTTGCTCACTTTTCAAATTTCCAATCTGCCTCCATTCTTCCCAATTGCCTCAAGCAGTCCCTCTCAACCCATCATTATCTTCTCTTGTTTTTGCTGCATGTTGAACAACCTTGTACATCCCTCATCCTTCTCTTTATAATTCCTTTTAAACATCTGGGGTCTTCTTCTACTGCTCTATCTTCTCTTGCTTGGCTCAGAAAGATTTTTCTGTGGAGCTTTTGATTCTCCTCCCAGTGACTATCGCCCTTGCAGTGGGTCTGCATTTGTAATTCAGAATATGTTGTAATTTCTGCTCTCACTTCCTCTGTAGGAAGGGACTACTCTTTGAAGTGAAACATTGTGCTCTGGCTCCTTACCCCAGCGTTCACCTTGAAGCCTCCTCTGCTCTTCGGACTGATATTTCTCAAGCTTGAATGTCCAATCACTTGACCTTCTGTCCAATTCTTTCTCCAAAGCAGTCTGCAACTCCTTCTCTCTTTCAAGTCTTCGTGTCCTTGCATCCAGTTCTGCCTTAGCCACTTTGAGTTCTTCTTTGGCAGCAGCCCTATCTGCAATTCGATGTTGTAGAACACTTGAAACCTCAAGTGCCAAGTTCATCCTTTCCCCCGCTAGGTCCCTAATTGTCTGAATCATTGCAGGCAAACCAAACCCACCATCTTGGAGAAAGATGTCCTGTTCAAGCTCTTCAGAAACTAATGCAACTCAGCTTCCTTAGAAGCTCTATGCAACTCAACATCTATGTCATCTCTAGTTTTAGCAGAGTTCAAACCTGTGCAATTCTCTATGGGAAAATTGCTTTGTTTGTGAAAACCTGAGAAATTCTTCCCATTACTTCCATCAATTGCTTCAAAAGGTCCATCCAATGGATAAATTTTTTGGCCAACACTATCTGAATTTGGACCAGGGCATCCATTCAAGGAACCACCATAGATATCTTCAATAGAAATTGGAATATCAGGATCATAATCCGTTGACCTTGTTTTGTGCAAAACATGGCTCTGGGAGAGCCTCTCACTACCATTTCCGTTTCCAGCATGGTTCTTTTGAATTAACTGTTCTTTGGTTTTGCTCATCACTAGCTTTTGTTCTCCATCAGCAGGTCGTGAAGAACTAAACTGAACCAGGAACCAATCCATGAGCATTCCTCGCGGCTTCATAGTTCAAATTGTTTTCCCTTGGATTGCCTTTCAGAAGTAGGTGTACGATGACTAGAACAAAACACAAACCAATGAAGGATTAGCCTCACTAAGCAAATCTTAACCAATAAAAATATGGAAACCATATGAATCATTTCAAATTGGATTAATGGGTGACATTTGATCTAGAAAATAAAATTATAAATGTACTTAATCTGTGTCTTGCAAAGATGAATGAGGTTGATTACTGTTATTACTACAGTGAGATCTCCTTTGATCTTTCGAGAATGATTGGCACCTGCTGAGAATAAAATTACAAGTGTGTTTCCAAGCTTTCGAGATCAAGCCTTTGAGGCTTCTATTGCTGTTCTCAGTCTTGCCACTGTTCAATCCAGATTCGAATGGATTCTCCCAATAAACTTGTTTTTCAGTTGCTGGTTGAGGGATTGCATTGCTGTTTCCACTGCTCGGGGCAGAAGATTTAAAGAAGAATAGCCTATTCCTCATCTGTCAATCTTCAACTGAACAGCAGATTGTAGTTCATAAAAAAACATATTTTACCAGTATGAATAATATAAAATATAATCTAACTTATTGGAAATTCAAACTATTATTGGAAATTCAAAAAAAATTTTCATTTTTAAAAATATAATCTAACTTAATTGAAATTTTTTTCACAAAAATATTGTGTTTTTTAAAAGCAATGTTTATAGCATGTCTGTTTTGCTTTCCAAACAAAAAAAAATCATGTTTTGAGAAGATTTTGTTTGCTTAAAACAATTTTCATCTTCATTCCATTAAAAAAATCATTCCATAAAAAAAGCAATTTTCTAACAATTCAAATTGTACCTTCGTCTTCCTTTGGCCAGCTTTGCCAATCTCCTCCCCTACGTCAATTATCGCACCCGGGCTCTCTAAGCCCCATTCCCTGCTGTCAGCAACCACCACCCTAAGTGGTACGAGAGCCTTATCCGGTGATGAAACCCCCTGGCCTGAAAAACCCCCTGAAAGCAAGGGGCGGCCAAAAACAGAGATGGGAATAGGGGTAGACTGAGCATAGAGATTATCATCGTACCTGTTCTTAAGGTTGTAACCGTCTTCCTGGGCTGCAACCTCACTGAGCTCGTCTCCTTCCCCATGGTGTAAGGCGATCCCTTCCTGTCCTTCATGAGAGCAGGATATGGGCCCTAAGCTATCTGAGTTCTCAACGGACCTTGAAAGCAGGCCCTGGCTCATCCCCGTTTCCAAAACCGCATCCTGGGCCTTGGAGCAAGTGGGCTCGTAAAGGATCAGCCCGTTAAGAAGAGACCGATTGGTGGAGTCAGGGCATAGGGCCGCCCGATAATCCAGGCCCAAACCCGGAGGCAAAACGTGGGGCCGGCCTAACTCCCTACCCGAATCCCAGTCAGGACCCGATCCCCGAACCGGGTTGCATCTCCTCTTGTAATTCACAATGATAATGACGCTCTCTGTCCGAGGATTCTGACCAAGTCCCATCAAAATTCCCCAGCCCAAGGCCACCTAATCTCACGCTCCTCCCAGCGCGTGTGTCGTCTTCCCCCTCATCCTCGGACCTAAAACCCACTGGTTTCAACTTTGAATTTCTGGACGAGCAATTAGTCTTCCCCCCGCCTGGATGTGATCCCCGAGGACGGTGCCTGGCGAGTCTACAGCAGCGGAGTGAAAGCCACCTTTTACACGAGCATCGTCCAGGTCAACTTCAGATGGGGTTTTTTCCGGGAACTTACCGGAGGACGATTCCTTTTCCGGCGCGCAGTAATATCTACCCTTCGTCTTCTTCTTTGCTTCCTACTTTATCCTTTATTGGGCGGGCATCTCTCCTCTTTGCTCATAGCCTGCTTTATATTGTTGTTACCCTCGCTACATCCTTGGTCTTGACTTGAGGTCGTCTCTTGGGAGCCCCTTTCTTCGAATGCAGACACTTCGCGCTCTTGAGCCTCAGCAGCTTAGCCCGCTATGCCATGTTTTTCCTCGACTTCCTCTGTACCTACTCTGCCCATAGCGCTTAGTATGAGAGTTCCTCCCCATGGGCCTGGCGCTTTGCTCCCCGAGGCTTGCTGGACATGGGCCCACGAAAACCCCTTGGGTCTGGCCAGGTCCTTGGGCCGCAGCACCCTCAAGGTGAGGCCCAAGTCTTTCCTTCAACGTATCCTTCAAGTGAGAATTTTTGGGCTTCCCCTTTCTCCCCCTAATCCCCAAAACGTTTTGAAATTCAAAACTTTTCTTGGCCCCCGCTTTGAAACTCACCCCACGCGTCTGACCACTTGCCAGTCTGCTTACTGCACCACAGTTTCCCAGAACAGACCGATTCCCCACTTCACTCAGCCCGTCTCGAGAAGTGTGGCACTTTACTGCCCTTGCAGGTCTCACGCGTCCTTTAGCGCGTGCATCTCGGTCATCTTCCTCCCCTGGGTCCGCCCTATAAAAAAAAATTACAAATTACAACATAAGCTTTAATTCCATTGAATAGTATACCAGTGATGCGTATCAAACCAAATAATGCTAAAACTGTCCGTGGTTATCTTACGTAATACCTGTGGTTCCTGTAGAACATCTACTATTGAACTACTTATATATATGATAATCTGGCTACCAGTAGACTGAATCTTCATTACGGGTTATAAGATTCAGAATGGTCCAACCTGATCAACTTTGCACTTGTCAAAGTAATATCTGAATGTGAATTTGGTGAAGTACTTATCTTCAATGATCTAAAAAAATGGGGCTTGTTCAATAGGATAGCAATCTGAATATATACCACTTCTGATTGACTTGTTTACATATCTAAATTTTAGCTTTATGGGCATTAGACTCATCTTCTAACTACTGTGAGCTGTCCAGCAGGGGATGAGCGTGGTACTACAGACTCTCGTACTTCAAACCTTGCCTCAATTACTCATGTTTAGTAATTCTCTCTTCAAGGGTGAGACTAGCTGCACTTGTATTCTTTTTTGTAAAATTAAGGAATTGGTAGATGCTACCTTCAAAGAAATCAAATCAGTCTACTCCCGATATATTTCCATTTGTATATATTCACGAATATTGCATTAGATTTCAAGAAATAAAGATCTAAATTTTGCTTTTCCTTTCTCTTAGAATTTTACTTTTATGAGCTGATCAAGTTTTCCGATGTTTTTAAAATCGGGACTCGACCGGCCGGTCCGACCACCGACCGTGAACCCTTCCGTCCGTCCCTTAGGAACCGCCGACACCAAACCGGACCAAACTCCGCCTAAACCGGCGCTGAACCATCGAACCGGGCCTCTCACCTGCGCGTTTTGTTGGAACCACTTCCGTCTCGCCCAAGACTTCGTCACTAAATCGCCCCGCCACCTCTTAATACGCCATAATGTTCCTGCCCTAAATACTAAAAAGTCCCCTGAATATTTTGAGCTGGGCCTCATTGATCCAATTTATGCATCCATATATGTGTGATGTTGTTTATAAAGACTTCGCTTTTCAGAGCCCAACCGACGCGATCGCTGACAAATGGGTACTCAAAATCAAAGAAAAATCTGGTATTCAAGGTTTTGAACCCTTGACCTTGAACTCTTGGGGAGAAAACATATGATCCACTCAGCAACAAATTACTTTCACGGGACAATCAAAATATTATATATATCATTCCTCAACTTGTTACAGGCTAATTAAATAAGTGAGGGAGTATATATATATATATATATATATATATATATATTAGTTAGAATAAAATAATTAATTTTTTAATTGGATATAGTTTTAAATATTAAAATTATTTCATTTTATAAAATTTTTTAAATATTATTATAATTACACTTATATTTAATAATATCAAGTATTAAAGATAAATATTTCAAAAAGTATCAAAGATAAATATTATATGATTTTAATTTATTTGCATATATATATATATATATATATATATATATATATATATATATATACTTTCTATATATATATATATATATATATATATACCTATATTATTAATTTTAATAATATAAATAATATATTTATTCGTCACCGGTTTAGCAAGCGGTTCAACCGTTGGTCGAGCCGAGTGAGTGGCAGGTAACTTTCGGTTCGATCACGATCCGGTTTTTAAAACATTGTTGTTTTGATAATGAAGTTGGTGCGCTGAGTGTGGAACATAATGGCCCCGTTGATCATCTCTGTGGTTTATGCCAGAGAGACTGACATCACATTGGAATCCCCGTTGACCACTCTTATCAGGGCTTAACTCTTAGATGCTCTTATTCCTTTGCAACTTCGAAGGCGGGGACCCGCAGATTTCGGTACATCACTCCCATGTTTTATGATCTCATTATTCTTTTATTCTGTCTTTAATAAGGTCACAGGCTCGAGTGGTTAAGAGCTGCCAGTGGGCATAAGGGAGGAGGGGCTAGGTTGAGTTCTAGTGGGGACAAGGTGTGTACTTATAAAAAAAATGATTCTTTTGTTATTGATGATTGGTCCATTTCAGTGTTTCTGTACGGATATATAATATAATCTCTCTTTATATCTAATAGAACTACGAAATAGTTTAGCCTGTCCTTGATAGTAAATATTGTCACATTAGGTGTCATATGAAACCAAGAGCTAGTGGTGAACTAGTCATGCTTCCAAATTCATATGAACAACAATAGTTCTAAAGACTAGTAGCCTTCATCTAGTTCCTTTAAATTTTGGTTAATTTGCAGGAACCATCTATAAAACAACAATAGTTCCTTCCAGGACATTCCGCATTGTAAGTCTATTTTTTAATTTTGACAGTTTCCTCATTCCTAGCCTCAGATTACATTATTGGCACATATATGTAGCACAAACCCTCATCTAATTTTGTATTCAATTCAAAGCAATTTGGTTGCTGCCATTTAACACATAATTTTCTTCTTCAGGTCAGCTTTGGGTAGTCAGAAGCAAAGGTTTGTCCATTGATTTGCACTTTTATCTTTTAGAGTTCTCACTTTTAATATCTTAAAGAAATAAGGTAACTATTTTGGGGAGATTCTTTATTTTATCCTAGAATCTGTTTCCTCACAGTTTAGTGATTTTTTTTTTCATGTTTGAATCTCTACCTAGTTTTGGCCCAAAGTATTGGGAAAAGGTGCTTAATGTCTTACGGAGAAAATGACATGAATGGTTTTATTTTGTTTATTGACTTGGGATTGTATATTTCTCCATCGGGTGGAGGCTGTTATGAATGAATTTATTCGGCTGAAACCACAATCTAATGTTTATGGTGAAGCAATGTAGGTTAGCATTCCTTTTTTTTTTTTTTGGAGTATTCAGTTAGAGTGATTGTTGGATCATTTGGTATTTTTCTTTGTAGAAATTCATTTTTTCTCCTTTCCATGCAATGGTTTCATGTATGCAGGGATAATAGGAGGATTTTCCTTTGATTCGAAAGATGAGGTTGACATAATGCCTACAGCCAGTACTCGTCAAACTGATCAAAATGAGGGTGATGAAAAGCAAACCAATGGAAAAACAAAAGGAAAAGCCGAGAAAGCATCTGTATGCTCCAGAAACTCCCTTGATAGTCGATGTTCTTCCATGAAATCCTTAAACTTCTGCCTTCACATAATATATTCATATATGGTTGATGGTTCACGGGGGTATACGAAAGAAGGAGTAAAACCGTAGGAAGCGAGAGGCACCAAAGAGAGTGAAAAGAAAGCTCAAGTTCAAAGAAACAAAGACCAAGAAATAAAAAGGTTATTCAATAACCTTTATTCTTTTATGATACATACCATGAATCATTGAGTTATCAACAACCCCTAGTGACTTACTTCCAATTTTCCTTAGTCAATAAGAAAACAACAAATATCAGAGTTGTGATTTATTCTTCTCTAGTCTCTGTTTCTTTTACTTGGGAGTAGTATTCCATGTTGAATGCTGTTGTGATTATGATTTGTTTGCCAAAATTCAATAGGCCAGGGTCCCTAAATCTTCATCCCAATCATCCATAGATCGAATCAATTCAAAGAGATTTATCTTCATCTTGCATTCCTTCCTTCTAGATACAATCTAATTCTTATGACTTGATAGAAATAGGTATGTTGTAAAGAATCGAGTTTTACTATAAACAAAGCCCTGATAAAGGGGTAGAAGGATGATGATGAAAGGGTAGGACGATGTTTGAAGAGGAAACCATCCCCTTGATCTCTCCGTCGTTCCGCCCTTGAAATAATGGACCTGGAAATTCATCACTTGGCCTCTTCTTCATGCATCACATAAACATTCCCAGAAGAAAGAATATGGATGAAACTGACTAATAATCCATGGTACGTGAAGTGTTGTATTGCGGGAAACACATTAGAATGGGAGAAAGATGTGTTTACCCTTTAGCATTAGGTAGATGATGGCATACTCATAAGCCTTGCATGTAAATGTGCTAGTTCCGTCATCAACATAGCGTAAGCCACACAGGGCAAACTCTCCCACAATACCCATTTGGCCATTCCACTCTTTGATGAGATCTTTCCTCTTTTTTCTTGATTTATCTATCCTTGGGATGATGTTTATTGTTTTGGTGTTCCAAGAATGATATTCTTGATGTATCGTTGTGAACCTCTAGTTTGCTTGCTAGTGAAAAACTTGGTGTAACCCATTATTGTCATTGTTGAAATACTGGAAGTTTAAGTGGCCTACGGGTCCCGTCGTTTTTGCCTTTTCATTTAGGGGTTTCCATGTAAAAATTGTTGTCTCATTATGGTTGATTTATTGTTGTTTGGTTGGCTTTGTTGTTGGGTTAATTGTTTGTTGAATCTATTTTTGGCACACAAAGAGGGAAAGATCATTTTTAGAATAATTGTATTTGGTAGTCTTTCCCAACACCATATCCAAATTCTCCTCTAAAATATCGGCGTAATTTTCCGACATTGTCGTTCATGAACACAGGTAAGATGCTCTTATCATAAAAAATTGTGTCCCTTCTTCTATTCTCATTATTTCTATGTTTTTCTTCTTATTTAAAGTTAGTTTACTTTGTTTCACCGTATATATTTTGGTGTTAAAGTCATATGGTGTTGTTCATTAAACTAATAATTGTTAGAGTACTATGGAACCATGCCTTAGACCATCAATTAGCATTCGTATTCAGCGCTATTTAAATCGTATAAGACATAGATAATGGTTATTAGTTACATATTTATTATATGCTTGCTGTTAGGGTATCATGCCAATGCCTCAAGACAATATTACATTATATGAACCTTGAAAGAAGTGTTATAGGCCACACCTGTGCCTTTATATTACAAAATATATAATATCATAGGAAATAACTTATAGGTTAGAAAAAAGTTACACTACCTTCCACCTAATGAAATTGTACCCATGGAATTGCTTGAGGTAGTTGCTGCTTCTATTGGATTGCTCCTTATGATTCTCAACGGACATTTCCTCAGGAGTATAGGAGTAGAGCTTAGGGGCATGTCCTAACAACTCAACCTCTCCTTAACATCTCAGGCTTTGCTCATTGAAGGACGATCTATGGAGCTTCATTTTGTATACACCATAGTGCTTATCACCATTTTCCTAACAAGCTTCTTTTCATCTTCGAGTGGCATCTCCAAGTCACATGTTATCCACATGGTGATATCTATCATAAACCCACATGATGGAAAATATATTTTACTTGAGTGTTCATTATTTGCATTCATTCTTTCTTCTTCCCACCATCTCCATTAACAACATTCCAAACTATAAACATCGGTATGAGACACCTCCAATGTTTTTGTAGAATAATTAAGACGATGTATCGATGTTCCTCGTACAACGATGAGAGACACACCATACTTTCATCACGATGAATACAACTTTGCAAGCCCGAAAATGAAACTTTTGGTGTGAGTCATCGAAGGATATTATGTGGCTTGATATCAAAATGTAGAATTTGCATGTCACAGCCTTGATGTAGGTATTCAATACCACGCCCCACTCCAATTGCGATATTGTACGTCTTTTCCCAACTTAATAAAGTTTTGCTTTCTTCTTTAAGAAAAATGAACTTATCGAGAGAACCATTGGGCATGAAGTCATAAGCCAGTGCCCACTTTGACCTTGTACACAAATCCTACAAGTCTCACCACATTAATATGATGAATTCTTCCTATTGTAGCAACCTCATTGATGAAGAGATATGTCGATCTTCCATTGGCACGACGCGAAAAAAAAGCGATGTGCTGCCACCTCTGCATTACCATGCGACCACTTGAAATTTTCCTTATACACGGGCCAAACCTCATGACCTAACTTATTCGCAAGTTATGAGTCATCCTCTTTATGTCTGAATAGAATTACTTGATGGGTTGGAGATTTTTGTGATTGCGTAAAATTCTTCAATACTATCATCCCCTAATGATAGAGTAATCGCCCGATGAAATGTAAAATCAAATATAAAATAAGGCACAACATCCAGAAGAAAGCCCTTGACTAAGCACAAATCAAAATGTCATAGAAAAAAGCGAATATCTCTAAAAAAAAAAACGAAACGACCAAAAAATAGGTAGTTGTGTGTTGAGGAGTCCGCAGCTTGGTGAAATTTGCGATTTAAGTTCGACCTTGCATTGGACTAACTGATCCATCAGGAATTAGGATCGGGTTGGTTTGTAAATTAGGCTTGCGTGGAACAAAATAAATTTTGCCCGACCCGGCCCAGCCCGCCCGCCAATTTTTTTGGCTTTATAAGGCAATTTGGCTCGGCACCTTTCGGATTGCAAGGCGAGAGTGCAGGCCACTATTTTTGGCTCGAAAAAACCGTGCAGGATATTTGGCGATTGCATCTCAGTCAGTCACCTTTCGAATTGTCACCTCTACGCGCAATAGCTACTTTAGAAACCACTTAATTTTGAGCATGCTTTTAAAAGTGTGATGTATCCTAGGGAGCAGTTTGATCGGCAAGAAGGAAGGAAAAAAAAAGTCAGTAGGTTGGAATTTGGTAGCCTTACCAAGAATACGCAGTATCCAGCCTCCTAGTAAAAGAAATAAATGCAACAAATTTAAAAATATATATATATAGAGCAATAATATAAGTGAAAAACATAAATAACATTAAAATAGGAGACGTGTAAGAAAAGGAAGTACTCTTACCAATCATGAAAAAGTTGCAGGGATAGTAAAGGTCACAATAACCAAGCTCATGTTGAAGTCCCTACATCGAGCCATCCAGAAGCCGCATTAGTCACCAGTTCTCATGCGGGAAATTAGTAATTTAACGGTAAGCGATATGCCCCTGCACTCTGAATGTGAAGGTGTAGGGAGAAAGCGGTCCAATGTTAACAATGAATTCAATTTGTAAAAAAATTAGGAAAAATAGATAAGAAATAAATATTTTATTTCAAAGAAAATTTTAATTGAGGAATCTTACTAATAAAAGGTTTCCAATATGATACTTAGATTATAAACTTCCAAATCCTGCGAATTAAAGCGAGCAATTAAGTAGGGAAGAGTACCCTGTAAGACAAATTAAAATTAATATAATTTTAGGTTACACAATTCATTCATAAATAACCCGAACTGCTGAGATCTTTGAGCTTAAGCGATATTCACGTTTATGCCAAAATAAGAATTGATTATTCTTAACACAGATTCGCCAATAATGCGCAGTCTTGAACCAAATATTATCTGTTTTATCCTTTACCTTCTTTCATTCACAACTTTGTCACGTGATGGTCAAATATTTCTTTTGTCTTAGAGAAAAACTACGTAGGCGGGGAGAGGACCTTATATAATGGGTTTAAAATTTAAATTTAAACATTTAAATTTCCACAACTATCAGCGATGCAGCGGCCAATTATCACAGTTTATTTTTATTTATTAAATCCCTTTTTTATCACTTGAGTCATATTAAATAAAATTCTTACATTCTCCCACTTGACTCGTGTGATAATACATTTATGATTTAATAAATATACTCGTCATAATGCGCATTACACACGTTTATTCATTCATTCATAATTGGTATTATTATAAAGTCATAATTAAGAATAAGAACTAACGAGAATCATGGTGGTTGTATATCATTATTTGATATAGTCATTGCATTACTACTGAATTGGCTCACATAGCATGACTGTAAAATGAAGTATGAAGAAGGTCCACAATAATGTCTTTGTCAAAAAACTTTGTACTAACATTAAATGCAGTAATGCAGTATGTATCTGAACGGATATAAAGGAGAACAAGGCATATAATTTGAGAACAGGAGTGTTCAATAAAGCAGTCGTATTGGTATTCTTGCCAAATATCTTTCAGAGACTCATAATTTTAGTGGCATTTGATGTCTTAGTGACACTACTTGATCATTAAGTCTCAAAACATAAGTTATGTACATAATCAATAAATTTAACACTCTTGTTTCTGAATTATCTCATATACAACAACAAATATAAACCTTATATCCTCAATAATCATAAAGCATTTGTTGTTGAAAGAGAATTGACAACGGAATCACATTCTTTTTGCTTAACAGCCATAAAATTGACAAATCAAATCTGAAATAATATTCCACAACCATAATCCATAATTTTATGACATATTATATCATAATACATATTTTAATAGTAGATACTTATACCTTTACATAATATTGTTCCTTTATATAATCATCAATTAATGGAACAAATAACAAGAATAAACTTTCAACTATCATTCGAGCATAATTGAATCTAGAGCAAATAAAAAAGCATGCATGAATCATTAAGGTTCTTCTATCATGATGCTTTCAATCGGTCGATAACTTAAAAGTCTTTAAATATATATACTTTTATAAGACAATCTGACATTCATGTAACTTCATATGGGACATCTAATCTTGTCTCAATCCATGCATTCAATATCTCAAAATCCTTTAAATATATACTTTATGAGACAAATTAACAATTTACATTACTTCATATAGGATATCCTATCACATAATATTATCTCTTTTATATACTTTAGCATACAATTTTTAAGATCTTTTCATAAATTAATAAAATAAAATTTAATTCACTAATAACTATCAAGACATAATCAACAATTTTGCCTCCCACTGATCTTTGTATTTATTCATTGGAAATAATGGTATTCTTAAGTCCAAATAACATTATGATATCATAAAGCTTAAGATATCATGAACAAACATTGCAATATGTATCAACTTCAATCGACTTTCATGTAACTTTATTTGGTAGCTATACAAGTTTGTCTCTTAAATTTAATCATAAAAACATTACTCAATCATAAAGATATGAGCCACTTAATGAAGTTATAAAATTCTCCCACTTGGCTCATATTTTCCATTAATTAAAAACAAACATGTAAAAGCTTGATAATAAAATTAAATTGAATAAACTACAAGCAAATCCATAACTAAATTCAAACAAATAATTTTAAAACGATACAAATACTATAACGCTCCTTTGGGTAGATATTGTAATATATAATACCTTTATGACATTTTTAGTACATATTTCTTTAATGGATATTCTTCATAGTTCATGTTAAAATTAAACTTGTAATCTTTGGATGTACAAATATAATCTAACAAAATTATAAGATATATCCCATAATGTTCATTATTCATAAGATGGTTAGTTTACCTTTGGGTAAATTCTTAAATATCTTATAACTAATGAACTTTAATATACTCATTCATCAAGTACTTGAATTTGTTTCAAACATCCATAAAAAATGAGTAATTGAATAGCATAGAATTATTCAACATTCCTTAATTTGAAATTCATGGAACATTCAAATTCAAGGCACTTTGGTGACTAACGAACTTTACATTAAACGAATTTCAAAGAGTTACAATTAACAATATTTATCATTAAATATGATTATCAAATCCTTCAGTATAGTCATTCTAATGACTAGCATACCATAAATATCTTGTATTCATACACGTATAATATAATTATCATACAAACATTATATTGTGATAAATCAATAAAATTAAAATACGATTTTATTGGAAAAACCATAATATTATCACAACCATCATCAAATATGTAAGTACAAAAGTAAACTTAATGAGACTTCATAAATATGGAAAATATCAAAAGTTTGTATGATTTGACAAATCATAGACATGTCAAATGTGTTGCTATAATGTGAACTTGAGATTTTAAAAGAAATCTCACATAATAAGTTCCATTTAGATTTATAAGAATAATACCTCGAAATCTCGTTAGTGTCAATTCGCATCATATTGACAAAGCTATCCATATATAATGTATAATTCATATAAATAGTTATCTATAACAAGACCTTTAATGAAATGATCTTTAAGTTATAACAATTTAATCAAATTCTATATGATATTGCATCATCTCATTTATAAGCATTTCATGTTAGGTAACCAATTATAATGTTACACAATTGGATATACATAAAACTTCATGGTTCAACCACTTGGGTGGCTAATAAACCAATTAATTATACCCTTTTATTTTATTTATTAAATCCCTTTTTTATCACCTGAGTCGTATTAAATAAAATTCTTACATACCCAAGCAATAGAGTAAAGATAAGGTGGTTAGCACAAATATTGTAGATCAGATTTTCAAGAAATTAATTTAGTATAAAATCACGTTTCACTAGATGTGGTAGGTTGAGGACTTTGGCTCTGATTGGCTGTACCATGATTACGGATGATGGGCTTCTACAGGTTGTAGAGAAAAATCCCCATATCAACATGTATTTATATCAAAACCGAAATTAATTCCTTACTTGTTTTCTGTTAATTAAAAATAATATGTGAGATTTAATTCTATTTTTTTCCTTTTTCTTCCATTTTCTTTTTTATTTTCTTTTTCTTGCATTCCTCTTAGCATTTCCCGAGAACCAAACATAGCCTTAAGCTGTCACGATTGAGGAAGACCTTTGTTAGGAAATAGGGAGGGATAAGATACGAACGGATTTGGGCTTATAACCTTTATCATGTAATTTATTACATTTTTTTCACACCCTTCTCATTTATCTTCTTTTTTTTTTTCATTGTTGATCTTTCACTTGACAAATTAGGAAATAAGGAACCTCTCTTCATGTAATGTTAACAGCCATTTTTCAAAAGATTGATTTGTTGTGTTGGTTCTCGAAAAGTTTGAATGAAGATATGGGTAAAAGAATTCAGTTTATCTTTATGGTTTCTCAATAGTTTGGAGGAAAATACTAAAAAAAAAAGATGAAAAATAAGGGAAATTTTAAAAATTAATAAATTAATTTTGTATGTTATTTCAAATTGTTTTCACCTTGAAATATCAAGTATGTATGAGGGCGTTAGACACTCACAATTTTTCTCTGAAGTGTTAGGAATATGGTTGTTCCACTTGTAGCACTTGAAGTCATTCCCTTCCCCTAAAATGCATTCTTGCCCTTTCATTGTGCATTGGCGGTTGCAGAAGAAAGGCAAAAATGAAAGGTGAAGCCCGGGAATAAGCAAATAATCTTGCAAATGAGACATGGAAAAGTTGCTGGGCTTATAAGGAAGTGCCTTCAATGGTTGAATAACCATATATCTGCTCATCGTGCATGAATTCAGGATATCTTCTACTAACACATAGTCTCCGACTACTGCATAAACATATGTTGGTGATGAGGAAGTAGTAGTAGTAGTAATAATAGAAGTAGTGTTGCATGGAATAATAGGAATGTAGTCGTCGTGACTGACTGCCTCCTCGCATTTCATCAAAACTATTATATAGCGATAGTCGACTCCCCAGAGATGAGGCAAAGTATATGGAAATCGATACTCTTGAGTACTGTGATAATATGCAGCAATGGAATGGAGAGGACTGGAGATCCAACACTTGCCCTTCTTGAGCCCAGGATCCACTACCACAATGGTATAATCATGGTAGTTGATCTTATTGTAGCTCAAGAATTTCCCATTATATTTCCCACCTTGGAGGTTTATGGTCAGAGTACGATTGTTTTCACAAATCAATTCATACTCAGGGTAACCGCAGCTGGGGGGATCGCCCTCTAATCGGAAAGGGTAGGAAATGTTCCGAATATTGCCGCAGGAAGAGTGCCTGCAAATCTGGTACTTGTCATCCTTTCCAAGAACACAAACTGAAAGGAAGAAGACATGGAGGACTACTATTATGAAGCTTGCTCCCAATCCCATGACTTGTGCCGACAAAGAGAGTGAGACTCTGCTTTAGGGTTTTGAGTTCCAAAGAAGTTGAGTCTAAAATATCTGCTTACTTGCTGCTGTGTTCAACTTATTGGACGGTCGAAATTTCAGCAAGTTTTTAACTGGCATTTTTTGACGGTAGGAGTATCACTGAGTTATCGAAGTAAACGTCAAAATATCTTGAGACCGAAAGAAAATTCATGAGTAGGGCATATAGAGTACTTCGAGGCGTTTATGCAACATCACTTATCGTAATATATAATTGGAGAAGCGATCTGAATTCAAGCAAATGAGATCGAAGCAGTTGTAATTAATTAAAAAAATAGAATCCCTTTACTCTTCTTCTTCTTCTTGCTTTTTATGAGGTTGTTCCCAGAGATTGATGGAGGGATACAATATGATGAGTGCAAGGCGTCAAGGTGCAGCCACCATGGTCCGGTTATCCGGTTTCCGTTCTGGTTAAAAGACCAGCCAGTCCCTGACTACTGTGGATATCCGGGGTTTGAGTTAACATGCTCAGAAGAGAAGCGAACCATACTAGAGCTGCCTAATTCTGCCAAACTCTGGGTGAAGAAAATAAATTACACTTCTCAGGAGATGTTTGTCCGTTACGCGGATGAATATTGCCTTCAAAGTCGGATTGTAAACCTTAATTTATCTGCCTTACCCTTCCAGTTCACAGAATCCACATCCTTCTCCTTCTTCAATTGTTCAGAAAATAAATCAGAGTCCTATGGGTTTTGGGGATCCATCCCCTCCACTTGTTCCTCAAGTGACCCAGTTTATTTCACTTCTTCCTTTCACTCTCTCAGTGAAGTGGACTTAACCTCTTGCCGGAAGATTTTCAATGCTACAATCCCAGACTTTATACTTTTTGGGGATTATGAGTCTTCAATGAATTGGTCAAAACCAATGTGCGGAAACTGTGAAGCACAAGGAGAGAAATGCCAACTGAAGAAGAAGAGTAATAGCAGGGAACCTGAAATCGAGTGCATTCCTAAACGAGCAAAAGGTACTTAACAACTCTGTGTCTTTATCATCTTCACCTTGCAAGCTCCTTCTTATGAAATTTTCTGTGGTAGTTGTTATATATGCTCTGTTTGTACTCATTAACTTTACAAGGTACTGTACAACCAAATAGTACTAATGAATGAATGTGAACTTGCTTTCTTATATATTCATCACATGCTTAGCTTTTTTTTTTTTTGAAAGGCATCACATGCGTAGCTAGAACAATAACATGCTAATTAAATCAATAGAAACTTCAGAGAGGCCCGCAGAAACCAAGGTTAAAATAATCCAAATTCACCAGAAAAAATAAAACTCATGTTACATCCTCGTGTAAGCTAATAAGTTTATTTTCTTTTACAGGTATTCCGATGGATAAAGTGCTACTTACAGGTGATTTCCTTTTCATCCTCTTTTCAATTTGGTTTGTTTCTTCTCTTCATTAAAAACTTAGAAACGTTTTCCACCCTTATATAATAATGCACCAAAAAAATGAAATCCTTGGTTTCCTTCACTTCGCACAGGAATCTACATAATCTTTATTTTTATCATTCAAAATAAGTTGAAAAAAGAGCGTAAATTGAATATTCAAAGTTTTTGGAGGATTATAGAGCTTGCGAAACCACACCGAATCTTTCACTATCTTGATATTAAAGGATTCACAAATAATTTAAATGGATAAGCTAGGTCGAGGAGGGTATGGAATTGTTTATAAAGGAAAGCTCTCCCGATGAGTTTTTGTTGCTGATAAAGATCCTTGATGATTTCAAAGGAAACGGAGAAGAGTTTATAAATGAAGTGGGAACAATGGGCGCGATACGTCGTGAATATAGTTAAGCTTGCTTGGGTTTTGTGCAGATGGTACATAAGCGAGAACTTGGTTATGAATTTTTACCAAATGACTCCAACTAGACAAGTTTATATTTTCGGCGTTTGGTAATAATCGGTCGTTGAGTTAGGCATAAGCAGATATTGCTATAGGCATTGCTAAAGGTATTAATTATCTTCGTGAGGTTGTGATGAAAAAATCGCCCGTTTAGATATCGAAGCGCCGTAATATTTTCTTTGATCGTAAGCTTTAAATCAAAGATCTGATTTTGGTCTAGCGAATATCTTTCCCAGGGAGCAAAGTGTGTGAATATCTATGACGACAAGGGGACCATAGATTTACATTCTTGTGAAATGTTATCTACAGAAATTTTGGAAATGTTGCACAAGTCAGATGTTATAGTTTTGGTATGTTATTAATTGGAAATGGTTTGGAGGAAGAAAGAATATTGATGTTAGAGTGGAAAATAGTAGTGAGACATATTTAATTGGGTACACATAATCATTTGGATCAAGAGCATGAGGTACGCATTCGAATTGAGGGAGAAGAAAATGATATTAAAATAGCAAAGAAATTAGCGTCGTAGGAGCTTTGGTGTATTGATGGTATCCGATAGATCGCCGCCCCGTAGAAAATGTGATTGGGATGTTGGAAGGAGAAGGTGATTAATTATACGCCGAGAATCGCACTGGCATGGAGCATCTGATTTAGTGTTAGGCGGCTATGAAAGTATCCGTCGTAAGGTTGATGGCCATACCAGAAAAGAATAGAATTTGTGTCTATTCACGATTGTTTTACTTAACTTGTAATCATGTTGTAATCAATTGTAGTAATGTTATGTTTTTACCTATTGCTATAGTTCAATAAAAGAACCTACTTTTGAAGACCAACCTTTACTAAATCTTACAAATTGTGCCTCGTAAGTTAATTGTTTCTTTCTTTGCACTAACTTAGTTCTTCTATGGTAAAGTTTGTGAATTACTTAGATTAGTTCTTTGTGGGTTATGGTTTGTTATTATAAGGTTTTCTAGCTCAATGGTGGACATAACTACATTGTTGAATCATGTGACCCTGTATTGCAATGTGTCTATTTTCTTATATATTTTTAAAACTTTTAAAATTTTAAATCCTCTCCACAAGTATCGATCATCACTCAATAATTTCAAAGAGTATAAATTTTTGTAACATATTTTTTCTCACTAATGATCATAGACCATCTAATCCATTGTATATACATGGCCAATTTCTCTCTATGTTTCACTTTTCATGGTCCATTATATATAGGATCTTTTTTAATTTGTGTGGTCAAACAACTATATAGTCATTGTATAAGTGTGATCATTTTCTCACTATGATACATTCATTGTGTGGTTCATGTATGGGTCTACTTTCAATTTGTGTGGTCCATTATATACAGGGTTCACTATATTTATATATGGGTGGACCTCATCGTTAAATTGTCTTGACACTAAAAGGAGAATTTTCAATTTGTGTGGTCCAATCACCCTATTTATTTAGGGGGGGTCCTCATCGTTTAATTTTCTTGATACTAAAAAGGCGATTTGTCCTTGCACTTTTAAGAACATGATTTCTTTGCCTTTGGAAATATCAATAGGCTGGATGGGAATAAAAGGAATCCATGAACTTCTCTATCAGGGATTTGTAGCAAAACATGATAGGAAATAGCTTTCCACAAACATGATAATTAATTTTTTGTTCTTTTGTTTGTCTTGCTTGACTGTAGCACTAAATCCACCAGAAACTAGTTTATTATATAGTTGATTTTTCTGAATTTTGAACTACACAACTTTTTCCATGGAATATTTGATACCAATCAAATTCTTTTAGAATATATTGTCATTTGCATGAAATATCTTAGTCGTTGTATTATGAATCTTATCATACTTTTAAATATTGATTATGACGATGAATGGTGGTTGGCCTTTAGTCTCTCAATTAAGCTTGACTAGTTCCAATGAGGAAAGAAATTGATGCATGCATTATTTTTCAGTTATGAGGAAGCAACTTGGACTCAAGAGGGATCATTTTTAGTTTGTAATGTGTATCTTTCTCTTCATGTTTACGTATAGAGTAATTTTTTAAAGTTGACCAGCTTGTCTGATGTAGTAAGAAATTGTCTTTTATTGGGATTTCGATTTGCTTACTCCGTGTTTTGTCTTTAAACGTTGAAGGCTCTGCAAGTGAAATTTAGGCGTGGACCCGTAAAATGTTAGATCGAATAACTTTTAAATTATTTTATTTTTGTGAAGTTTCAATTGGTATGTTGTCGTTCTAAATTTGAAATGTTCACATTTCTAGCATAATCTAACTTAAATTATTTCTTGCATTTTCTAATTGGGAAAAGGATGCCTTTAATTAATCAATGTAGATGCGTCCATAATCTGATTTTTATTTTTATTAATTTCTTCATGAATCCAATATGGTTTGTTTTTAATGAAATTTCTCTTAATAGCCAAGAGTTAAGTAAACTCTCTAGGGCATCTCATTACTTCATAAGAATATTAATAAAGGTCCATGCTATGCTCTTGAGATCATATATATTAACTATATTAATTCTATTTATCATATCAAATTTAACAATAGTATGGAAAAAAAAATGAAGTTTACATATATTTTGGATGAGAAATTTATTTCTCATATTCATTGGATTTCTTAAATATTTCCTTACAAAAAATCTCATGTTAATCATTGAATAAAAAAGAAAGAAAGTCAAGTTTTAAAAATATATATTTTGATAAAAAAAACATATTTTTCTTGGCTATTTGAAGAGAAAACCAAGGCATTTTTGTACAATATTCAAAAGATCAATTTCATCATTTGCATGTGTTTAACATTCCCTTAAGGAAATAAAATGTAACTTTACCCACAATAAAAGTGCAAACTAAACAAGCTTCAAAATTAGATATTCCTCATAAACGAAAATTTCTCAAAAGCAGCGCTTCCTGTTCAGATGAATTCTTATTACTTATTTAACTGGTAGTAAGATAAACAAAAAACTAAATTTAAAATTTAATCATTGCATATGTTGAAAATTTATAAGAAGATGATAAATTTTCCTGGTTATTTGAGGAAGTTTCCAATGCTCATTTACAATCAAGATGAATTAATATATTTTTTGGTTAGTCAAGGAAAACAAATCCAAAGCTAGTCTCGTTGGAATTATTGAAGGAAATATCCTTCTTCTTTTTTATTTTTTGTCTTCTTTTATCTAAGGATAGAAAAGCTTGACCAATTCTTTGCTAATATCCTATTTTCTAAGAAAAATATTTCAAAAACTTTTTCCATAAAATTTATTAGTAATAGCATGTAGAATCAACCAATAAAAAAGACATAAGAATTCTTGGTTTCCACGAAAATATGGGTGTGGTTGTTGAGAAGAAATTTTCAGGAAGGTACCAACAAGAAATATTAAATATGGTGGAGCAATTATTATAGCAATGATAGAAAAGCTTGCTAATTTCTTATTTTCCATGGAAAAATAGCCCGGAAAAAGTCTTTTATTTTCTATGAGAAAATGAGTGCTAGTGTTTTCAAAAAGAGTTGTTATGCTAGGGCCCTCTTTTGAATGGCCGATGAAGCAGTATCGGTCGTGTATGTAGAAAAGCATCTGCGGCGTGGATTCGGAATTATTGAGTAAAGTCATTTATCTCGAAAATACGTAATGGATGAGGCGAAAGAAAGTTCAGGGTTGAAGATAGTTCTTTTCTTACTAAAGTGTGTTAAGGAGCTCTATATATATATATATATAAGCCTTGAGAGAGCAAATTGGATTTTAATCCCAATAAGAACTTTTCCATGGCAAGAAGAAAATAGAGCGGGCTCATAAGCTAGTTAATATTAAAGCTATCACGTAAATGACCTTAATTAGTATGCATAATTCTGCGATTAAAATTGTAATATGATTATCTTAGTCAATAATTAATTTATTAATCAACATGTGCTCATGAGAAGACATTACTCCGACCATTAGATTCTTTGGGGAGGGTTCTGAGAGCACTATGATGTTGGATCATATAGGCTAAGAATCTTTATTAATTCTGATTGTATTTAAGGGTATGCTCACAGTCTTGTATTTTTAAGTATAATGATTATTTTATATTTACAATGTCTCAGAGTTAATTATCAATCTGCATAACATATATACTGTTGGCGATATAGTGAAAAGTTCGTCGCCCGTTAATGAATGTAGGCGCGTTGCGAGCCATGTAAAACACATGTGCATTCTTATTATTTTTCTTCTCAGGATTTTTATCGCGAATTGCTGTTAAGCAAAGTCTTCATACTCCACTAGATTAGTTAACTTCAAAAGCCCTCTGACGTTTCCACCTAACATATATAGATTAGAGCTATGAAATGAGCATTCGTTCGTTTAACTGTTTGTATGAAAGGTGATTAAATCTTCTTCTCTTGGTTTTATTTATGATTGATAAGATGAACAAACTTTATGAGAGCGTCGTGAGCGAAGTGAAGATTAGGTTGAATTTTTGCGTAATGGATTGAAGCTGGTATTAAGTAATTAATGTGGGACACACTTCATTTGCCAAGCCTCTCTTGTTTTCTTTTACATAAGGTACCGGCATTTGTAGAATTTAAATACAAAGTAACTGACTTAAATATATATATATATATCTGCGTATATAAATTCCCGATAAGATGAGCAGACATGCGTCGTGAGCAGTGAAAGTGGGTTCGACTTGCGTAATAGGTTCAGGCTTTGCGATTCATAATTAATGTGGGACACACTTCATTTGCCAAGTCTCTCTCGTTTTCATTTGCATAAGGTACAGCCATTTGTAGAATTTCATGAGCTTTATGCATCGCAGACAGATTGGAGTTCGAAACTGCGTAATGGAGTTCAAAAGACTTTGGCAATTCAAAATTAATGTGGGACACACTTCATTTGCCAAGTCTCTCTCATTTTCATTTGCGTAAGGTACAGGCATTTGTAGAATTTCTACATAAAAATATGACTTGAACTTAAATCATTAAATTATAGAAAAAATGGTATATATATACCATTCAATAAGATGACTTGACTTTATGTAAGTCGTGAACCGTGAAGATTAGGTTAAACTTGGATAATGGAGTTGAAAACTTTTGGTATTCGCCAATTAATGTGGAATGCGCCGTATAAGCAAGGGAAAATGCGATTTTAAAATTGACAAAGCGATGGTATTCTGGATTGTAGTCTGAGTTGAAATCTAAAGATTTTTGCAGATGCCGGATAATGAAATGAAGCATTTGTTATATTAGATGCCGGCGAATTGATTCTTCAACGAATTATTGAATTCGAGATAGTCGAGATTTACAATGTTTTGTTGTGGGGTGTCGAATTGTGCGTGAGTGAGTGTAAGTATAGCGTAATGAAATGGATCTGCGTGACGCTGGTCTTAGCGTAGCGTAGAGGCGTGTGGTGTGACATTTTATTACCCCAGTGCGTGGCCAGTGCGGCCAGCGTAGGCGTGCGAATGGATCGTATGAAGGGCCAGCGTGTCAGTGGGGAGGAAGTTTACTCTTTTGGATCAAGCCAAAGGGAAAATAAATTCGGTGGAGGAGAAAAGAAGAAAAGAGAAAAGAAAGGAAGAAAGAAAGGAAATGAGAGGAAAACAAAAGACAAGGTCATAGGTTCGAATCACCTTTTTGCAATAATGAGTATTTGTTTCACATTGATGCATTGGTTTTTTATTTCTCTACAAGCGGTGGTATAGGGCCGCGTTGGGGAGGGTGTTAAGCGTAATATGAGTTTTTAAATTTGTTTTTGTATATAATTTTACGGTGGATATCATGTTTTAGTATTCTTACGCAGAAGCGACCTTGGTGTGAGTAATGCTACTTCAGGGTTATTTATAGTAAATATTCAGGTTTGGTCTTTACTCTTTACACACATTGAGTCATGTTTGGTTCCAAGAAATCTTAAAAATAGAAAATAATAATAATAAGAAATTTAATAATTTTCTTATTATAAAAATAAGAAAAACTGTGAAAAATAGAGAGATTGAGAGGAGAGAATAGGAAAAGATAAAATTCTTTTTGTTCAAAATTCGTGTGGAAGAACCTCATATTTATAGGGTTACCGTAATTACAATAATGAATTATGATCATTAATGACGAGAATGTATAGTCATTGTTTTGTTATGTAATTCGTATGCTCGTTAGTACATTATGGAATTCGATGATTATTCTCATTATTTATAACATTTCTTATATTGGTTTTCTAATGAAATTTAAAAAAATCGAATATAAATAAAATTAGTTAGAAACTTACAAATTCTTAAATTATTTTATATTGACGAGTCAAAATAAATAAAACTTGTTTGAAATAGTAAGTAAAAAATGCGAGAATTAACTCGATTTTGAGCCAATGCGTATAATTTCTTATATTATAAATAAAAGTTTTATCTATAGAAAGAAAAATAGTACATATTTTTTTTAAGTATTATATATATATATATATATCATGGACCACAGAGCCCATAATTCTGAAGTCCAAGCCCATGCCGATAGATAGCCCATCAAAATTAGAGGGAGCCTGTTGTTTCTCTCTACGCCGGATTCTCCTCTCTACTCAGGTGGGTAACCCATCTCTCAGATTTCTAACGGAGTTTTTGTTGGCCACTGGGGATTTTCCGTTTGTTTCCCTAGAAAGTGAGTGGAAGGGGGAATGTTATTCTTTTATGCTTTTCACTTAGAATTTCAGTGTTTTTCTTGCTGTTAGGACTTCTCTGTTTTTACTGTGACTGTGAAATTTCTAATGCTCAAGACTAGGGTTTCCCTAACGAATCTCTCTGTTGGGATGATGAAGATTCCTCCATTGGAGGACATCCTTCACCTCAAAGGTTTATGATATGATATTCTGGCACCCTTGATTTTGGATTTAAGCTTGTTTTCTCAAGCGGAGAATTCTGCTTGATTTCAAGGAGTGGTGAAATCCTCTCTAATGATACGGATTGGACCATTGAGGTTGTTGTTAGACAGATGCAATCTTACTAGGTTTTGGCATGCTGCTAGATTGGAAGGTATTTCTCCCATCAAGTTGTTGCTGCTTAAGTCAATAACATTTAACAAGGTCAGGTTACCAAGTGAGGACGGCATTCTTCCAGAGTCTGTTTCAAACAAACCCTAGTACTTGCAGTTTAAGAAGCTTTCCTATGTCAGAAGGAATGCTACCGGTAGGTGATTCCTAACCAAACTTTGGGTATGTGCCGTTTACCAGGTTCTCTATCCCTGAAGGAATTGTTCCATGAATCTGGTTGGATCCCAGATTTATCCTTGAAATATGGGTCGAGAAATTAGCTATTGTGCTTACTAAATGACCTTTGAGAAAATTTTGGTGAAATTGTATTACTCGTAACTGAGTGCAGTTTGCTAGAGAATCAATGAAGTTCAAATCATCTCCTTTGGACGAACCCAACTGATTCTGTGCCATGCTTATGACTAGAAGGTTTTGTAGCCTTCCCAAATTTGGCGGTTCTGGTCCAGTGAAACTGTTATTAAGGAGAAAGATATGTTCAAGCATTGAAGCATTAGATAATGAAACAGGAACTTAGCCGCCCTGGCAAAATCCGATTTCCCAAAAGACTTAGTAGCCTGAGATGAGGAAAGGCAACGCCCATATCCTGACTAAGACTACCCTCCAGCTGGTTATCTATAAGTAGGAAGTAACGCATGTTTGAGAGATTGTACATAGAAGAAGGAATGGTACCTGTTAATCTATTGAAACCTAATTGAATAAAGTATAAAATTGTTCTACCAAGCTCCTCAGTAATGCTTCCTTCCTGGTTGTTGTATCCTGCTGATAATAGAGTGAGAGATGAGAGGTTCCCAAGTGAAGTTGGGATCTTTCCTGTAAGATTGTTCCTAGACAAACCCAGATATTTCAACTTTGAGAGGGAGCCAAGTTCTTCAGGGATTTTGCCGTCAAGCTTGTTGTCAGTTGGGTGGAGACCCTGAGCTCCGAGCAATATGTGAAGATGGTAGGACCTTTCCTTCAAAGTAATTATTTGCTAAGAAAAGAAGAACTTGTAAGGCGGAATAAACCATTGATCTCAGAGGGAAGCCAGTTTTTCCATAGGAAGCTGTTGTTTTGGAGGATAATTGTTCTGAGAAAGGTGAGGTTCCCAATATGGGGGGAGAGGGATCCCACCAGCCCATACGAAAATAGATTTAATTGGGTGGCTTTATGGACATGACGGCGACTGCAATGCACACCTGACCACCGGCAAAAGTGGAGTGAGTCATTCCAAGAATTGAGCATCCCAAGTGGATCATGAGTGATTCCATCCTTGAAAGCAATCAACACAAGTCGATCTGTTTCATTTTGCTGCATGTTATTGGCAGTGATGGGACGCCATAGATGGATGCACAACAACAACAATAATATTGTGTATAGCACAAAGGAGGAGATAAAAGCCTTCATACTCCACTAGATTAATTAATTTCATAAGCCCTCCTACGTTTTTAGTGAACATATATAGATTAGAGCTATGAAATGAACATTACGTTCATTTCTTATTTGTACAGAAAGTGATTACTACTCTTGCTGGTTTATTTCACAATTTAATAAGATGACTTGACTTTATGTACATGCAGGAATTGTGTAGATTGGGTTCAACTTGATAATGGGTTCAAAGACTAGCTCTTCATAACTAATGTGGGATACGCGTCCTTACGTATGCAGAGTCTCTGCTTTGGTTTTAACTGCGTAAGGCGGGCGTTGTAGAATTTCTACATACAAATGACTTGAACTTAAACCATTTAATTAGCTCAAAAAAAACTTAAATCATTAAATTATAGAAAAAAATGGATGAACACACACACACACACACATTATATATATATATATGTCCCAACACTTAGAGAATTGTATATATTCCTATTCCTATTCTTAGTCATTGCCGTCAACCAAATAAACAAGAGTCGTGGAAGCATGGAAAATTCAGCATATCGGCTCGCATTGATGGCACTTCAAATAAGCTGGGGTGGAGCGACTCAAATCCCTTATTGCCAATGGTGACGTTTGTGCAGTAGTCACCAGACATATCAATGGTGATATCATTGAGTGACATCATTATTACATGACTTTAGTGTTGAGAGTTGGCATCACATATTCTTGGTATTGAGAGTTCTTCCTTATTCTTATGATAACAATGATATTGGCGTCAGCTGGATTAATGTTTTAGTTGAATGAGCATAACACGAAGAATTGTACAGTATTATAGGTCTCATATGCATTTACTAGGAGAGAATACCCTTGTTTGTGAGAAATTGTCAAGATGTTCTCTATGATATGGATTAATTATTTCATATATATTAACTTTCATGATTATCAAAATATCAAAGGATGATTATTATAAACATATGTGTGAGAGAATTAAAGTTTAAGAACTCAATTAAAAGATATGGTTATATATATATATATATATATATATATATATATATATATATATATTGATGGGTATTCTCTATATATAACCTCTAATTAATGAAAACTACGAGCACAACTTAGATTTAAGTTACAAAATGGACTCACTTAGTGTAAAAGCTTTTTTTTTTTTTGAAAATTTATTTTATTTATTTATTTTTGTTTTTATAATTATTATTTTCTTCTTTGTTATATGCATGTAATTTACCCTTATTATACGCAAAATGTATTATTTCTCGATACCATGTGACTTACCTGACAAATTTTTCGAGAGATGATTATAGACATCAATTTCTCTATAGTTCATTCTTGAATAAATAGACAATATTCACCAAAGTAATCACTAATCACCACAATTCTTTAATAAACCCCCGATTTTACCTCTTGAAATAAATAAAATATATAATTCTAGATATTCTCAAATTATAAAATCTGTCTAACAAAGATAATCACAAGAAAGTCTCAGAAATTATTTACCCTTTTACTCTCAAAATGAGCCACATGCCATAACAAGAAGACTCCTCCATCAACTTCTCCCTCAAGAATAGTTTGTTGCTCCCGTCATGCAGGGTAGCTCTAGCTCATTAATTTTTCGATAATACCCGCTGCCGATATGATACTGATACCTCTCCACACATTGGGCCTCAGCTTTGCTTCTTCACCCCCAAATTTGGGGCAATATAAGGTATTTTTGTAATTTTTTTGTTTGATAAATACGTGATTTGTTCGCATTAGGAATTGAAGCTTTATCTTATCTTATTATTAACTAAACATGAAATGAGATATAATGTCTAATTTTTCTGTCTCATCTCATCTCTTGTTATATTCAAGTCAATCAAATATAGAATATGTTTAATTTTCTTTTCAAAAAAAAAAGAAGAATTTGTTTAATTACATGTCCAACCAAACACGATATAAGGCAAGTGATAAGATATATTATCTCTTTAAAAAAAATTTACACGAGATAAATGAATCCTTTATCATGAAACGAAAATATGAATAACACGTGTCATAATTTTCTTATTAATTCTTATTTTTATGTACTCGTTTTGCAAAAATCAAATAAAAAAACTGTACATCAAATTTATTGACATGTCGGCGACTGCAATACACACCGACCACCGGCAAAAGTGGAGAATGTCATTCCAAGAACTCAGCATCCCGAGTGGATCCTGGTTGATTCCAGTCTTGAAAGCAATCACCGGAAGTCGATCTGTTTCATTTTGCTGCAGCATGCTACGACTGACAGTGACGGGACGCCATAGATGGATATACAACACAGGTACAGCAAAAAGAAAGACGGGACGCCATAAGGCCTTCATACTCCACTGGATCATTAATTTCAGAAGCCTCTTATATATGTTTCCTGCGAACATAGAACATTAATTACTAAGTACAGTTCTTATTTATACAGAAAGTGAAGCTGGTTTGTTTCACAATTCAAGATGACTTGACTTTATGTTCATGAACCGTGTAGACTGGGTTTGACTTGATAATGGGTTCTACGGATGACCGTGGTTCTTGGTTGACCATTGACATAGATGTAGAAATGGAGGAGTGCTTAACTCTCTTTGAATTAATTCTTATCTAGATTCTTTCACAAAGCAAGAAAGCTTGGCTAATGAAATTCCTGAAGGCTAAGAGTACGATTTAAACTGTTTTCTGATAGAATTCTGTTTTTCGGGTTCGAAAACTCATCCCGAAAGCATCCTAGCATATGTTAATTGCATTCATTTATCTTTAAAAACCATTCAAAATAATAATAATAATAATTACTGCAGGATTGAAGAAAAAAAACATTATTTATAAGAATTATATTTTTAAAATGCTGAAAGCTATGGATAAGTTCAGGAGCTCATAAGCCTCTAAGAGTCGATGAAATTTGGAAGAACCAATAAAACTGTCTTTAATCGAGAGAGAATGTGGTGGGATAAAGCTTCCGTTTTAATCAGGAATCCAAATAAATATGGGAAAAGTGAAAAAACAAAGTAATAATTACCAGAAGTTACCTGTATCTGAACTTGTTAGATCAAAAACAGAGTAATTGTACCCTTCTAGGTTAAGGAGCATAAGTTGTACTGGAATCACCCTCAGCTCTGAAAATACATAGCAGGAATTTTTTTAACACGATGATGGATAATACTAACAATTAACTGAAATTTAGTAAAAGAGCTGCCAATTATTTAGCATACCTGTAGCTAACCAAATTAAATAGCAATCCTAATCCTATGTTTATTTGTCTTGTCTTTGAGCTAAAGAAAGCTATTCTAAAATAGCAATCTCAATCTGTCTAATTTATACAACATCAGTTTCTAAATTATAATTTAACGCACATGCTGGTAACAAATGAAGTAAAGGTCCTATAGATGAGTTCACATGCTGGTAACAAATGAAGTAAAGGTCCTATAGATGAGTTCATGAGATCTCATCTCAATAACTGGGATACCAAAATCATCAACAACCAAGAAAAAACCAAAGAGAAAAAAAACAAAGAGGTTACTACACATGGTGGGAATTTCTTTTCATTAATGGAATGACAGTCTCCTGATCTTCTAGACATAGTTAAATTTCAATCTAAGATTGTCACAAGTAAAACATAAAAACAAGGGACTAGAACAGCATTATTGTATACAAAGGGTAGAAATAGTCCATGCTTTGCAAAATATGGTTGAATAATTGATTGCCAAGGGCAATAACATAAAGTAAAATAGAGAAGGAAAAGCTGAAAGAAAAAGGGTGACAACTAGAGATTTATGCTATGTATATTAGCAGGATGATTAAGTGTTTTCTTGTGGCAGTACTGATTTGCTTTCCACAGAAGAACTTCCCGGTGAAGGATGGATGGATTCTGTTTAAGGCCTTCCCTGGAGTCTTTTATATATATAAAAGCAGGACTCTCCTAAAACTACTCAGGAAAGAGTAGCAGGATTCAGTTAGTCCACCTAAAAATATCTCCAAGAAAATAAAAGGGCGGGGGATATAGTAGAACAGGACACATGGCTGAGCCAAAGAGAACATCACTTTTAGATACATGAATATCCAAAGTGGGGCCAAGTAAGGGTGTACTGGACAGTGTGTTCCAACCCCCTATCATATGCATTATGTCCCAAGTCCCCTCACTTTTTTGCTTCTGCTTCAGACACTATTTGGAGGCCTAAATGCAAAAACTCAGTCCCCACCCACCTTCCCTTTAATTTTCTAGGGTCCATAATAAGGGCAGAGATATAGGTAGTCTCCTTTTTTGTTCTGGTATTTGCCTCCTGTTCTTTTTAACAGCTCCATATACATCTATGCATGTGTTTTGTTAGGTCACAAAAAGAAGAGTGACCTAAAAGCCCTTGTTTACTAGCCATGAATAGAAATTTAAATAGTAAAAACCTGAGGAAAAGATAAAAACCTGTGTTTGCTGTTTAATTGCATCTCCATAACTGGGAGTAGTAGTTATATTTTTACTAGATTCAACATTTTCTGCCCCTCTTCCTTTACTTTTCTTTACTTTCTTGGTGACCAAACAAGAGGAACAATTAGCACGTAGAAATGGAGAAAAGTGGCAAGCATAGCTTCATATTGAAGACTCTTTCATGCAATTTACCTAGTTTTCAGGTTTATACAACAGAGCCCAAATCCTCAACTAACACCAGCTAGAGATTTTGAAATAAATCATGAGCTATCCTTACGGAGTTTTACCTTTGTAACTGAGTCCTTTCAGTGCACATATCTAACAGTGCTTACAAGAAGATAGGAGTCATGTGATATGCAACCAATTACGGAACTATCCATGTTTAGCATCTCACACAATTTAATCAATTCAAGTTTAGCATCTCACACAAAATTTGACACCATGATCACCAGAAAAGAGAGGGAAAAAGAGTTATTGATAGAAATTCCATAGCAAAAGATGATTGTCTTCATAGTTCATTATAAAGCAGTCCATTCTGCTAGAAGCGGCACAATATGATAATCGATTCAAATGAGGAAAGAAACATATATGCTGAGATACATATTCACATTCACACACAGATACGCACGCATGTACAAGCTAACTTTAACGTTCCAAATTAGTCTTCTCAAGCACCTAAGTTGCAAGGTGAGGATAATTAAGTTTAAATGTAAAATACCTTAAGATCTGCAAATGCTATTTCAGGCTCCACCATCCAGAATTCTGCCAAATGCCTTGAGGTGTGAGAGTGTTCAGCTCAAGTTGGTCAAAATTATAGACACTGCTAACCTTTGTGCATAAGTCTCAACACAGCTGGCCAGAAACAGTCAAAAGGCTTGACGGGCAAAATATCCTGGGGTCAATGAATCTTCCCATCTTTTACGAGGATACCAGGCTTAAGCTTAGATACAAGCTCTTCCAGCCTCAGGAGATTCTCCTTAGCCTTGTTAAGTTCAGCCACAGATGCAGTAATTTCTGCCCCTTACCAGCTTTAGCAGATTTCGTTGACGGCAGCCTCTCCTTTCTCCTTAACAAGTGCCTTGGCAGCTTCTATATCAGCTTCTGATGGAGGGCTCTTAATAAGTTCTTTTTCCACCTTCTCTGCATCACCAATCAGGTTGTAGCTTGAAACATTTCACAACACCCTCCCACAATCACTGGTGGTGACAATTGGAGTGTGTATATAAAGAAGTTGTGCTTCTGGAAGAACGTGTGGGTAGCGCATAGGCCAACGCATTATAGTTCTAGCAACCGCAAGTATCTGAAAACAAAAATAAATGCGAAGCTACTGACAATAGAGCGAGAGGCAACATAAAATTGTATACAAATTAAGATAATGTGTTGCCCACAAATCTCTTTGCTTAGGGAGGGCATCTATATTCAGCTTGGATCTTAGTGAGGAATGGGTTCTAACTAAATTAAACAAGTACCCACTAAATGTCACATCATGTAGGAATTTGAAGTCAGAAAGTGTTGCATTTCAGACCATAAGTGCATCTAAAAGTAGTACAGGGAGAAAGGGATGACAACTATTCAGCTAAAAGTTTAGCTTTAAAAGGAATTGTAGACATTTTAGGTGCCCAATCATAATTGTGAATTGATCTCAAAATTAGAATCTTCTAGATTAAAATTAAAAAGTGTGTGATGATATTACTTTTCCTTCTTTAACCGGTAACCATTATGATTCAAAGTAAATAAAATTAGCTCTTGACATTTCACTATAAAACTCAGAGGATTTGACATTGGGAAAAACACAAAAGACCTTAAATAACAACAAAATTGGGAATGTGTGTCATAAATGTTTATCCTTTTACTGACTGAAGGGACATATTTATTCTAAAATTCATTATTTCTTTATCCCCATTTGGTTGAGGATGTGGAATTAGAGTGAATTCCATGTTGAAACTGTAATATTCTTTCATGCAGATTTAACCCATCAATCCTTGATAATTTGGCATAGCATGATCCCTCCATGCAGATTCAACCCATAATCCACCAAATTCAGTATCTGTGTCACTAGATCAAGAAAAGCAAACGGATGTTCAAATGATAAATCCTCTTTCTTGGAAAAAAAATCCGAAGTGACTTTAAAATGAGTTTTACCCAATCCAAAATAGCACTAAGTCAATTCAAATCCCATATTTCTCCTTTTCCTCAAAATTTTAAACATACCTAAAGACCACAACTTCAAATCAGATTCATTCCTGGGAAGAAACTGAAAACCTTTCTTAAAAAAAAAATCACTATCACTAAACAAATCAACAGAAACATAAAAAGAGAGAGTACCGTGTTGGTTCTCGGTCGAAAGTGAAAAATACTAAATTCAGATTATAAAAACAATTTAAAAAAATAGAGGGCCAGTTTGACTAAAAAATGTTTTTGAGAACCCTTTTTAAAACCAATTTGGTGATCCCTAAAAACTATTATTGTTTTTTGAATTTAATATTTTGTATGTTCTTTGTATTTTTAAGAACAAAAAGAAAAATTAAATGTGTTTTCATATGCTCCTTATTCTTTAAAACAAAAAAACAATTTTCAAGAATTGTAACCAAACAAACCTTTACATTTTTTATTGTCAAAAAATCCTTCTTTTTTTTCTTTTGAAAATATATTTGCTTAGAAAAAGCGAAAATGTTTTATATATTTGATAACTAAATACTTTAGTTATAATGTGAAATTGTCTTAGTGAAACTGAGGAATCCGAGACACTTTTTCCTTATGACCTATCCGATTTGAAACATTATTGAAAGCTCTACCACGAGGATGGGCAAAGTGAAAATGTTTTTAAAAATTAAAATAAAAGGCACCTTATTTGTGCAAATTTGTTTTTCATTAATAATCTTTACTTCAAAAATAAATGTGAAGAATGAATCACAAGAAAGTAACCGGGCCAGCAGAGCCAGTAACTTAGTATTGGGCTTACATCAGGTTGGATCAATTATAAGGCCCAATCGTTAGCCCATCTCAACCCACACCTTCCAGTCACATCATATATTCATGTCCCGGAAAACCCTCAATCCTAACCCTACAATTCCATTGTTTGGAGCCAAAAGCCAAGAAAATGGTTGAAGTTAGCCGTCGGCCCGGAGGCCTATAATGAGGCGAGAAGGAGAAGGCTCATGGTTTGCAAGCGAGTCAAACAAAAAGGAAACTAGGGTTCGGGAATTGGAATGTTTGGATAACAGGATAAGTTTGGCAAATCGGGTCAACTTGATCCGGTGATGATTTGCCAGTCAGACACGATTAAGGTCGAGCCAAATTTGGATTCGTTTTTTTTTGGTGATAAAATTAGAGCCTAGCATTCATTTCGATTTAGTGCAGCTGGCCAATGGGCAGACTCAAATTACTATCTTTAAATATTATAGAACTAATTTATTTTGTTAAAAACAAATAATGATGTTTCAAAATTTAATAATTAACCCCATTGTATTTTAACTGAGCACCAAAATAAAAACAAATTACATCTAAAAGTATATTGATTTTGAATTGCTAATGATGATGTCTTTTCAGCGGGCCCGGGCGTAGGAGCGTGTAAGTGTTGGCCGGACTGGATTGCTGGCCTTTGCGTTGGGATCACCCCAGGCTATTGACGTTTGTGCGGGTTGAGAGTGTGATCATTTGTATTGATCTGCGGGCTCTGGTCTCAAGCGCTCCTTTGCAAAACACAGGGAAAGAGGAGGTCGGCCCGAAAGAGCCGCCAGTGTTCGCTCGGATGCCTAAGTCAGTTTCTTTACGAGGAGAAAGAGGCCTTAAATGCATAGGGCGTATGTTTTTGCATGTACCTTTCCTTAGATGGGAGTTGACCTTGTTATAGTAGATATTCTCCCGATTGGATGGTGGTTAAGTTCATTTCCCATTGGATGGGATATTTCTTATTATAGTTCGTATCGGATTTGGTATAGGATATAGAAAGAGTAGTTTATTTGGGATAATCTTCCTTCCTTATTGGGAGATTTGGCTGGACTTGCGGAATGATATATTATTAGGGACTATTCTATTTTCTGTACCTGTGGGAGACTTTCCATAAGTGGCCTTTGGGCCAAGCGGATTGGACCTCTTTCATTTGGCGTACAGAATCTTGCGGCAAAAGGCAGAGTGCCTCATTGCAAACGAAACCCCTCTCCTTTGGAATTCAACTGATGGGCCTTTGTGTTTCGCTGGGCTGACCTCTTTCTTGGGCTTGGTTGACGAGTTAAAATAAATAAAACTTGTTTGAAATAGTAAGTAAAAAAAAAGTGAGAATTAACTCAACTTTCAAAAGACAGCTCATAGAGTTTACTACATTTTAAATAAAGTTTTTATCTTTAAAAAAAAAATGGTTCACATATTTTTTTTTAAGTATATATATAAATAAATAAAGAAATAAATATATATGTAGGTGGTAGCGAGCCCGTAGTGAAGTCGGGCCCGTGCGGTTGAGCTGACCATCAAAATTAGAGAACTGTTGTCTCTCTGCGGCGAGTCTCCTCTCTACTCGGGTGGGTGGCTCCCGTCTATCGGATTTCCACGGAGTTTTGTGTTCCGATGGGGATTTAGTTTGTTCCACTAGAAATTGAGTGGAAGGAATATTATTCTTTATGCTTTTCACTTAGAATTTCGACTTCATCTTCGCATCGTTGTTATTCTCTTTGTTATGACTTCTCCATTTCTCTGTAGTGTGAAATTGCCAATGCACTTTCGGGACAAGGTTTCCTAACGAATCTCTGTTGGGATGATGAGTTCCTCGATGGAGGACATCTTCACCTCGAAGTTTTATGATAGGATATTCTGGCACCCTTGTTTTTTGGATTTAGCTTTTTCTCAAGCGAGTGCGCCAGTTTCAAGTGGTGAAATCCTCTCTAATGATCTGAAATTCTTGTTAAAGCTCAAGGAATGGTCTCACAGGTTAGTTCATGACCCCACCTTTGAACCACCACTATGCTGGCTTTGGATTACGGGTTTGTTATTCTCGATCTTGGTTAGCAGTGTTTGATGTTTACCATCTGTTAAGTTTGCTTAGGGAGTTCTGTTGCTCCAAATTTTTGTGTTTGTTCTTAGCGAGAGATTACGTAGTCTTTGAATCTTTTGACCATTTCTGGATTTTCAGGTTAATTGTCAAATAGCGGTCATCTCTAGTCTGTTGGACCTTGTCACGATCGGAGGCCCGGTTTTTTGAAACGGAGGCGGTTGGTGGATGCTCACATTTTTCATCATAAAGGTCAAGATGGGCAGCTCGAGGGAGGAATCTCCTGATTGGCTCCAGGGAAATCAGGTTAAAGAAAATGATTGTGTTGATATTTTGTTCTGATTTCAGTTCTTTTGCAATTTAACTCTTAGGATTTCAGTCTTTTGAATTTTTGAAGTTTATCACTATTTGCGGGGTCTCTAATGTCTGCTTGGAAATTTAAGAGACTATTATGGGGTAACTTATGTAAGTAAGGTGTATCTTGATATGTTGTCCTTGCGTATCCAAGCTCTAGTTGATGTAGGAGAACCCTCAGATGCCTTATCTGCTTACAACCAAACAACAGTTGTAAGACCCGAGAAAATTCCAATTTTCTTAAAAAGGGTAAAATAGTAATTTCGGCCTAAAATCAAATTTTCACGTCTCGGATGGCCAGAAGCGGACCTCTCCGTTAAAATCGTCTCGCGGTGCTTCTCGGAATTTACGTTGAATTAGGGTGGTGGATTTCACGTTTTCGAGGCGTGGGGTGTCGAATGACACATGGCAAGGTTAGGGGATGCCACATGGCATCCTAAGAGAGTGACACTTGACAAAGCCATGTGGTCCTTGAAAAGAATGACTCTGATGAGCCATGTGGTAAAAAAGGAATCATTGGCTCACATTGAGCCATGTGGTTGATGATGTCATAATGAGGGTTTAAGAAAAATAAGAGATAAATATGGAAAAGTGAGAGCCACACATGAGACTTGAGGGAATGAGGAGGAAATTGCCTCCTTTGACTCATACGTTTAGTAATGATTCAAAAAGGGAGAGAAAATGGCAAATGAGAAGAGAAAATGAAAAGAATTGAAGTAAGAGAAAGGAGAAGGAATAGAAGGCAAAGGAAGGAAAAAGAAAGAAAGAGGGAAAAGAAGAGCGGTTCTTGTAGAGAGAAAAGGAGGGAAAAGGAGGAAAGGGAAAAGGAAGATTTTCCGGGTTTGAGCTGATCGACGTTCGACGGTTAAATCTTAAAGTTGGTGCCTTGATGGGATCTACGTGTGGACACACGAAAAGTTGGAGTTTAAACAAGCACAAAGAAGGTAGGATATTTTCTACTTGGTTTACTTATCAGCCTAAGGCTTTATAATGGTAGGGATTGTATGGGAGGCCACTTAAATTAGTTCCAAACTTTGGAATTAAAGGGTATGGATTCGTGATCGGTTTCACGATTTTGTAAGAGTTAGGGTTTAATTAGCGAAGTTTCTAGGTGTGGAATTGTTTGATGTGATGACGTGGATTGGAACGAAAGCCGGTTCATGTTTGTGCAAAAAAAGGCGTAAGTCTGCGCCGGTGAATGATTACGAGTTGGTGACCCGAGTTGTGTGTTAGTGCTTGAATAACATGCGATTATTGTGGGGTGTGATATTGATGCATCTTTATTTGATGTATTAATATAGTTGCGTAGAGTAGATTATATGTATAAATTATAATTGTCCATGGTGTGTAAATGTTTCATGTAGTGCTCATTGTTGTATAACGTAGGAAAATGCGTTGGCGTCATGCATTACATATGCGGTCGCATCGTCCAGGTCGAGTGTGGAGTCTGCGGGAGTATGGTTTATTTACCGGTGTTGGTAAATGGAGTAGGTAATTTCGGGAAAAACATGGGAATGAGAAGTCCAAGGTGAGAGATTCACGAGGTATGTAAATGATCAAATGATAAATTACATGTTTTGGGGCGGAGCAAGGTGGGATAGATCCCCCGGGGTGAAAGTCGAATGTTATTCACGGTTAGACATGAATCCAGGCGATGTAAGTTCGTGAAAATGTTGAAAGGCTTGCAATCCTACAGGTATAAGCTTGAGTCAAGTGGCCCACAAAATAAAGGAAAAAGGAATTTGATAAATAAAATTGGGAGGGTCTCGATGGTTTAGTCAGTGTGTATTTGGTTTATTCACGCTTGGCATTTGGGTGTGAAGTCGGTTGGGATTCGTGAGCCATGAGGGTAGCATCTCATGCATGATATAGACATTTCATATAATCGTAAATAATTGTATGGAATGTGATTGATTGTTTAAATATGCCATTGCATATGCATTTTAGGTGGGGAGTAACCCTTGTAGGAAAACTTTCAGGCTGCTCACCGGTCGTGGGACCCCGCTTTCGGTCTGAGGGTATCCGAGGAGGCGGTCACGCAGTAGAGGTAGCTTTTTGAGAAGAAAGTAGAAATGTGGCTTTGAATTAAATATTTTGTAAATATGTATAAATCTTTTTGTAAAGCAGCGTGGAATCTATAATAATATAGTTTATTATTTTGGTTTATGAGTATGGATGTATGGAGCCCATGTGGCTATTTTACTCATGTGTGTGTGTCTCGTAACCTTGAGACATATGGGAGTCCCCTCGCATGTTGTGGGTCAGTCAACGGACCCCGGGTTTTGGGGCGTCTAGCGATTCTTGATTTTGACCCTTTAGGTTTTATGGAGAAGAGGTTGGGATTAGGTCTTAGGAATGATTTAGGAGTCATATTGACTGTGGCTCCAATGCCTCTTATGAGTTGCAATAAAAAGGAAAATGGTTTTGGATTCATCATGGGCTTCTTTGTTAGGTACCATTGAGTTTATTAGTTGTAACATTCTTAGAGTTTACCTGGTTAGCTTCTTGTCACACCATAGCTTACCCAAAAAGTATTGTTAAAACATTTCTTGCATTAGGAATAATTTGTCATCATGGATGGTCTTTAGGGATTAGCCATGGAAGGTTCATCGGCTAAAAAAGAAAAAAAGTATTAAAAATTTTTGGCGGATTTTGCTTGCTTTGTTGGCTTTATAGTTGTTTAATATAATTTTTTCTGTATGCTCATTAAGAGAATTGAATTTGTTGAACAGGCACCAACTCATCCAACTTTGACATTATCTTGATTGACTCTCCTCTGACGACCCTTTAAGGGAGGTAAAGTGGAATTCTCCATTCAATGGAACTCCAAAAAGTAAAGTCCTAAGTAAAAGGCTGAAAACAAAAGATCCCCAGTCTCTGAAAAAAAAAAAAAAAAAACGAGTAAGCAATCCTGAAAAAAGAAGGTATATCTTGGGAATTAGGTACATAAATTTTATGTTTTTTGCTAGAGAATTCAGTTGAAAGACATTGATTTAGATAATGTCATACTACACCTAATTAGGTTGCACTGTAAAAGTTCATTGAAAGTGATGCAGGGAATGAAGGTCATGAGAAGGCTTCAATGGAAGAACCATCTGATGGGCAACCTAATGTAAGAAGTTTCGCTGCATGATTGTTTATCTAATGTTTCATGAATTCATATCCTCCTCAGTAGCCTGGTTCCCTCTTATATATCAACCATACAATTGTTTTCAATCTTAAATTTGTGATGTAGATATCAATTATTCTCTCTTGATCTGCCAAATCTTCCCGAAACAATCCTAAATATGAGAGGTCTTTCCTTAAGTGCTAACGGGAATATTTGTTCTGCCCTTTTGCTTTTATGAAATGGTAAAGAACAAAGAAGCCTTGAACTAAGTATTCTTATTCATTAGAAAACATTTAATAGTCTGTTTGGGAAAATAAGATCAATTTGTTTCTTAGTTCTAATTAAACAAAATGAAAGTAAAAATCGAGATACCCATGCCTATTGGTATGCAGTAGGAAAAAACAGTCGATACCCTAGGTTTGTTTTCTTTTTATATTCTTTTGGAGCTATGAAATGGTTAGTTGAAAATAGCTTATGTTATCACTTCTTTTAAATGATGCAGACTGGATAATAATTTAATTACACGAAGTCCAATCGCCACGAGTAGTTGACTATAGATATCTTTCTTCTCTTCCATTTTTTTGGAAGGGAAAATTTTTTTCTTCTTATGTTTTGTTATCTCTTTTTTTTTTCTTTTTTCTTTTTTTTTTTGTAAAAGTGCTCTTGTATGGTAAGAAAGGCTCAACTTTAATTTGCATAAGTATGCCTACAGAGGGAAATGCAATAAAGCAGTGAAACTAGATTTAGGTATTCTGTGGTGGAAGCTCATCTTAATTTTACGTGAAACGGGCTGTTGTTTGTAAATGTTACGCGAAAGAGATTTCTAAAATCAACTACTTGTCGCATCAAGATATCCATGGACCATGATCCGAGTTTGTGCTCTGTGTGAGGGCAGGCCGGATACCCTCCCGGGGTTCTCGAGGTGGTCTGCTAGTGAAATTGCTTGTACAATCCATAGGGAATACCTGTGGAACCCCACCTAAAAAGTAAGCATGCGATTACAATACCTCGATTATATAGAAAAATTCACGATAGCTTAAATCCCACGTGAGCATATCTTAATGTAGGTCACTTATAAACATACATAATAAGGACTCATATGAGTTCAATACTAATATCGAGCATTCTAAGAGTATTTGCGAATTGGGAGTACAAATAAAGATAAATAGGTCCAATAAACCAGACAATTAGGTGAGATAAAATCTTGCGGTATGCTTGAAGAGCGGTGTTGAATCTGGACCGAGGTAGGCCCTACGAACTGCCTGGACCTAGGGAACAAATTTAAAACAAACAATAAACGTGAGATAATAAATCTCAGTGAGTGACATAATTTATAAGGAAAATAATGTTTTTATTTTCGAACATTTCTTCTCTCTGAGACCTCCGTCTCTTTTGTAAGGTTCCTAGTTTAGAGCATTTCACAAATGACTTTACCCAAGTCAATGATATGAAATTCATACTCAAAAATTTAAGCGACATGATTTTTAAGAAAATTATAGCACAGATTGTTCACAACTGAAATTTAGCATAAAGTATGAATAGTCATCATGTCGTAAAAAATAATCATGAAAGTACCATAACCATAAATATTGAAGTGGGTATGTAACGCCCCAAAAATACCCTATAATTTTTTATTTTTTATTTTGATTTTTATTATATATTCGGGTATAAATTGAGTCAAACTTGAGTATTTCTGAAAAATTGTTAAATGAATATTGATTGTTATTTGATAAGTGATTTAAAAGATTAAATCCGAGAGTTTACCCAAGTGTCGAGGCAAAAGTGGAAACTTATAAAATTAGGAGCCTAAAGGTCATTTGCCAGATATGTTTATAATGTGCAAGTGAATATGGGAAAATTTGAAGTGTAAATAGAAGATGTATAAAATTTCTCAGCATTTTGGGGATAACTTAAGTCCAAATGGGCTTTGAAGGCCAACCAAGGCCTTATATGAGAACTTTGATTTAAAGACCAAAATTTGGTCTAAGGGCTTAGAATCCAAATGGGCTTTGTAGGAAGACCTTATATAGGAGTTTGATTTAAAGACCAAAAATTTGGTCTGACTCTTAAATAAAAAAAAAAACGTTTTTGGGAGAGAAGAGGGCGAGAGGAAGCTAGGGTTTTGTAGAAGAAATCAAGAGATTGGTGCAAGAACTTACAAGGTTGTTCAAGAAGAAGGCTAGGCCAATGGTTTTCAAGTGATTCAAGGTATGTGAACAAACCCTAGAATTTATTTTTAATGATGTTTGAGTTGGGAAAACCCTAAATCATCCATGGGATTTGCTTGTGATTGGTTTAGGATGATATTAGGATGTTATTAAGAGTGATTGACATGATTTATTTTGAGTTTTGAGGTGTTTTGGAAGAAAATCACGAAGAGGGAATTTATGGTGTTTCAAAGGAGATGCTGTCAAAATTTTCCAAACCTATGTTTTTGTTTTGGCCATAACTTGGTCATTTCTTATCCTAATTGAGTGATTCAAATTGCTAAGTACACTAGACTTATAGTAGAACAAACTCTCTGAAGTAATAGTACCTAAATTTGGACCCAATTGGACCCAGAAATTCGTTGAAGTGATGCTCTGTTTCGGATAAATTTCTGGTTCAATTCTGAAACAGTTATGTGGTTTGGAGTAGTTTTGGTACTTAGGACATAAGTTGAGTTTCACTCATCCTAATTGAGTGATTCAAATTTCTGGGTAAACTATACTTCTAGGAAAATAATTTACTTGAAGGAAGGGTATACAAATTGTAACCCCAAAGTGCCCAGAAATCCTTCAAAAGGGGAGCTATGTGCAAGAAAAATCTGCTTCTGTTTGCAAATAGAGTAGTCTGAATGTAAAAAATTCCATAACTTGAGTTTTGTGATCTAAATTGGATGATTCAATTGGAGGAAACCTAAGAACTATAGCTTCAAATGAGTAGAAGGACCATTATCAATTTATGTAGTTAAGACCCTGAAGAGTGGGGAAAAACGGTAGGTAACCGAGTGAGCTGGGCATACCGACCAGTTTGGCATAAAGATGCCATAACTTGTGTTTGGGTGATCCAAATGAGATGATTCAAATTCCTACTAAAAATAGACTCACAGAGCTATATTTTTTGTGAAGTATGTATGAGCAAAATATGAATCAATTGTCCCCATAAAATTTGGCAAGTGAGGTGTATTGGGTAGACATCAACCCTAACCAAAAATCCTAGAATGCACAAATGATTTTTCTTTGGTTATTCTTTGATTGTGAATATGTGTGATGGATTAGGGGTTAACGAGGAAAGTCGGTTGAGATCAATTCCAGAATGAGGTAAGGGCCTTAATCTTTTTGGAGTTTGTTCTACCTTTTCTTATTCGTTTCAAATTTGAAATATTTGTTCTATCACTTCAATTCCTCGTTTCAAGTTTTGCATAGTTGTTTATATTTCCTATTCACGTTCCAATATTTGAAAGGCTTGTTCTAAATGCATAAGAAAGCATATTGTTTTGAATGATTTGAAGAATTGATTATAAAATGTTTGCATATAAAGCGCATGACTATTGAAAGTGAACTATTTATACAAATGTACATATTGTCTTGTACTTTGTTATAAAAGATTTGAGCATACTTAATAGAATGTTAATCGTTGGATTCGTATTAAGGATAGATTAATACTAATAGGGGTCAAATAGCAGTACTGCGAACGATTGTATTGATATTGTCACTCCGTCATTGTGTGGGGCCAGATGCTTGTGTTATAAAACCGTTTTATCTGGCTGCGACTGGCGGGGCCAGATGGCGGTATTTCGATATCACGTATATTGAAGACATAGGTTAAAATTAGTTGAGGCATATATTGAGATTGATTGACATAAGCTGAATTGGTTTTATATGAATTGAATTTGTGATCATATTTAATTGATTTGATATTGTGAAATATTGAATGAAAAAGTGTATTTTTTGGGATGATTAATGAAGCGCCACGATTGTATATATATATATATATATATATATATATATAACAAGTATATATATTGTATTTACATTGATCATCCATAAAGGTTTGAAAGTTTTGAATTGTTAAAATTGCATGATTTGTCTTAACTGAAACTGAAGAATGGATTTGTATAGAACCACTAAGCATGAAAATGCTTAGCGTATTGTTTTATCAATGCGCAGGTACCGAGTGATTGATAGTGAACATAAAGAGGCAAGATCGGAAGCCTTGATCGAAAGAAATTGGGGAGTATGTAAGTGTATGCATTAATATCATTTTGAGCATGACTTTATCTTGTATTTTAAAATAGTAAATTCTGAAACAATATTTGCATAATATTTTGAAAGGCATGAGTATGCCATTTTAGTAAGTGAATTGTTTAAATGTTTGTATTTCTAGTAGTGAACGAAAACACTTCCGCATATTTGAAATGGTTTGAATGAAATGTGTTTTAAAATGGGTGTTACATTTAGTGGTATTAGAGCCTAGGTTTAGGCGGTTCTACAAAATGATTTTGAAATTGTTTGTAAATGATTTTGAATTTTTTTTTATGACATGCATTGCATTTGCATATAAAGGATGACGTGACTCTGATGCGGATCTTGTTGGTCTTAATAGGTGAAACATGGATACAACTCCTTTTAGGGTTGAGGAAGACCAAGGGAATCGTCAAGACAGTCTTGCTAGTGTGGAAGGTGGACAAGCTTCTCATGCTCCGCAATGAATCTGGTCGGAACTTCTTTGCGGGAGGTCTTATTGATATCCAGCCGACCAATTAGCTCGGGTGTTACAAGAAGCGGCCGCAGCCGGTGCAGTTGCCTCAGCGATCAGCCATTGGAGGATGGCAAGGTATCGGCCGTGGAATTTTTGGGACGGAAGAGGGATGAGCCCTATGGCGGAAGGTGGCTCGAGGCCAGAAGCGAGTACTAGTGCAAATGCATTATTACAGGATGAGAGTTTGGAATGTCGCGTGCCTTACGGGATGAGGCTTATCGGTGGTGGGTTTACATGACCGGGACCGCACCACGGGAGTACATGGAAGTTCTTCTTGGATGAATTCAAGAGCGTATGTGGAGTCGCGTCTATTTATTTAACAGCAGAAGAGAGTTTCATAATCACGAGACAAAGACAGGATGAGTGTCCGCGAGAATATCAAAGAGAATTCACACGGTTGATAGTATGCTCTGAGATACTTGTGAGTGAGGAAAGAAAATGCAAGTAGGTTTGAAAATGACCTTAATGACCTTGTCGGGCCCATGTCACGAGTTTTCCATGATGATTTTCAAAATTGTAGCATGTGTATTAGATATGGAAAGAGGTAAAGAAAGAGGAAAGAAAAGATAAAGGCAGGAAAAAAAAATCCGAGGTCGGTCAGTTCACAACAACGGCAAGGAAGAGATTCGGGGACCACGGGTTCAGTCTGACCCTACGACTTAGACCTCTGGGGTAGGAATACTACTCCTACCGGCCAGTTAGTTCTTGAGTGCACCAGGAGGTGCTTCTAAGAATGACCTTCCTCATTACTCTCATTGTGGGAAAAAATCATAAAGGAGAATGTTGGAGACACTACAGTGCTTGTTTGGTTGTGGATCCAGAGCATAGAGCGAGAGATTGTTTAGAGCTCGTTCATTTACAGCACGGGTGAAATTACGACTTGATGTACGAAAGGCAATAAAGTGTTTGGCATCATCAGTGTTAGAGGCAGGGACCGCAGACAGCAGAGCGACGAGATGGTCGTCTTAATTTAGAGCATATGCAATGAAAGCGATGGAAGATGCGCTCGGATGTGATAGTTAGTAATTTCCAAATCTTTGATACTGCACATGCATTGATTGACCGGGTCGGTATCTATGTTGTCTTGACATACCTACTGTGAAAAATTTACTAAGGAGTGGAACTGAGTATGACATCTTGGTGACGAACCCGCTTGGGCATAGTGTTATTGTGAATAGAGTGTATAGAGGTTGCCCCATTAGAATCACGAGGAGTGAGTTTCTGGGGATTTGATCGAATTATCCTTTAGGAGTTGATGTGATTTTGGGGATGGATTGGTTGTCGACACGAGTAATGGTGGATTAATAGAATGAAAAGAGTGACCTTGAGAACAGAATGAGGATGGTAACTTTCATCGCGAGAGGTCAAACCACCTCTCACAATTTGATATCGGCATTCTTTAGAAAAATGCGAAAAGGATGTGAAGCATACTTGGCTTATGTGATTGATACGGTAAAGGCAAGGCCTATCATATTCGATATCCCTACTGTTAGTGACTTTCCGGACGTGTTTCCGAAAGAGTTGCCAGGATTGCCTCCACAGAGGGAAATTGAGGTTGCTATCGACGTTGTATCAGGTGCCACCGCAGAGCATCCATTACCGTGCAAGATAGCTCGATGGAATTAAAAGAATTGAAGTTTCGATTCTGGCTTCTTGAAAAAGCAGTTTGATGACCAAGTGTATCACCGTGGGAGCTCAGGTGCTTTTTGTTAAGAAGAAAGATGGTACGCCGGTTATGTATTGACTATGAACAAATTTGAACAAGTTGACTATAAGAATAAGTATCAGATTACCCGAATTGATGATTTATTTGACCCAGTGAAGGTCACAGTATCTTTTCGAATTGACTGCGATCTGGTATCATCGGTTGAAATTAAAGATGTGGATGTGCATAAAGCGGCCGTTTGAGCGCGATGGACGATATGGGTTCAGTAATGCCGTTTGGTTTTGTGTGCTCGGCCCGACTTTGTGGACCTAATGAATCATTTCAGGCCGTGGATGAGTTTGTCGTAGTGTTCATAGGCGACATTCTTATTGTATTCGAAGATCGAAGTGCGGCACACACGCCCGGGTAGTGGTAGAGACTTTGAGAAAGAGCGGTTGTATGAGCGAAGCGAGTATGAATTTTGGTTGAATGAAGTATCATTTATTGGGCACATTGTATCGAAGAAATCAGAGTGGATCCAGAAAGAAAATGAGTAGGTCGAGATGGAAGCCACCAATGTTATAAGTGCGTAGTTTCCTGGGATGGCGAGTTCTAGATTTATTAAGTTTTGACAGTCATGACCCAATGGCGGCTAATCGAGAAAAATGTGAAATTTGAATGGGTTGAAGAATGTCAAAGAAGTTTTGATAAGCTAAAAGCATTCTTAACCGAGGCTTCGGTTCTTACTCAGCCGACCTGCGGTAAGGAATATGTGATCTTTAGTGATGCTTCACTAAATGGACTTGGATGTGTCCTAATGCAAGGGAGATCAAAAGTGGTAGCCTATGCTTGAGACGGTTGAGCCGCGTAAAAACCCACGCATGATTTGGAATTAACGCCAGTTAATATTTGCTTAAAAATTTGGAGGCTTATTATTGTATGGAGAAAAATGTTTCATCTACACAGATCCTTAAGAGTCTTAAGTATTTTCCCTCACAACAAGAGCTTAACTTGAGACAACGTAGATGGATGGAGTTGATAAAAGACTATGATTGCGTGATAGACTATCACCCGGGAAAGGCCAATGTAGTGGCTGACGCTTTGAGTAGAAAGACAATGCAAACGCTTCGAACGTTGAAGGCTCATTTGTCGTTGACAGAAGATGGTACAATAGTGTGAATTGATAGCGGGCCAGGAGTTTGTTGGTCGATCAGTGCTAGAGGCACAAAGGAAAGATGAGAAAATTCTTTGTTATAGTAAGTCGGATTAGGAAATGGTAAAGAAATTGAGTTCTGATAAATGAAGATGGGGTGTTGTATTATAAGATGGTTTGTGTACCCGATGATAATGATTGAGAAGCCATACTTGAAGAGGCACATAGTGGATCTTTTGCTATCTATCCGTGCTTTAAGATGTATCAAGATTTGAAAATGTCGTGTTGGTTCGGAATGAAAAGAATGTCATCGAGTTTGTAACTGGTGTTTGGTTTGCCAAGAGTAAAGGTAGAGCATCAAGTTCCTTCGGGTTAATACGGTCACATCGGAGCTCAGTAGAAATGGGGCAAGATATCATGGATTTGTAGTTGGGTTACCATTGTGAGGAAAGCATGGCTTCAGTTTGGGTCGTAGTGGGTAAATTATTGATCGACTCACTTCCTACGGTGAGAGCGACTATTCACTTGACAAACTAAGCGAGCTGAAATAGTTCGGTTATATGGGATTCCCCATATCATTATTTGGTAAAGTCAGAGTTTACTTAGATGAAATTGCAAGAGGCCTTGGGCACTCGGCGAATTTATTTGCGTTCCACCTGTGATCGGATGGGCCCGATCGAAGAGTGATCCAGTTATGGAAGATAGTAAGGTTAATGTGATCGACTATGAGGTAGTTAGGATAGACACATTCCTTTAGTTGAATTGTGTACAATAGCAGTTTTAATCGAGTATTGAAATGGCACCTTATGAGGCTTTATATGGGAGAAAATGTAGAACACCCAGATTGTGTTGGGCGGAGTGAAGCGAAAAGAAAGTAATTAGCTGGACTTGATACAAGAGACTGAAGAAAAGATGAAAATGATTAGAGAGAAATTGAAGTTGCCAGCGATAGGCCCAATGCGTATCTGGAGCATGAAAGAAAGATGTCGTTATGAGATCGGGAAAAGTGTTTTTGAAAGTATCGCCTTGGGTGATGAGATTTGGAAAAATGTAAAGTTGAATTTTAGGTTTTGTGGGCCTTATGCGATGTCGAAAAAGTGGGCCCGGTGGCATACCTCAGAGTGGAAAGATCCGTAGTGTGTTTCATGTGCCATGCTACGGGAGTCTGGAGTCGGACAGTCACATGTAAGTCTCTACGGAGACAGTGAGCTGAGACGGTTGACTATGAAGAAAGAGCCAGTAGAGATCTTGGCTGGGAAGTAAAATTAACGGAACAAGAAGATTCCGTTAGTCAAAGTCTTTGTGGAGAAACCACAAGGCCAGAAGAAACCAGCAGGAAGAAGTGAAGAAACGATGCGGCGACGATATCCACAAGCCCCATTTGGTAAGGTAAAATTCCCCGAGAGACGAAATTTTCTTAAGTGAGGAAGTTATGCGCCAAAATACCCTATAATTTTTATTTTTATTTTTATTATATATTTGGGTATAAATTGAGTCAAACTTGAGTATTTCTGAAAAATTGTTAAATGAATATTGATTGTTATTTGATAAGTGATTTAAAAGATTAAACCCGAGAGTTTACCCAAGTGTCAAGGGCAAAAGTGGAAACTTATAAAATTAGGACCTAAAGGTCATTTGTGAATATGTTTATGTGTCTAAGAGTGAATAATAGGGAAAATTTGAGGTACAAATAGAAGGATGGAGCTATATAGAATTTTGGGGATAACTTAAGTCCAAATGGGCTTTGAAGGCCAACCAAGGCCTTATATGAGAACTTTGATTTAAAGACCAAAATTTGGTCTAAGAGACTTAAGTCTAAATGGGCTTTGTAGGAAGACCTTATATGAGAAGTTTGATTTAAAGACCAAAATTTGGTCTAAGAGACTTAAGTCCAAATGGGCTATGTAGGAAGGCCTTATATGAGGAGTTTGATTTAAAGACCAAAATTTGGTCTAAGAGCTCATTAGATAAAAAAAACGTTTTTGGGAGAAAGAGAGGAGCAAGAGAGGAAGCTAGGGTTTGTAGAAGAAATCAAAGAGATTGGTGCAAAGAACTTACAAGGTTGTTCAAGGAAGGCTAGGCCAATGGTTTTCAAGTGATTCAAGGTATGTGAACAAACCCTAGAATTTATTTTTAATGATGTTTGAGTTGGGAAAACCCTAAATCATCCATGGGATTTGCTTGTGATTGGTTTAGGATGATATTAGAATGTTATTAAGAGTGATTGATATGATTTATTTTGAGTTTTGAGGTGTTTTGGAAGAAAATCACGAAGAGGGAATTTATGGTGTTTCAAAGGAGATGCTGTCAAAATTTTCCAAACCTATGTTTTTGTTTTGGCCATAACTTGGTCATTTCTTATCCTAATTGAGTGATTCAAATTGCTAAGTACACTAGACTTATATTAGAACAAACTATCTGAAGTAATGGTACCCAAATTTGGACCCAATTGGACCCAGAAATTCGTTTAAGTGATGCTCTGTTTCGGATAAATTTCTGGTTCAATTCTGAGACAGTTATGTGGTTTGGAGTAGTTTTGGTACTTAGGCATAAGTTGAGTTTCACTCATCCTAATTGAGTGATTCAAATTTTTGGGTAAACTAGACTTCTAGAAAAATAATTTATTTGAAGGAAGGGTATGAGTGTAACCCCAAAGTGTAGAAATCCTTCAAAGGGAGCTATGTGCAAGAAAAAATCTGCTTCTGTTTTGCAAATTAGTGAATCTGAATGTAAAATTCCATAACTTGAGTTGTTGTGATCCAAATTGGATGATTTCAATTGGAGGGGAAACCTAAGAACCATAGATTCAAATGAGTAGAAGGGACCATTATCAATTTATGTAGTTAAGACTCCTGAAATTGAGAAAAACAGTAGGTAACCGAGTGAGCTGGGCATACCGACCAGTTTGGCATAAAGATGCCATAACTTGTGTTTGAGTGATCCAAATGAGATGATTCAAATTCCTACTAAAAATAGACTCACAGAGCTATAATTTTTGTGAAGGATGTATGAGCAAAATATGACTCAATTGTCCCCATAAAATTTGGAAAGTGAGGTGTATTGGGTAGACATCAACCCTAACCAAAAATCCTAGAATGCACAAATGATTTTTCTTTGGTTATTCTTTGATTGTGAAATATATGTGATGGATTAGGGGTTAACGAGGAGGAAAGTCCGAGTTGAGGTCGAATTAGAGACGGGAATTAAGGGCGACAATCTTTGGGTTTGTTCTACCTTTTCTTATTCTCGTTTCAAAATTTAGTGTTTGTTCTATCTACTTCTATTCTCGTTTCAAGTTTTACATAGTTGTTTATATTTCCTATTCATGTTTCCAATATTTGAAGGCTTGTTCTAAATGCATAAAGCATATTGAATTGTTTGAATGATTTGAAGGAATTGATTATAAAATGTTTGCATATGAAAACTGCATGATATTAAGAAAGTAAACTATTTATACAAATGTACATATTATGCTTGTGCTGTTGTAAAAAGGTGAACACCCTTAATAGAATTTTAACCGTTGTATTCAAGAGATAGATTGGTATACTAATAGGGATAATGCTTGATGCGCAAGCGATTGTATTGATGTCACTCCGATCAGCAACCCGACGAGACCGTATCAGTAGTGTTCACTGGTGATTTTATAACCGGTCGGCCAGTAGGTGCCCGTCGCATGTTATAAAACCGTTTTACTCTGACTGCAACCCGAGTAGGACGTGCCGTGGCTACGATATCTGGCTATGCTCCGAAGACATAGGTTAAGTCGTTAAGGGCATAGCAGATTGAACATTACCATGATTGATTTACATAAATGATTGATTATGATCATATTTAAGTGGTTGAGATTGTGATAAATATGAAAGTGTATTTTAGGATGATAAATGAAGCGTACGATTGTATATATATATATATATATATATATATATATATATATATATATATATATATATATATATATATATAACAAGTATATATATTGTATTTACATTGATCATCCATAAAGGTTTGAAAGTTTTGAATTGTTAAAATTGCATGATTTGTTTAAGCGAAGCGAAGAATTGATTTATAGAACCACTAAGCATGAAAATGCTTAGCGTATTTATCAATGCGATCTTAGAAATTGATTGATAGTGAACATAAAGAGGCAAGATCGAGAAGGCCTTGATCGAGAAAAAATTAGAGTATGCTCCATCCTTATGCATTAATATCATTTTGAGCATGACTTTATCTTGTATTTTAAAATAGTAAATTACGAAACAATGTTGCATAATATTTTGAAGGCGTAGTATGCCATTTTGTAAGTGAATTGTTTAAATGTTTATGGCCTACCGTAGTGAACGAAAACGCTTCCACATATTTGAAATGGTTTGAATGAAATGTGTTTTAAAATGGGTGTTACAGGGTATACCTTAATCAGAAACCAACAATGTACCGTACCATATACCCATCCTAAACCGTCGGGTAAACCCGAACTCACGACACTGTGGCAACCAATAAACCTTCGGTTAAACCCGACCATCACGTGGCAACTAATAAACCTTCGGGTAAACCCGACCATCACGTAACAACTATTAAACCTTCGGGTAAACCCGACCATCACGTGGCAACTAATAAACCTTCGGGTAATCCCGACATCACGGCCGTGGAAATAATATATAATCGTTCTCTTACTCACATGTACCTTTCCAACGATACTGTATTATAATCATTTCACAAAATCTCAAAATCTCTTTCTTAAAACAATAAGTTTTCAAAGTGGTTTAAAACCTCAATCCACGTACCCAACATATTTAAATACCACAGACTCATCCATGAACTCAGTAAAACTTCCAAATATTTAAAATGTTGACAAAATTCACATGAAATGATAACTTGTTTATATGAAAACAGATCATTCTGTTTATGCATAACCAACCATTCGATCAAATGATATATTTATTAAATAATTAATCATAATTATATACCAATATAATACCCCAAAACATTTAAAACATATAAACCACTCACAGAGTACAGACTAGGGGTGCTAATGAGACGAGACAACTCGCGAGCTACTCGAACTCGACTCGGTCAAAGCTCGACTCGAGTGAGGCTTATTTCGAGCTCGAGCTACGACTTCGAAGAAAATGTTAACTTAGTCGGTCGAGCAACTAAATAACTCGACTAAAGCTCACGAGAAACTTCGAAAATATTTTCATATAAAATTTTAAAAGTTTTCTTTTAAATTTGATATCTTTACTTTAGGATATCGTGATAATATATCTCTATTTTGTATTCTTAAAATCATAAATTTTCATTATTTATTTAGTTATAAATATATTTATTTTAAAAATAATTAGTTTTTGCCAATATTTAGAGAATATGATAAATTTATCCCTATTTTATATTCTTGTAAAAATCATAATTTTTGGTGGTTTATAAACGGATATATATCCTTCAATGGCGAGGTTTAAAGAGTTAAAATATTTTAGGTGACTTTTTTCTGCTTTTTTTGTGATATGTTATTATCTAATTAGTAGTCAAAATTTTAATTTAAAAAAGTCGAGTTTGATCCCTTTCTCCCCCAACCATCTTCTTCACCCATCCTCTTTTCTCTTCACATCCAACACCCATTTTTTTCGGCCATACTCTTGTTGGTTCATATTTAAATCGAGAAAATCGGCCATGTTCTTGGGATCCTTTGTTGGAGTTATAAGTAAATTTAATATCATAATTACGTAGTGGACTAGGAAGTGGAACCCATCATTTGATCCGAGTGAATACAGTCGCGTTGAATGAGAATGTTACCTCTTGTAGCGTAGAAAACTTTTGATTTGGAACGATTCGGTCGAATCCTAGCGACCAATTATGCATGCTAAGTATCCTGAAACGTATCTTCGTTGTTGCACAAATCTTCGTGCACAAACCGGATCTCGTTCTTTTTTAGTTTTCTATCTCTCAGTTTGAAACCTTGAGAGACCCCGTTTGCTTATTGGTGTTCAAAACCAAAGTGTTAGAAGTCTTGGTTATGTAAAGACAATTTTCTATTTAATCGAATCCTCCAAATAGTGATTTTAAATCTTCAAACGTGTAAATAAAAGAAGAAAAATCATTTATTAAATTGTATAAATAAATTGAGGAAAAAACTAAAGAAAATTATTTAGGTTAAAAAATCATTAAAAAGTCAATTTAAAAGCAGTTTAGACAATATATTTAACCTTTTGATAAATTAATGAGTGATGGATGTTAATTTAGTAATTTCACATAGTGGACAATTTCGGCAATCGAAGTCCAACGACCAATGAGGTGCGGTTCGTAGATATTCACGAGGAAGCGGCCAGAGAATCCTGACCCAATAAATATAAATATAAATAAAGCGAAGGAGTCAGGTGAGGAAACCTAGAAAGTAATTTTCCCCAAATCTCACTTCTCAGTTCTTGCGGTTCCATCTACATTCTCCTCCTCAAGGTAACCCAAATCCATTAATTTTCGTTGTTTTTTGGTTTTATTTTTTGTTTGTTCACTGTATTTATTCATTAATCTTATAGATATTTTTATTTGTCTTTGGTTCGTATTTATTGATTTATGGTTTAAGGTTAGTTCTTTTGCTCAGATCTGCAATTCCTTGACGTTATTTTCCTTGTATTTTCTGTTTAACTAGTAGCGTCGAAGCCGGAGCCGGTGCAGACAACGGCCGTCGGTTTTTCGGCCGTGCGTGGTCAACCATCTGGGAAAGATTGATCCCTTTCGTTATCGAGCGGGGATACCAGCGGTGGAGCGTTCATCAGGTCACGGCCTCCTCAGGGGCTCTTCCATGGGGCTCGAATCTTGTGTCCAGGTGCCTCGTGAAAGAGCCATCAAGGTGCAGCGAGTTGGTGGATTCGGTATGCGATCGAGGAGTCTGGATCGTCGAGGCTCGTGCGGATAGATCGACGGTGGCATCCGACCGGTCTTTGAAGTCTCGGTCAACCGTGCCGGTTCCTCGAACCGTCACGGCTCAAACGAGATTAGTCTGGATGTTTGGCGGTGGCGTCCGACCATTGAGAATGAGGACTTCCGTGATGGAAATGCGGGTTTTGCGAATGGGGTTTAGCAAGGTCGTTGGAAGCGGTGGCCGTGCGGTGGAGTGCTCAGTCAGGTTTTGGGATCTGTAGGTACATTAATGATGTAGTGAAAGTGCGGAGGAGTTCAGTAGCCATCATGCAGGCCAGGGATCAGGGTCATGCGGTTCGAGGGGCCCGTGGGTTGCGTCTTCTCCCAGGTGGAGGTCTTTTGTTCGCCCGGTCGACAAAGTCCTATGAACTTTTGTGTTTGTGGAAGATGTTTTGATGGGCTTTTTGGTTGGATCGCTATTTAGTTTGACGGAGGTTATATCACATTTTCATGATCAGTGCTAGCCCTTGAAACCTAGCACCTATCATAGGCTATTGGGATTATTTGAAGTTGTATCCTAAGAATATGCTTTCTTAATGATAGTCCATGTGTAGATTACTTAAAACTAAAGTTTTATGATGTATCCTAAGAATATGTTGTAGTGACCGTTAATTTTGATTTTTTTTTGTTTTTGGACTCACTGTAGTTTGTTTCCATTATTCATATTCCTTGTTTTATATGATAACAATTAACAACTAGGAGACCCGTAGTCGAGTTCGAGCTTGACTCGAGTTCGAGCTTGAGCCGAGTTCGAGTTTTGCATTTTCGAGTTCGATTCGAGCTTTATTTTTCAAGCTTGCGAGCTTTCGAGCTCGAGTCGAGCTCGGATTCGAGTTTTCGAGGTTAGTCGAGGCTTAGGGGCGAGACTCGGGCTCGACTCAATCATTAGAACCCACAAATGCAGTGCTCTGATCCTGCTCCCATGCGGGATCGTCTTACGGCTCGGCGTGAATTTTTGTAATATAAATTAAACACCACTTAGGCTCCAATAAGCGGAGCGAGCAACATTGGGATGCCCCAGGCCTTAGACCGCTTTTAGAACTATGAAACCATCTAAATTAGACTCAGAAGCCGAGGTCGATTACAGTGTGCCTATAGACCAGGTACTTTCAAAAATTGAGGCTTTTCACAGAATGACTGCGAAATTGAACCATCGATAATTCATAAAAACATCGATTTCACTGTCAAATGCCCAGTTTTGACAAAACTTGACCAATTAATTTTCAATTCAGTCCGCTTCTCATTAATTACTAAATGACTGAAATGGAAAACTAACCCAAGCGGCGTCCAAAATTCTAAGCCACATATCAATGGAAAGCCGAGACCGAGAACATCAGTACCCTCGCGCGGTCAAAGGTTCTTTGTGGTGGCCTAAAAACTCGATCAATGATCGGCGACTTTGTTTTTAATCGTATCTTTGAAGCGATAGGAATGCGCAAAAGGACCATGGGAATGAGTTCAGAAGATCCAAAAATGGTGTAAAGGAGGTATGGGTCAGCTTGAAATGGCCGGAAAACACAAAAATCCGGCTGACCCGAGTTAGCGGCATATGTCGGCCGTCACGAGGGCGTCCATCGTGTGGAAATTTTCTTTGGCGTCGTCGAGTACGTCCTCCTCCTCCACGGCGGCGCATGTACGGTGGTGATGGCGTCGGCTCCCACGGCTGAAACCCAATCGGCTGAAATGGTTAGCTTGACCAGGTTCGGGTTCGGGTTTTTGGGGTTTTCTCTCGAGTTTTGGGGCTCAAAATGAGTGTGTTGGGGCTAGGGTTCTATTTGGCATGCAAAACTATGTTTATATAGGGGCTAGGGTCGCTTTCAGGTAAAAACTGAAGACAGCTTTGGACATTGTTAAAATGCTGCTGTTTGAACTCTCCAAGGTCATAACTTTTTATCCATAAGTCGGATTTTGACGTTCAACCCGTCTATGAAATCGTATCGACGAGGCCTACGAAATGGTGTCTTAGTCAACCCAAAATTATTCATCCTTGAAAAAAAGTCAACTTGGTCCACATACTAAGTGTTGTCAAACCTGGTCAAATCTGGTCAAACTTAGTCAAACTTGGTCAAATGTGTTAAAAAAAACTTTTATTATTTGGTACGGGTCATTACAACCTACCCCCCTTAAAGAAAAATTTTGTCCACAAAATTTGTACCTGTGCCATGGAAGAGATGAGGGTAATGGCTCCGCTTTTGGTCCTCCCGCTCCCAAGTCGCCTTCTCGACTAGGTGGTTTCTCCAAAGGATTTTCACTAAGGATATTGTCTTATTGCGAGCTCAGCCTTCTCTTCTACCAGGGAATGCACTTACTTTGAGACGATTTCCTCATAGGATAAGTCATCCTCGACCCGATCTCTGGTGCCTCCCAACACATGTGAGGGATATGAGATATACTAACGTAACTGGAGATGTGGAAGAACATTATGGACTCGAAAGCTCCTCAGGCAAGTCTAATCTATAAGCCTTGGACCCTATCACTCCAACAATCTCAAAGGTCCGATGTGCGAAGGACTTGGCACCCTCGCTTCCCCAAGCGTGCCATATAGGAAAGAGTTTTAAGAATACCAGATCTAAACCTCAAACTCAAGTCCTTTCTACGCTTACAATCAGCATAGCTCTTTTGCCTATCTTGAAATTTGCTTTCAACACAGCGCGATATAACATTAACCTTGTCCACAGTCGTTTGTACAATCAGGACCTAGTAATTTCCTTTCGCCAGTCTCATTCCAACATAAGGGAGTGCGACGACTGTTTCAATACAATGCCTCATAGGTGACATCTCGATAGCAGGTGATAGTTGTTATAAGTGAACTCTTGCTAAGGTAGATATTCATTCAATGTCCGCTTGAATTGTAGTACGCGTATAACATATCCTCCAAGGTCTGAATAGTCCTTTCAGATTGTCCATTGGTTTGAGGGTGAAAAGCGATACTCAAATTCAACTTGACACCTAGTTCTTTCATCAACCTCTTCCAAAACCTCGAAGTGCATCGTGGATCTCTATCAGAGATGATCGACACTGGCACCCCATGCAAACTCACTATATTATTCATAAAGAGTTCTGCTAGTTGATGAGCTTAAAAGTCATCCATTTTCAGTCCATTTTTCTGATTTATTTTTATCCCCAAAAGACTTGTTATGCCAATATGGAATAACTAACAGCGTTATACGTGAGGGGAATTCAAGAAAAAGAAGAGTTTTATTAAAGGAGTAGAAGGTGGATGAGCATTGCGATATAGCGGCTGAAGGAGGTTTACCAGCGAGAAGAGCACAGTTAGGACGATGTGAGTGAAACATTTCACAAACAGAGGAAATCAAGAAATACATATTGTTGTGACAACGAAACTCGGTCAACTTGAGTGTAATTGAAAGAAAAATGAATTTGAAGATTAAAGAAACTCAGGTCAAGCAACCGATTGATGAAGAAGAAGACATGATGTCGCGACATCATACGGTGGCAATTAAGCCGGTCTGATGGACAATGGTGTGACATCAAATAGAAATGACGAGAAGATGAACAATTGAATGAACCTTTATGTCGCTGACATCAACGCGAATGAAGCGGTGCGACATCGATTACGAAAGTAAAATTCGGCGACATCATCGGCTAAAGAGGTCGGCGACATCAGGGCCGAAGGTAGTGACGGCGTTAGTGAAAGCAGATGTCGAGCGCGTCATTCAGCGATCCCGCTGACATTAAGTCTTGTGAAAAAGAAAGTCGCGACAACGCTGGGCTGTCGCGACATCAGGGTAATGAAGACATGAGGTCGCGACATCATCAACGATCGCTGACGGCGAGAACAAAAGCAGAGGTTAGACAGCATTGAGAAGTCGCGACATCCCATTTGTAAAACCCGGAAGGTCGCGGTGACATCTAGATGTCGGAGCATCAATTGGCGAGCTTCGAGGTCGCGGCAGTGGAGTGGGCGTCACAACATCGACTCCACCCGAAGACATGTACTTAAATATGACAAACTGACAAACTCTTTGAAGACAAGCAAGGCGACAAGGGACTGAATGTTGCGACGATCATCAACGACCAACAGTAGGTTAACTTGAAATCCATAATGAGGTGCATCAAAATTGGGGCCCGACTTGATTTCTACAAATACCTTGTTGCTCTTGAAAAAGCATGGCTCTTAGAGCTGAAAGAAGATGAGTTCTTCAGAAATATATATTCATTTTCTTTTCTTTATTTTTTGGTTGATTAGTTTATTTAGTTTAAATTCAGGATCAGGTGTATTCACATTAAGTTTTAAGCTGAATGCATATTTATGTTTCTTAAATTCTTGTCTGATTGTTTGTTCGGACAAATTGCAGGATTTGTGAATACTTGGATTTTCAAATTACAATTGGTTTCTTGAAGTCGGTAAACGATATATTGATTGTGATAGATAAATTTTGAAAACCCGACTTCCATTGAATTAGTTATTATTAGAAATTATCTTTTCCTGCAATTTTATTCAGTGATTGCTAGACCGATTCATCATCGACTTCTTTGGTTTGTGTATTCACAGGAATTGATCCCCAATGTCAGTTTCTCATACCCCATATGAAGGATTGTCTCAGCTCGATTTCGAGGAGGCCATACGGTGACCTGAGAGGCACATTCACGAGTGACAACAATTTACGAAAGGTGTACTAACTTTGATATTATCGATCTAATATTATAAGTGTTTAATCGATAAATCCTCTTTTCACTTGAAGTAGGGTGAGTTGGTGATTTATCAATTAAGCATCACGAGTTCACCTGTTCGAATGGTAATTCAATCGAGGTATTAACAAGATCTCATCGAGAAAGAATGGCTGTTCTAATTTTGAGGATGAGAAACCCGAGTATAATTAATAGCGTTGATGACTATTTAGAAATAGGTTCACGGTCCATGTTCATGCGTATGAAGTATTGAGAAAGAAAAATACCCAGAACAAGGCTACCCAGATTAAAAGTAGTTATCTAGCCCAATTTATTCGAGAGAAACAGTGAAGGTGAGATGATGAACGGTGGGGTTTGGAGAGATCCAACAACACTATCATATTCCTTGGACTAGTTTTAAAATCTGTGGTTCATAAAGCAAAATTACGATGCATTTGTAGGAATTGGTCTTCATGACCAGCTTTATTTTCAATGTTTCCTTCACTATTCGCTGTTGAATCAATTTGTTATTTTAATATTTGATATTGGTACATTTGTTATTAAATTCGATTAACTTTTTTAGTTTTCATTATTTTTAAGGTTTAAAGTTGATTCCAATTGTCTATCATAGTCGAATAGTGTGAGAGTTAAGTAGTCCGGGGTAGTTGATTAGAAATTCTTGAGATATCTGTTAGGATCGTGGACTCCTCATTACCACTTGTTGACTTTATTTGCCAGGTATATTGGATCAAAACTTCTGAAAAATGATTACTCTTTATGATATATCTTTTAAATCAATGCTAGATGCTAAGGACACCACAAACAAGTTTAATGAAACTACAAATAACAGAGGGACTGAATAATAGTCCTTTGGTGATAACACATTTAGATTTGTATACATATCATGATCCAGCGGAACAAGTTGTGGCGGCATTCGCGGGATCGAGAATTTGTTAGATCAATATTAAATGAAAGAAGTACTATTTGGACAATTTTAAGAAAAGAACAAAAACAGTTTTTCAAGCTGTGACTACATCAGTCACTAATTTTTAACAAGCCATGTTGAAAATATTTGTTAGGTTTGACTAATCCTATTAATCTGAGTATGCTTCGATTTCAGGAAAACCATTAATGCTTGTAAGGAAGCAGGATCGACCCGATTCAGCCCGAACCGTGGTGGAGAGAACACTCGAGGAGCTTGAGGTAGAAGCGAAGGCTATGGCCGAGAAGAAGGACATGTGGCGAGCAGGAGGACGGGAGCCGAGAAGGCCTCCATTATGAACCTGATGGAGTTTTGGAGGCTATTCGAGAAGAGTGATACGCAATCGGTGACCCTCTTGTGGATGCAAACAATTTTGAACTAAAGCCGGCCTTGAGCCACGGATGGTTTGGTAACATCGGTTCTTGGTCATCCCACCCCGAAGATCATGAGCACACAGGAGAAGATTTCTCGGGATGGCTAATCGGTCGAAGCTGAGCGGTCAATGAGACCGAGTAATAAAACACATCTCTTCCCATTTTCTTTGAGAACATAGTAGCAGCCACATGGTGAATGGTTACCATATGGTTACATTGACACTGGGAAAAGAGTTGATAGAAACTTATTTAAGCGAATTCTTTCCCCATCTCGCATCAGAGGAAGCGAAGAGAATATTGTATTCGGCAAGGGGAAGATGAAACTGCTCGCCTTGTAAGCTTAGGAAAATTCAAAAGGTTGCTGAAGAAGGTGCCAAATGCATGGGATAGATCTAAAGACCGGATGGACATAGTGTATCATATGGAATGATACATCAGGGTGTAACCAGTGCCGTCTTGTGGATCATTCAGCGAAAAGTCTTCGAAGGCGAAGATCGATAGAAGACTTAGCAAAATGCGATATGGCTCGTCGAGTTTTCAGAGGGAGTGCTTAGAGAAAGGAGTCATGGAGCGAAGGCAGATGGCGACCACTTGAGGCAAAGTTAGATGCCATAATGCATGGGATGGACAAACAAGAGAGGAAGATGCACCTTTGCTCGAAATAGGAAGCGGTGGAAAGTGAAAGCGATGAGAAGAGTGCGTGTGCCAATAGAAGAAGATTCTTATGGTGCGAGAGGAGGTTAAGTATGTGAGCGAGCAAAGGGTTATCATTTCAAACCAAATCCCCAACACACACCTCTGACAGCGGCTGGCTTTGAGGAACCATGAGAATTTCTCTTATGGTGGAGGGGCATTACATGGCCCGAGGCGAAGACATCCTCAACAAGGATATCGGCTGACCACCACCAAGGTTCAGGCGGCAAGGAGGAGGAAAGCGAAATGAATATCGAGGGTCGAGGAGGATCGACCATTTGAAGAGCAGATCTTCTGCAGTTATGGGGGACCAACCAAAGAGAGCTATTACAATTCCATGAGCGAAACTATCGAATTTGGAAGCTTTAGTCGATACTCAAATGTTTGAAAAACATGAGTCACCTCGCAGAAAATTTAGAACACAGTAAGTGGTGTGCTAGAATGTGCCAATCAAGGAACGAGGGAACCTTCCTAGTGGCCTTGCAGAGAAGAACCCAAAAGATTGCATGGCAATTCGGTTGAGAAGTGGGAAGGATTTGACAGCCAAACAAAAAACGAAGAAGAAGCGACGGGGAAAGAAAAAGCTGAAGAAAGAAAAACGACGACTTGAACGATTTGAAGGAAGCGATGACCCGGGGAAAAAGAAGGGGTACCGGCTTATACTCTGCGGTACCATTCCCCACAGAGACTTGAAGTGAGGAGAGAAGAGCAGTTCTCTGAATTCTTGGATATGTTGAAGAAAATAGAATAAATATTCCGTTTAAGAGGTGTTCAGTCGAATGCCTCCTTTGCGAAATTACGGAGATACTTAGCAAGAAAGATAGGCGAGGAGGGTATAATTAATTTGACCCCACTTGCCAATTCTCATTATTGATGAAATAAAGCAAGATGAAAGACCACTGGCGGTTCACCATTCCACACTCCATAGGGAAGTATGAATTAGCTTATGTGATTTGGAGCAATCTCTCATCGATGCCTCTATCGGTTGTGCGAACTTGTGGATTTGGGGGCTTCACCTCAGCGGCAATCACATTACGGATGGGCGATGGTCGATGGCACAACCGAGAAGGCGATACGGAAGGCGTCTTGGTCGAGGTTGGGAAATTTGTATTCAGTGGATTTGTTGTCATGAAGATGGAGGAGGACACTTCGAGTTCCCTTGTTGCTTGGAAGGCCTTTCTTAGCGAGGAGTACGATTAATACGAGAGGTGGTGATACTCAGGGTGGGGATGAAGCCGGTGCATTTAATATTAATAAGTGCAGAACATCTAATGTGGAGTCGAGATAGTTGTATGGGTGTAAGAAACACTAGCCTTCTGATGATGAACGAATTCGATTGTATCATTGACCTCTATCAATGAAATTGAGATGAATTTTCAGTACCTTGAGAGCTTTGATTGTGAAGTTTTGTCTTCAGACTTGTTTAAAAAGGAAACATTCTCAAGTATAAATGAAAACAGTCAAAATGAAGAAAGCAGCCAGGAACAGCAAACTCATGAGGAAGAAACTAGTGCGGAAGGGCTAACATTGAAAGAATTGCCCAGCCATTTAAAATATGAGTTTTTAGAACCAGAAAAGAGAAAACCCGTCGATATATCAGTGGCATTGGCGGAAAGTGAAGAAAGAAGTTGGCGGTAATTTGAGGAAATACAAGGAAACTATTGCTTAATTCGATTGAAGATCACGGGGGTATCGGTCCTACATTTGTATGCACAAATATTGTTGGAAGATAATCGCAGCTTGTGAGCATCGAGGAGGTGAGAACGGTGATGAAAAGTTGTCGAGAAAGAAGTTACGAAATGGTTAAATGCGGGCTTCATATATGCTATATCGAGATAGTTCTTAGGGTAAGCCCGGTGCATGTAGTTTGAAAGGTGGATATCTTTATGTCGAAATGAAAAGATGACCGATTCCTACGAAGCTGTGACATGATGGAGGTGTGTATTGACTGAGAAAATTGAATCTTGCCAACCCGAAGGATCATTTCCCCTGCCTTTCATTGATCGGATGCTAGACGAGGTTGGCGGGACATCCTCATTTACGTTTTCTTGATGGATGGATGATACGGATATAATCGGATTGCTATTGCGCCCCGAATCGGAAAACTACTTTTACATGCCCATTTTGGTACTTTTTTAGGAGAATGCCATTGGATTGTGTAATGCTCTGGTACCTTCAAGGTGCATGATGTCCTATTTTCGAGATCTGCGAAGAAGTTATGTATGGAGAATCTTCATGGATGATTTTCACGGTGTATGGATCTAGTTTGAACAATGCACATAACACAGGGACCCGGTACTTTAAAGGTGCAAACGAAGTGCGCTCGAATTGGGAAAAATGCCATTTATCGTTCCTGAAGGGGAATTGTCTTGGGGCACACATGATTTGCGGTAGGGGGCTTGAGGTGAACCAGGGCAAAAGGGTTTCAATTATAAGAGACTTAATGCCTCCCAAGCGCAGTCGAGGAATCAAAAAAGTTTCTTAGGACATGCGGGATTTTTATAGAGAGGATTTATCGGGAGACTTCTCAAAATTGCTAGACCATTATCGCCGATTCTTCGGAAAAAGATACTAAAATTCCATTTTGATGAATCTGCGAAAGCATTTGAAGAAATCAAGTCGAGACTAGTTAAAGGCTCCCGTCATGGCAAAAACCGGATCCAGACGAAGGAATTTGAAATCATGTGTGATGCAGTGATTTTGATGGGGCTTTGTATTGGAGACGAAAAGATGAAAAAGTGTTCAAGGCCATCTACTATGCTAGCAAAACCTTTAATGAAGCCTGAAAGTACTATACTACGAAAAGGAGATGCTAGCAATAAGTGTTTGCATGTGAAAAATTCAGGCCATACATTTGGGGTCTCATGTTTGGTATACACAACGATCATGCGACGATTAAATATCACGATGTGGCAAGAGGAAGCAAAGCCAAGATTGATCGGATGGGTATTACTACGAATTTGATTTAGAAATAAAAGACAAAGGAAGTGACAATGTGATGGCCCCGTCACTTGTCAAGTGAAAACCTTGTCTGAAAAGGAAGAGAAATACGAGAAAATTTTCGGATGAAGCGGTTATTTCGAGTGTCACTCCGATCACCACGGTATCTTGATATTGTGAATTGCCAACTTGTGGAATTATGCCACCCGAGTTTAGCTGCCAGCAGAAAGAGCTAGGGCTGACAGTAGATACTACATTTGGGATGACCCATTATTGTTTAAAAGAGGAGCTGATCTGATTATAAGGAGATGTGTGCCAGAAGGTGAGCAAAGCAAGATTTTAAAAGAATGCCATTCATCACCCTATGGAGGACACTTTGCAGGAGATAAAACAGCTCACAAAATTCTTCAGTCAGGATTTTATTGGCCTACGATTTTTAAAGACTGTTTTGAATGGGTGAAGTTGTGTGATCAATGCCAGAGAATGGGAAATATCAGCAAAAAGCATGAGATGCCCACACCAAGGTATCTGGTGTCTGATTGTTGATGTATGGGGAATGGATTTTTATGGGGCCTTTTCAGTTTTCATTTGGAAATATATACATACTCCTAATGTTGGATTATGTATCAAAATGGGTAAGAAACTGACGACATGTCCAAAGAATGATGCCAATACGAGTTGTGGGGTTTTTACAAAGAAATATTCTCGACGAGATTTGGGACACGGAACTATCATTAGTGATGGAGGAAGTCTGACTTTGCCAATAAGGTGTTTGACAAACTTATGGCGAGATATGGTATCAACACGTTATGAGCTTGGCTTATCATCCTCGAGCAAATAGGCAAGTGAAATTTCAACGAGAGAGATAAAAGAGGTCGGAAAAGACGTAAGTTCAGCGGGGAAGAGGTGGTCTTTGAAACTTGATGATGCACTTTGGGCTTACAGAACAACATTCAAAACTCCCATTGGGATGTCCCCATACAGATTGGTCTTTTGAAACCATGTCTACCTCTAGAAGCTGAATACAAGGCTATGTGGGCCATCGAGAAGCTTAATTTTACGATTTTAAAAACAGCAGGAAGATAGGCTACTCAGGTTAAATGAATTGGAAGAGTTGAGGAATGAAGCTTATGATAGTCTTTAGAATCTACAAGGATAGAACAAAAATGGCATGATCAAGAATTTTGGCGGGGAAGAATTCAAGGCGAGGAGATCGGGTCTTGTTATTCAACTCAGTTAAGGCTCTTTCCGAGGAAAGGCTGAAGTCAAAATGGAGTGGACCATTTACAGTGGTATCAAGCACACAATTTGGGGCAGTGACACTTAGAAACAGCAAGGAAGAGGAGTTCAAAGTAAATGGTCAGAGATTAAAGCATTACCTTGGGGAAAAGCAATTGGAAGATAAACCCTTGGTTCTGAATGGAGAAAATTGAAGAAACAAAACAATGGCAGCAGAAAGTCTAGCTAAAGACTCAAAACAGAGCAGCTCATGGGAGGCAACCCATACAGTGTTTGAATTCTTAATATAGATAGTGAAATTGTTTTAATTACTTGTTTTGAAATATTTTTAGTTTTAGTCATGAATTGTTAAGTACTGAGTTAAGTATTAGAGCAATTTAATCCTTTACGAGAAGTAATTCCCAGTATCACGGGGTGAAGAATCAAGCGTTAATGGGAGAAGGAGCAAATTTCGAGGACAACTCGGTGATTCACGAGGAAAGAGATATTTGAAAAAAGGGGAGCATTCTTTTCCCTACATAAATTCTGTGGAAATTGAATAGAATACATGTTTGAATTGCTGTGTTGAAATGGTTTATTTGATGATGAGAGTTGGTTAATTAATTAAGAGTGAAAAGTTGTCTGATCATTAGAATTCGGGGTAGTGCGAGACTAGGTGATCAAAAGCTTATGTCGCTGACGAGCGGAATCGCGGCGAGTTGATGTCGTCGTAGTCGATCTTGAAGGAAGAACAAGAATGAGGTCGTGACCAAAAGACATGTCGCGGCGAGAAATAGAATCGCGACGAACATTTGGGTGGCAGCAAGGCAATTCCTTGAGTATGGTGAGGTCGCGACAAAATAACACTGTCATGAACTGCTTGATGTCGCAGCCAGAGGATAACTTGTCCTCCCACATTTTACTTATGTCGCGACAAACAATCATATGTCGCGACATAAGAGGATAGTTTGCCAGCTGGGCAGCTTTTAATATTGCCCTAAATTTAATGACATCACACAATTTCAACCTAACATTGAAGTCGCGACAAGCGAAATTAAGTGGGGTAATAAATAGCCCACAATAATGATTGAATTTCAACTGTTGAGAATCTTCCTCCATTATCATCTCTTCACTGGAAGCAAATACAACTTTTCATCTTCGTATTCTCTTGATTTTCAAATCTCGAAAACCCTAGACCAAAACTTCTTCATACAAACCTCTCAATTTCTCTAATAAGCGTAGAACCTTGACCCTCATCCCGAATGCAGATAATGAAATCATGGAGGGCATGCTCGACCAGAGGGGAGGACCATCTGGAACCTACGGGGAGGTTCATGTCGGAACTTCTGAAGGAGAAACGAGGCCTTGAATAACACGAGAAGTTCGACCGATTCTGAGCGGCCCGAAGAAAAGGAAGGAGAGCGGCGAAGAAGAAGAAGATGAGTTCGTCTCAGAAGAACCCTACTCTATATGGAAGAAACACTATGCAGGAAAGGGTTTTGTAGGAGAAAGGGGATTCGGTCAGCTCATCTCCCCGTTCAAAGAATTGATAGAGCAAAGGGTGGGAAATCACCGCTTATTATCGCGGGTATGCAGCGATTGTCGGGGAATTTTACTCGACCTTGTTGGAAGGAAGAACTTCGTTTTTCGTCGGAGGGGTTTGGGTTCCATATGGAGCTGAGACCATAAATGCAATGTACGGCATGGAGGAATTCAGCATGGATCAAGGCCACAAAAGTTAAGCGAGGACGGCCACTAACGAGAGAAAAGATAGTACGGAAAGGCGACGGATGGCAAAGGTGAAATGGGAACCAGGTCGGGAGAGAAAAGATTATCAATAGGGGAGACTGACAGAAGAAGCCAAGGTATGGTTTTATTTCTTGGCTTCAGTTCTGATTCCTACAAAGCATGTTTGCACAGTAAGAGAACAAGAAGCAGTACTTCTCTATGCCATACTGAAGGGCTATAAGCTGAATGCTGGAGCTATCATTGAGAACTCCATAATGAAATATCATGAAGGAAACAAAGAGGCGTTCCACACCCGATATCTCCTTTGGTTATGTATAAGGGCTGGTGTGAAGGAAGTTGGGCAAAGAGAGGCCTTTGAACTTCTACAGTATACGGCCCCGGGATAAGCGAGGGACGAAATCAAGAAAAAGGGGGTCGTAGTGGAGGCCGGATTCCGAGAGATGAGGAGGAGAGTGCAAGACGAAGAGGACACCACGATGTGGTTCAAGCATCCAAGAAGAACAAAATCCGGAAAGACAGCCAGAAGGGAATACCTCTATGTTTGTAGAGGATATGGCACCAGATGATAGAAGTCCTATAGATTTCACCACCCCCCTGGCCAGTTCTCCCCCAATGAGAAACATGGATTTCAGAGAACCAGGAGAAAGCTCTAGAGGAGCCCAGGAAAATAACCAGATAATGGAGATGCTCATTTCTATGCAGAAAAGTATGGAAGAAAGAGAAAGAAATGGAGCCTCAACGGCGATTTAGAGAGGAAGTATGAGGCGGGAGTAAGAAGAAGAGATAAACGATTAAGGAGAGGAAATGAACGAGAAAGGAGGAAATGTATGAAGCGAGTTGAAAGAAAAGCGAAAATGGGAAGAGGAGTTGGGCGAGAAAGAGGAAGCGGGCTGGAATTACAGAGCATCAAGGAAGCAAACTTGAAGGATATGGAGGAAGAGATCGAGATCTGTGAAAAAGCACAACTAGGTGCATGAATCATTCTCTGACAATCGGTTGATCGAGACTCTCAACTCCTGGCACTCATAAAAGAAAGAGATGCAGATCAAGAAGCTAAGACAAAGGAGCGTATAAAGGGGTTTAAGTTCCTCTATATGTCATTGTTAAAAGACTTCGAGAAGAAGATGAAAGAAAGAGATAAAGTGCTGGATGATAATGATGCTTAGGAAGCTGGGCTGGAAAATTTGGATCGAGTGCTGTAATCCTATCCGATTTTTAGAAGTCATGACGAGAAATGGAGCGCCTGTGAGCCTACATTGGGAGCAAGGCAAGATGATCTAAATAAGAAGGTTGACCTCACAAATGAATTGATTTTTGAAGATCAGATGGAAAAAGAGAATGAAAAGAAGAAGAGGAGGATGGAAATGAAGTTCCCCAAGTTCAACCCCAATCTGTCTACCCTTGATCTAGATCCTCCAAACATTTTTACTCCTCCCTCAAAAAGAAAGAAACCTTCCAATTGACTCATCCATCTCTTCCTCATTCCCAATCTGTTGATTCTCAACTGTTGCACAATTTCTGGAATGAAATAAGAAATTTGTTTGATGTTGTTTGAAATCAAATTGTGTGTTTACTTTTTGCTTTTGTTGATAGAAGAATAACAGTAAAATTAGCTCAGGAATGAAAATGTTGAAATGTCATAATATGAGCTAGCTGAAGTCATTGATTAGAATATAGATTGAAACACAAATAACTGCAGAATAAGAATTTGAATGGCGCCTGGTGAATTGAAACACAAATTGCATAATTGGCGGAATTTAGTTGATAAGTCCCGGGTTAAAGGAAAGTTATACAATTGAAGGAGCAAAACATATTTTTGAGTTTGAGAGTATAAACGGTAAGCGAAGAACTTGGTGAACCTTAGACCAGTAACTCTCGCTATTGAAATGAGTCAAGGACATCCTTAGGGTTATTCATAGTTAACCAAAAGAATTCCTAGAACTTGCTAGATTATTGATCGGCGAAATCCTAGGTAATGTACAACTAACGAAGACATGATGCGAGGCCATCCTTGAACAACAGAGCCATTCTAGCCACCCCATTTATATGCTTACGCATACACCTTAGCTCACAATTTGAGCAACCGGTCAATATATTCGAAAACAAGCAATTGGAAATCGAAGAGCCATCACTTTACAACTAATCCCCTCCCGAGTAAAGAACCACTGATTACCCAAAAACTCAGGAGAGAGGAAGAAATAAGGTTTGGGGGGGAATATATTTTTGGAGAACTAAAGAGAAATACGAAAAAGATTGAATAAAGAAAGATACAAGCGGAGGATACATGAAAAAGAAAACCCAAGGAAGAAGTTTTGTCTTATGGCTTTAACTCTCTTGAACAATTAAGTTCTTAGGGGTGTTTCAGCACTGGCTTGCTGCCAGCGGTATGGGAGTTACTAACCCAAAGTTCGCTAAGGGTGTTAGAAAGCCTAAAGACGAGAACATTGAACTTTGCGAAAGTGGCGAAGAAGAGTTCCAACGATGAGAAATACAAATGAAATTGGAACAAACAGTTTTAAACACAAAAATTCAAAGAAGATACCCCAAAGATGAAGTTTGGGAAATAATACGAAGTTGCAAGGAAAAGAAAGGCGACAGTTAGAAAGAAGAAGAAAGAGTTTGGGTAATCTTAACTAAAAATTTATCCATCCTACCCATTACCGACTAACATTGCAAGCACGAAAAGGCTGATTGATCTTGAAAGTTGGAATTACCTACATTAGTGGGAGATCAATATAGAAGAACAAGCATATGAAATTCTTGAAAGGATCAAAACCCATGAAGGACCTCGAGGGTTGGCGACTCACTAAGAAAGGAGGAAGAAGACCAACTTTAATCTTGACGGGATCGATTGACTTTACTATTTATGAAACAAACTCGACAATTTAGATTCGATTACACACGATTGAGTAAACTAACCTTCAATTGGACTTGAACTAGATATCTGATAAGAATGCAATTTTAGTTTTCAATTTAATTGGTTGCAGCTTGCAAAAACAAAAGAAAGCAGAAAAAGGATCCCTTTTGTTTGAGGACAAACAAATCTTTCTTTTCTTTGCTTGAGGACAAGCAAAATTTTAAGTTTGGGGGAGTTTGATGAGCTTAAAAGTCATCCATTTTCAGTCCATTTTTCTGATTTATTTTTATCTAAAAAGACTGATTTATGTGCAAAAATATGGAATAACTAACCAAACTGTTATGCGGCGGGGGGAGTGAGAAAAAGAAGGATTTTTTGCCGGTAAAGGAGGCGAAGGTGGATGAGCATTGCGATATAGCGGTGAAGGAGGTTACAGCAGGAGAGGCGCACAAGGATTAAAGGACCTGATGTCGTGAAGCATTTACGACCCAATCCAAAATACATATTCGGTGCGACAGAGTAAGAAAGAAAAGAACTCAAATCAGCGAGTGTGATTGAAGCAAAATGAAATTTGGGCGTTAAAGAAACTCAAGTCAAGCAACCAGAATTGATGAAGAAGAAGATATGATGTCGCTGAAGATCATAAAGAAGTCGTGGATGTAATTAAACTCAAAGATAAAGGGACAACGAGGTCGCGGATATCAAATAGAAGTCACATTTAAGATGAACAATTGAATAAACCTTTGCGTCGCTACATTCGATGAGTACGCATATCAACATCAATCGGGCGCCGCGACATCGCCGCAAAGAAATTAAGGTCGCGACATCATCGTTTAAAGAGAGAAGGTCGCACATCGGGATGCAGGTCACATTATCGCATTGCAGGTCGGCAGCAAGAGGTGAAGCATGCATGTCGCGACATCATTCAGCGGTTGCGACATTAAGTGCACTGAAAAGAAGGTCGCGACAACACCGGCCGTCGCGATATCACCAGAAGAATGATGAGGTCGCCATCACTGGCTAAATGCGCTGGCTAACAGTGAGCAGCGTAAAACAGAGGTCGCGATAACATTCAAGTCGCTACATCCGGGAGTCCGTGGCTGTCGGGCGATAACATCTAGATGTCGCGACATCAATTGTGAAGACTCAAGGTTGCGACGTCAATAAGCTGTCGCAACATCAGCTCCACCAAAGACATGTCGCAACCAAACAAAGGTCGCGACAAGGACTCACGCCGCGGACAAGATCAACAATGGGCGCTTAACTTGAAATCCACAATGAGTGAAAATAAATTAGGCCCAACTTCAAAACTCCTATAACACGCAAATCAAGCAACAAAGAACGCAGCCTCTTGGCTAATTTGAAAGAGAGATTCGGCGTCAAGGCCCCCGTATTTTAAATTTTCTTTCTTTTATTTTTTTTAGTTTACATTAGTTTGTATTTTCGTTTAAATTTGATCAATGTTAGCTTGGCAGTTTTTTGTGAAGGAATGTATTTATATTTCTTTCGTTTACTGCCTGCTGTTTGAATTCCGCATAAATTTTTTTGGATTAATCACCAAATATTTCCGAATTACAAGTGGTTTTGATCGCCAAAGCCAATGTATGGTGTAATCCAAAGCATTTAGAAACCCACTTCCATCGAATTAACGCTATCATTTAAATTATCTTTCCCGGCAGAATTCTTATTCATTGCTGCCGAACTTCGCTTTGTAAATCGACTTGCCAGGTTTTGTATTTTCTCGGAATTGATCCCAATGTCGCTCATACCCATATAAGTGGATTGTCTCAAGCTCCGATTCGTGAGGGCCCTCCGAGGGACACAGAAGGCATTCCCCGAGAGTGATCAGCAATTTATTAAGGTATGCTAACCCGAGCATTGTCGATCTAATGTGCTCGTTTTTAAATCGATAAATCCTCTTTCTTCACTTGAAGTCGATCGAAGCCGAAAGTGATTTATCAATTTAAGCATGCATAGAGTTCACCTCGATTCGAATGGTGAATTCAATCCTGTTAGCAAAAGATCTAACTGGCGAAAGAATGAGTCGTTTAAATTTTGAGGATGAGAAACCAGTATAGTGTAAACCGATGCAATGACTACATTTTAGAAGCTAAGGTTTACAGTCCATGTTGTGGGTATGAAGTATTGAGAAAGAAAAATACCCAGAACAAGGCTACCCAGATTAAAAGTAGTTATCTAGCCCACTGTATTCGAGAGAAACAGTGAAGGTGAGATGATGAATCTGGTTCGAGAGATCCAAATCATACCTATCATATTCCTTGGACTAGTTTTAAAATTTGTGGTTCATAAAGCAAAATTACAGTGCAAGCTGTAGGAATTGATTCTTCACAATAGCTTTATTTTCAATGTTTCCTTTATAGCTAACTGTTCAATCTAAATTTGTTATTTTAATATTTCAGTATTCAATTCATTTGTTATTAAGTAGATTCTTTTTAGTTTTCATTATTTTAAGGTTTTAAAAGTTGATTCCAATTGTCTATCGTAGTCCAAATAGTGTGGGGATTGAGTAGTCAGGGTAGTTGATTAGAAATTTTTGAGATCTCTATGGGATCGATATCTGGACTTACATCCATTTTACTACTGCTCACCTCGCACTCGCAAAGATACCTGGATCAAAACCACAAAGAAAATGATTTACTCTTTATGAAATATCTTTTAATCAATACTATAGCTAAGGAACACCACAAACAAGTTTAATGGCATTATTGCTGGGGACTAGATAATAGTCCTTTGGTGATAACGTTTTAGATTTGTATACATATCATCTTGATCCAGCGAACACTAGTTTCTGAGGAGAAAACTTCTCACGAATAGGTAGAAAATGCGCGGACTTGGTGAGTCGATCAACTACTACCCAAATGCCATCATGTCTCGAACTGTGGGAGGGAGTTTGAATACAAACGATCAGAATAAGGCTCCCATTTCCACTCCGGATGTAAGGGCCGTGTCCATAAGGCTTTGTCTCTCCTCGCTTCACTTGTCGATTGCATTGGCTTAATTTCGGATACATACTGCAACTTCTTTCATCCCCGACCACTCAATAATATTCCTTCGCACGCAGACATCTTGGTACTACCGTGTATAGCATAACAGAATCTACGGGCTTCCTTCCAATACTCATTTTTTAACTTTTCACCGCTCGAACACACAAATTATAACCAATCACCAAGGCCCTATCGCTCTAATAGCAACCGACTTATCTCCCCTTCCCACCTTCTTCTTCTCGCCCATCAAATAGGATCTTCTAGTCGCGCCGAGAATCTCGATCTACAAGTATCTGGCCGTAGTTGGAAACTAGTAAAATGTGCCCTCGAAGCATGCATCCCCAACTCAACACCCAACCGCGAATCGACCATCAATGAAGTCAGATTGTCTGCATATAGTTTCAAAGAGCCTCAGAGCCTTCCTACTCAAAGCATCCGCCACCACATTTACCTTTACTCCGGATGGTAGTCGATAGTAATCATAATCCTAAGTAATTCCATCCACCTCCTTTGCCTTAAGTTTAACCTCCTTCCGATAAAACAAATATTTAAGTCTCTTATGGTCGGTAAATATCTGGCAAGTCGCCCCGTACAAGTAATGCCTCCAAGTCTTCAATGCGAAAATTACCGCAGCAAGTTCCAAGTCATGGGTAGGATAATTCAGCTCGTGTTTCTTCAACTGTCTGGAAGCATACGCCACAACTCTCTTATGTTGCATCAACACGCAACCTAAACCTTGGTATGAAGCATCACAGAACCTCGAACCCTCGCTCTCCGCAATGTTAAACAAAGGAGTCGACGCCAACTTTTTCCTTCGCTTGTTTGGAAGCCGCCACCTACCACCCAAAATTAACTCTTCCAGTCAAAACAATAGTGGTCCTCGCCATCTGGTGAACCCTTCTATAACCGCGGTAATACCCCCGCCAATCCTAGGAAACTCCGCGACTGTCACCGTAGTTGGTCGCTTCCCAACTTGCCACCGCCACCTCCAGGACCACATAAATGCCACGCCAGAAACCACGTGTCCGAGAAATCCTGCACTCGACCTCAAATCCAAACTCACATTTGTCAAACTTGGCATACAACCTGGAAGTTGTCTTAAAGTTCCGCAATACCAAAACTCAAACGCTCTCATGCTCCAACCTCGCTTCTCGAGTACACACCAAAATATCGTCGATGAATACAATGACTGACTGGATCAAGTATGGACTCAAGACCCGACCATCAACCATGAAAGTCAAGTAGCATTGGTGAGTCCGAAAGACAACACTAGAAACCCATAATGCCCATATCTCATTCCAAAATCTTCTCTGGCCATCTAAATTTTGCGATAAAACCACCACGGGATCCTGGTGGAGCCATCAAAACCCACCGCCCAAGTCTACGAGCCTCGATCAACAAGAATACCAAGAACCTTACTCCTTCGAAAGGGATCGAGCTAGGCGCTCGACAAGATTCTCCTCATAAGTAGGTGCATATAAACTTTTCCAATCGAAGCCCGACGGGACTCCATTTGCATTCTGCAAGCCGCATCGTGAAGAAAACTATCTCATAGCATAAATGAAACAGAATCAAATTTCAAGGATAAGGTTAGAAGGTATACAAAACACTGGATGAGTTGCACAAAGAATGTACAACCCTGGGCTGAATTCAGAAACCTAGAGCTCCGATACTGCTAATAAAGACCTCGACCCGATACCCTCCCTGTGTGGTTCCTCTCAGGTCCCGCTAGTGAAGTCCCACCGTATAATCCATGTGGAATACACAATGGAACCCCACCTAAGAAAGAAGTAAACACATGCGCACTCACACACCTAAATTATATAGAAAAAAATTCACGGCGCCTAAATCCACGATCGACATATCTCAATGGTGTCATAAACTAATAAACATACATAATAAGACTCATATGAGTTCAATACTAATATCAGAGCATTCTAAGAGTATTTGCGAATTTAGGGGGTACAAATAAAGATAAATGAGTCCAATAAAACCGCATGTAGGTGATGATAAGCACATGCTGCAGCAAAGAGCGTTGAATCGCGCGAGGTAGGTCTTACGAACCGCCTCGGACTCCTAGTGAATCGATTTAAAACAAATAATAACATGATAATAAATCTCAGTGGAGTGGCATAATTTATAAGGAAAATAATGTTTTTATTTTAACATTTCTTCTCTCAAGACTACGTCCAATTCTTTTGTAAGGTTCCCGTTTAGTTATTTCACAAAAACCTAACTTTACCCAAGTCCAACAATATGAAATTCATACTCAAAAATTTAACTGACATGATTTTTAAGAAAATTATAGCTTGAACTGTTCACAACCTAAAAATTTAGCATAAAGTATGTATAGTCATCATGTCAGAAAAACAATCATGAAAGTACCATAACCGCGAAATACTGGCTGGTATACTTTAATCGAAACCAAATGTACCGTACTCATATGTACTCATCATAACCATCGGGTAAACCCGACCACGACACCGCGGGCAACCAACAAACCTTCGTTAAACCCGACCATCACGTGGAAACTACTAAACCTTCGGGTAGACTCACCATCACGTGGCAATCCAATAAACCGTAAACCGACCCATCACGCGGGCAACTAATGTTCCTGCAAACCCATCATCACGCGGGCAACCAATAAACTCTGGTAATCTCTCGGTTATCACGCCGTGAAATAATATATAACGCTTCCTTACTCCATGCGCGCCTTCCAACGATATCAGATATAACTATCACAAAATCTCAAAATCTCTTTCTTAAATAATAAGCCAGCGGTTTAAAAATCTTAATCCACGTGCATCTAAATATATTTGAATACCACATACTCATCCATGAACTCAAGAAACTTCCAAATATTTAAAATGCTGACAAAATTCGCTGAAATGATAACTTGTTTATATGAAAACAAACTATTCTCTCGTTTATGCATAACCAACCATTCGATCAAAAATGATATATTTATTAAATAATTAACCATAATTATATACTAATATAATACCCCAAAACATTTAAAACATATAAACCACTTACGTAGTAATACGTATCGCCAAATCCCGTCTCCCCGTGAACGTCTCCCGACTCGGCTATGGAGTGCCCGTAATATAAATAAAAACACCACTTAGGCTCCAACAACTGAACTAACAATACTGGGATGCCCCAAGGCCTTAGAATAACTTTTTTTAGAACTATGAAACCATCTAAATCGACTGACAGTCCATTACACAAGAGCCCTTATAAACCTTGCTCAAATTGGGGCTTTTCACCCGGGAGCTAATTTCCTGAAATTGAACAGTCCAATAATTCATAAAAACATCTAATTTCACTAATCCATCTTCAATTTTTCCAAACTTGACCAATTGGTACTAATTTCAGTCCCACCTTCTTAATTACCCTAAATGACCCAAAAATGGAAACTAACCAAACGACGCCCAAAATTCACAAAACCATATCAATGGAAACTCTAAGAGACTCAGGAACACATCAGTACCCTACCTTGGTCCAAAGGTTGCTGCAGGCGTAAAACCAATCCAATACTTACCAACTTCATATTATTGTGATCTTCAAACTACTGGCGACCAGAAAGCGACTAATGTGGAATGAGTTCAGAGGGTCCAAAATGGTGGAAAGGAGGTATGGTCGGTTCGAAATGGCCGAAAACACAAAAATTCGGGCGACCCAGCTGGCGGTCGCCGCCTTCGCTTCGGGCCCCGGGACCGGCCAAGGCCACGGCATCGGTCGAATGACGCCGCGTCGCCTGGTCGCCCTCCTTCCTCCCCGGCCAGCTCCGCGGTACAGCTGGGTGGTGGCCAGAATCGGCTCCCACAGCTGAAACCCGATCGGCCTAAAATGGGTCAAAACGACCCGCCTGGTTTTCAAGTTTTTGCTTTCTCGAGCTCGGGCTCAAAATGAGTGTGTTGGGGCTGTGGTTCTATCTTATGACGCGAAAACTATGTTTATATAGGGCCTAGAGTCACTTTTCTTCGTAAAATTGGAAGATAGTTTTGGACATCAAGAAAATGCTATCATTAACTCTCCAGTGTCATAACTTTTATCCGTAGGCCTGATTCGATGTTCAACCCGCCTATGAACTCAGACATGAGGCCTACGTAAATGGTGTCTTAGTCAACCCAAAATTATTCATCCTTGAAAAAAAGTCAACTTGGTCCACATACTAAGTGTTGGTCAAACCTGGTCAAATCTGGTAAAACTTAGTCAAACTTGGTCAAATGTGTCAAACTTGGTCAAACTGGTCATTACACTCTGTCACTCTTGAATAACATCCTAAACTAAAATCACTTGATGAGGCTATTTTGATACAATTAATGTTAACTTCAACTATCTGATTGTTTCTTTTTGTCATGGTGACATTTTAAGTTAATAAAGACACTGTGTGATTATCCAAATGGATATGGATACACTTTTTCCAGGGAAGCATAGTAAGTGGAATCAAATTTTAGTATTTAAACTCCTTGATGCTCACCTCTCCTTCGTCTTGTTGCACTCAGGCTGTACTGTTACGATTATCTTGGTTGGCCTTCTAATTTACTATAAGCAATCACCTAATTGAAAGATCCTGTGGTTCTCTAGTGTTTCGATATAGTAACTATCTGCTAACTGGCTTAAAATTCTCTTTGAAGCAACTTGTTAGTCCTGTCACCTTATATAGATTTTAATTTCAAGAATTTACTTTGTTTAACAGGCACGCAATCATTCATTCTGGATGTTGTCATCAGATTCCGAGTCTTGTCCAGATAATAGCTCCATGAGAGAAGATTATACCCATCATGAAGAATCATCTATGCGTAAAACGACTCAAGTTTTGGATACAAAGAAAAGGGATGCAATATTAATGAGCGGTCAGAGCTCCTTGTTGAATCAAAGCCAAAGGAAAATTCACCAAAAAAAGGGGTTAAAGTGGAACACATATCCATTAAAAAGAAGAAAGCAAATGGTGAAACAAAAGAGAAAGGTAAAAAAGGCTAGAATGATCAATCCCATGTTCCTAAATGACATGGGTCATATTGCATAATTCAGTTGAAACAACCTTTCCAATTTTCTTTGCTCTATGTGTTTTCATTTTTTTATTTTTGAAATTGTATTCCTCAGGATATATCAATGAATATAGTGGCATGATGACGACACGATCTTTCTTGGGAAGAAAACATTAGATAAGCATATCAGACTCCAAGTGTTAAGCCTAATATGTTGAAAGGTTCTACATCTAGTCTTTAGTCCATTGATTCAACCTGGTGAAATTTGTAGGTCTCCTCCTCAGGACTCCGTCTAGTGCTCTCTGACAAAGCCCATCGATCAAAGGTACACGCATATTTTTATTCTTACCATGGTATAATAATTTCTTTCAACTACCTTTCTCTAATGAATTTGTTAGAGATTCTCGAAGTTGCGCTTCGTAATCACCGACTAATCTCACTCCAAATCATCAGAAATGCTGTCTTGCCCTTTGTAAATGCAAGGATAATCAATATTGCATTTTTGTTAGAATGAATTTAAAACTTATGGATTTTATCGGGATGAATTAAAATAATGCATTTAGGCCATGTTGTCACCTCGTTATTTTCAAGCATCGCTATTTAAAACCTATGTAAATATATAGCATGCTCTTAACTCCGCATTCTGGCAAGTTCATGACCGTTTAATATGATTATATCTCCGCTTAAGCCAAATTCTTTCGGCACGTTATTTTAGTGATCAATGTGTTATGCATCAAAGAAAGGAGCTTATTGTCGCCATTGCACCCAAAAAAGTCGGGCTATGCTTATTCGTTCATGATTTCATGGATTTTGGCTGGCCATGGGGTGACTCATGACATCATCTCTGTTACGCATCACCATCCCCATAAAATATGCTATAATGGCTATGAGACTATCTGGCCAACCTAAAGCATACCATCACTCAATTATCAACCTTGCTTTTATCAATTGTGGGCGTTTATCGACCTTCTCGGCCGGAGGTCCGTTTTTAAAATGATTAGAATCTTGTAGCTATTAGATAAAGCATTCAATAATTTGTGATTCTAATATGTCGACCTTGTACTTAATTTTGTCACCATCCAATTTACGAATGGGTACTTTCTACGGCCGAGTGAATAAAATTGGAATTTACGGTGTTTGGAGATTGGTACGTGGTTCTAATAATTCAATCAATTTTTGATGTGTTGTAAAATGGCTTTCATTTTTTTCCACAGAAAGATCTTTCGTTTTTCCATCAAGAAGGCTGCTTCCTTGAAGCTTAAGTAGCTGATCCATCTCTCATTTAGTCTTATATGCCGTATGCCAAGCTTTTGGAGTTGAACCCTCAATAATTCCTATTGAGGAAACTTGAACCAGCCTTCCACCCTCGACTTCGTACGCCCTCCCATTCCCTATATGCATTGCATTATGTTGCTATATAAAGAAAGTACATTTAGGAGTTGTCAGTAAATCTTTTCTTTTCAGATTTTACAGTTTCATTGAGTGTGAAGGTGAATCTATAGATTCGGAAAGGTGATATGGGTGCCATGTTAATGGTAATTATGGATACCCCATCCGTAAATCATGAAAATGTTCTTAGATTTAAAAAGGTAATGTTCTATGCTCTTATGATCTCATGATTCTTTTGTTACCGGCGATCGTCCATTTCGCTTTCTATCTCGTATCTACAATTTAATCCTCTTTATACTTCCACAGAACCATGAAATAGAAGCCCGCCCTGCAGTAAATATTGTCACAATCGCTTCAAATGGAAACCAAGAGCTTGAGGTGAACTAGTCGTATTTCCAAATTTATAAGGTACTAAGATTTGCTTAATCGCCTTTATTTCCTTCTGGGTTTGCCTCATCAAGATAGTTGCTTCTTTGCATATTTCTAAACACTAGTAGCCTTCATCTAGTTCCTTTAAATTTTGGTTAATTTTGCAGAACTATCTATAAACAACAATAGTTCCTCTCTGTGACATTCTCGCATTGTAAGTCTATTTTTTAATTTTGATGCTTTTCTCATTCCTAGCCTCAAGATGATATTTGCACAAATATAAAGACAAACCCTCATCTAATTCTCAGATTCAATTAGAAGCAATTTGGTTGTCGCCATTTAACACATAATTTTCTTCTTCAGTCATTATAATCAAAAGCAAAAGGTTTGTCCACCAATTTGCTCTATTATCTTAGGAGTTCCTACCTTTAATATCTTAAAGAAAGTCGCGTAACCATTTTGGGGATTTTCTTTATTTTATCCTACTATCCTGCTTCGCGCTTAGTGATTTTTTTTTCATGTTTGAACTCCGCTCTCCTACTCAGTTCGCCCGAAGTACCGAAAAATGTGTACTAATGTCTTCTCGAGAAAATGGCATGAATGGTTTTATTTTTTTATCGACTCGGGATCAGATATTTCTCAAGCAAAGCGGAGGTCAAGTATGAATGACTTGTCTTGGGGCCTGAAACCACAACTGATGTTTACGAATTAAACAATGGTCAAGGGGTTAGCATTCCTTTTTTTTTTTTTGAGTATTCGAAGAGTGATCATGGATTATTTGAATTTGTTTTGTATAAATGATTCGTTTCTCCTTTCCATGCAATGGTTTCATGTATGTGTGGATAGTAGAAGGATTTTCCCTTGGTTCGGCGATTAGGGCTTCGACAAGATCAAACTAAAGATCACAACCGATCAAATGACGGTGATGAAAAGGCAAACCAATGGAAAAACCAAAGGAAAAGCCGAAAGCATCCGTATGCTCCAGAACTCCTTCGCACCCAAGAGTTCTTCCATGAAATCATAAACTCTCTCGCCTTCACATAATATATTCATATGTGGCTGATGGTTCACAGGTTATACGAAAGAAGTGGTAAAACCGCAGGAGCGGTTACGCACCAAAAAAAAAGTGAAAAGAAAGTCAAAGTTCAAAAGAAACAAAGACCAAGAAATAAAAAGGTTATTCATGTACCTTTATTCTTTTTATGATACAAATTATGAATCATTGAGTTATCAACAACCCTCAGTGACTTACTTCCAATTTTCCATACCAATAAGAAAACAATGATATCGAGTTGTGATTTATTATTCTCTAGTCTCCGCTTTACTGGGGAGCAGATTCCATGTCGAAAAGTCGTTTGTGATTCCGATTTGTCTGGCCAAAATTAATAGGCCAGTTCCCAAAATCTTCATCCTAATCATCCATAGATCGAATCGATTCAAAGAGATTTCATCTTGCATTCCTTCCTTCTAGATACAATCTAATTCTTAGCAAGCCTGGTCCAAAGTAAATTTATCTTGTAAAGAATAAGTTTTCATATAAGCCAAGCCACAATAAGGAGTAGAAGGATCGACAATGAAAAGGGTAGGACGACATTTGAAGAGGAAACCATCCCCTTGATCTCTCCGTCGTTCCGCCCTTGAAATAATGGACCTGGAAATTCATCACTTGGCCTCTTCTTCCTGCATAACAGAAACATTCCCAGTAGAAGGAATATGGATGAAACTGACTAATAATCCATGGCTGTGAAGTGTTGCCTTCTGCAGGAAACATTAGAATGGGAGAAAGATGTGTTTACCCTTTTGCATTAGAGCAAAAGATGATGGCATACTCATAAGCCTTGCATGTAAAAGTGCTAGTTCCACTATCAAAGCATAACCTAAAGCCCTAGGCAAGCTCTCCACAATACCCATTTCTGGTCATTCCACCATTCATGAGATCTTTCCTCTTTTCACTTTATTTATCCATCCTCGATAATGCGTTTATTGTTTTGGAGTTCCAAGAACGATGTTCTTGATGTATGGTTGCTGTGTTTCAGTTTGCTTGCTAGAGAAGAACTTGGTGTAACCCATTATTGTCATTGTTGAAATAGTGGAAGCTTAAGTGCCTTACGGGTCCCATGGTTTTTACCTTTTCATTTGGGGGTTTTCCACGTAAAAATTGTTCTTATTGTGGTTGATTTATTGTTCTTGGTTTGACTTTGTTGTTGGATTAATTGTTTGTTGAATATATTTTTGGCACACAAAGAGGGAAATATCATTTTTAGAATAATTGTATTTGGTAGTCTTTCCCCTAACACTATATCCTAAATTCCTCCAAAATATTTTACAGAATTTCCAACATTTTCATTCATGAACATAAAAGATGCTCTATCATAAAAAAATTGTAACCTTCTTATATTCTCATTATTTGATGTTTTTCTTTCCCTATTTAAAGTTAGTTTACTTTGTTTCTTCGTTATATTTATGGTGTTAAAGCCATATGAAAGCTGTTCATTAAACTAATAATTATTGTGAGTACTATGGAACCATGCCTTAGACCATCAATTAGCACTGTGATTCAGTGCTACTTAAATCGTGAGTAATACATAGATAATCTAAGTTATTATTACATATTTATTTTATGCTTGTCGCTAGGGTACCATGCCAATGCCTCAAGACAATATTACATTATATGAACCTTGAAAGAAGTGTTATAGGCCACACCTGTGCCTGTATATTACAAAATATATAATATCATAGGAAATAATTTGTAGGTTAGAAAAAAACTAGACTACCTTCCACCTAATGAAATTGTACCCATGGAATTGCTTGAGGTAGTTGATGCTTCTATTGGATTGCTTGTATGATTCTCAAATCTAACATTTCTGAGGCAGAGTAGCTAGGCATGTTTTAATAACTCAAACCCTCTCCTCTAACATCTCCCAAGGCTTTGCCTCTATCAAGGACGATCTATGGGTCGCCATTTGTATACACCATAGTGCAACCACTACCATTTTACTAACAAGCTTCTTTTTCACCTAAAGGGCATCTCCCAAGTCTATAAAGTCCCTCGTGACATCTCGTCATAAACCCATGATGGAAAATATATTTTACTCAGTGCTCGACTCAGATTCACATTCTTCTCCTTCTCACCATCTCCATTAACAACATTCCAAAACTATTAACATCAGCCTTGTATGAGACACCTCCAATGTTTTGTAGAATAATTCTATGCTAACAACATCCCAATGTTCCTGTAAGTAAAGTAGATGGAGAGACACCATACTTCATCCTCGTTGAATACAACTTTGCAAGGCAAAAATCAAACTTTCGTGTGTGAAGTCCGTATTGAGAAGGATACAACTTTTCATCCGCTCATTACTATGTCATTAAGCACAATGGGGCCTCTTGTGATAATGCATGATAGGATAGTTTCCAAGAGCTAGCAAACCTAATCTATGTTTATAAGTCAAAAAATAGAAAAGAGAACAAGTAACACTTAATTGGTTTATATATACGGACTCCATAAAGTAGCGAACCCAATTTACACGAAGCCATAATTTAATTATTTCACATCCTTTACCAATTACCAGCAAGACTAGCTAGATGAAGATCTTGAATGATGAATGCTGGAGGATTTTTCATATAAAGAGGAGGTGTTTAGCTGATCTGGATTTCATCCAAAAAACAACTTGTTGTCACAAGTACAATCTTAAGAATGCCCAACATCTAATTTCGTACGAAATCCTCACAGTGAAATGTGATGTTTTCTATAGTGAATATGAAGGCATTATGGTCCTTTTTCATCCACCTTAATCCTCATCTTGTTTATCTACCTTTGAAGTCATACTACGCTTCCTACCGTAAAACGAAACCGATGGACTTGCTTTTGATTGCATTTAAAGATGGAATCACTCATGACTCACTTGGGACGCTGAGTTGGAACAAAGCCATCCACTTTGCCACCGGATAGGTGTTTCCTGCAAATACGCAAGACGTCCAACCCAGTCGTGGCCATAAATTTGAGCTCATATAATTGCGGTCCCTCTCACCACATACTGGAAACCTCACATTTCTTAGAACAAGAATCCTCCAAAATAACACCTTCCAGCTAAATACCACCTCGACACGCTTGTTTACGATTTGTCCTTGTTCTTAGCAACAATTCCTTGGGGAGTAGTTCCCACTAATTCACACATTGTTTGAATCTTAAGGTCCCTTAACTGACCAACAACAAGCTCATAGAAAATCCTCAAGAACCCTACTCCCTCTCAACCCCAAATGGGCCTGTCTATTAACAACCTTACAGTGGAAAAATCCCAAACTAATTGGGAATATACATCCTCATCACACTTTCTCAGTAGGGATAACCATTTGGAAGGTAGAATTTCGGGGAATTATTTAATCGCAATTGTAGAGTTTATTCAATTGTTACAACAAACTAGCTGGTACAATACCTCTTCCTCTATAATCTTTCATCTTTAGACTATACGTTGACATCAAGCAACCACAACTTGAGGAGAATCTGTCCGTACATTGCGTCTTCCTTCCTCATCCCACCTGTCTCTTCTCGCTTAAAAACAAATTCACAGGTCCTGCCCAAAGTTCATTATCCAATGCTTCAGCCCTCATATATATCCACTTTGTCGATAACACTTTCACCGGATCAGCCCACAAGACTGAAGGCTTCAAAATCTTCAAATCATAAACATGAGCCAAGTATTAGATCGGGTTCTCTACAGTATGTGATCATGACTTAGATTTCATTACCTCTTTAGTAAACTCCATTAAACTTAAAATATTGGTCTCTTTGAGACAATTCTCAAAGCTTCTTTTAATGTACCATCTATAACTAATCTTTCAACTCGATCAACTGATTTTGAATAAATGAGATTCATGGAACAATTCCTTTGAATTGAAAACTTGGCTGGACCCTACATTCTCGAGCCTCAAGAGTAACTACTTTGCGATACTATTCCCACCAAGATGAAATCTTTCTCATGAATGCTGAGTCTGGGTTTTGGGAAGAAAAACCTCGCACCATACCATCATTACTTGGTAACCTAACCCCCAATAATTACTCCTATTTATATGACAATAATAATCTGTCCGGGGAAATTCCTTCAATTTCTAAATTTCCCCCTACCCTAATAGATGTGATTCTTTCAAATAACAACCTCAATGTCTAATCCCTAAAGAACTTGTGGATATTTCTCCGTGAGTATTAGTGTTCAACTTAAGTGGCAATGCCTTGACTGGTTCACTGCCATTGGAGTTAGGGAATTTGATAAATGTCGCAGATCCGATGTTTCTCACAACAGATTATCCGGCACTTTCCAAACTCTTTAGTAAATGTGTTGTGGATGCCTTGAAGATTCGACAGGATGGCAACTTCTTTGAAGAAGAAATTTCAGTCCTCATGGTAGAGTTTAGGAGGTCTAGAATATATGATCTTCTCCTAACAACTTGCGTGCAAAGATTCTAGGTATCTCTTGGGAACTTCCTCTCTTAACCTATTTGAACCTCACATTCAATCAACTCGAAGAGAAGTGTTCATGGGTGCTCTTCAACATGCACCATAGTTTCAAATAAGGAACTATGGATTATGGAGGCATCCCGAGCTTAATCTTTCCTGGTACTCCACCTACTCCACAAACAAGGATCTCATGTCAAAATAGTCATTCCAGTTGGATTAGTATCGCCGCTTCCATGCTTTATTTTGTCGGGCGATCTTCTTCATAACTGGCCACCGAGGTGTTAAATTTAATGTTTCCTCTCCGTAGCCGCATACGCCCGCCAGAGGGTCTCATACCCGGATCTTCATAAAGCTATCGAGGCTTCTCGAGTCCAACACACCGGGTACCCAAAGTTACGGCCGGTGTTCATAAAAGGAGTACTCCTCAACAAGACAGAATAGCCACAGTTGAAGGTGCTAAATCTTCAAGGTGCGAGCTTCCAAGAGTTTCATGCCGAAAGTGCAAAGCTTCGAGGACGAATTTGTCACAGAATTCATTCAAACATTTCAGCAAGCTTCGTCGCTCGACTTCAAAGGAAATGGTTTCAAGGCTCTTGTGTTTGAATTGATGCCACAATGAAGTCCAGAGGGTTGGCTCCATCCAAAAAGTACTCACGGAAGATTATGATCATGAACCGAATGTACTCAACCTATTGGTTCACGGCAAGGATCTTAAGCCCAGCAATGTCCTTTTCCTCGATGACTCACCGACGCCCATGTCAGATTTCCTGGTCTTGCAAAGATTATTCCACTGCTTTCTAAAGACTACTACTACTCACCCAAATCAAAGCAGTCTGATAGGTAAAAGGATCCTCAAAGGCATTGTTCGTGTATGAATAATTTGATTAGAATCTTTCTTCTTGTTTCATTTCTTTTGCTCAAGTGAGTCATGGATTCGTAAAATAAATCTGTGAGGGACAACTTAGTTTAGGGGTGCATGATAGTATATATGTCGGTAGTGTGGCTTCCTTTATGAACTTGGTCCAATGTTTTTCTTTAACTTTAGAAGGGGCATACGCCCTATGAATGAATGGAGAAAATAAATCAAGAGGCATAACTTAATTGGGTGGGGGTATGATTGCACGTCGGTAGTACGCTTCCTTATGATGAACTCTTGGTCTCATGCTTTTTCAGAACTTTGAAGGGGACTATGTTCCCCGAAAGAATTTACTCTGCCTCGCCCTTATAGTCGCTATCTCATAATTTATAATGATTTTCATATATCGACATTAATTCGTTGATCACTTTCGAAATATTTTTTCAATTGATCGCGTATCATGGGAGTGAGCTAGAGGGCTGGTCAAGGAGATGTACACGCTATGGAATTCTTTGCTTGAAATGTCTACAGAAGAAGGCCAACCGCTGAGGCGTTCGTGAGATGCTCTACCTTCATGACTACGTAGAGAAAATGTCTTTCCTAGGAGCAAGCAATGGAGGTCATGGATCCGCATTTGATCCAAACACTGGAAGCAGATAAGAGACCACATATTGAGAGCATCATCTCGCTCTGAGAATCTGTCATAACTGCTCTAATCTCCAAGAGACAGAACACTGGATGTGAGGATGGCCAACTAACTCCACCCACCAAAACCTCTTGTTGAGGCTTGACCATGGAGGAAGGCAGGCTGTCTCGCCTCACCTCTAGTATTAATGCTCACAGAGTTGCAATATGTGACAAGAAACTCTTTGACATTCTTCAGGATGATCTTTCTTTTCCTTTTTTTTTTTTTATAATTTTACAAGCCTGATTATGTTAAAGCATGATATTTATAGTTAAAACTCCAAATCTTACAAGTCGGTTTCTAATAAAATTAAATTAAATATTATGATGGAAACTGCACTAAATTAAATATTATGGTGGAAACTTAAGTGCTCAGTTTGGGCTTATACTTTGTCAATTTTATGTAGGCTTATTTGGTGTTTTGCTTAATGTACCTTTCCATGCCCTTGAGAACAAACACTAGGAAAGAAAATAGAAAGAAACAATTTAATTCATCAATATATAAATAATTTAAGAATATATAATTTTTGAAATAATTTTTTTTATATTTGATTTTTCTTGAAAATTTTAACTAGATAACCAAATATAAGAGAATCATTCTTTGAGAACCAAATACAAATTTTTGTGGTGGATTTTTTGGTCAAATTCTTAGCCAAGATATCTGAATCTCTCAATGTAATCCACTACTTCACCATATGTGAGGAGTTTAAAACCTTCCACACAAGTACAGTCAACCTTGGATAGTTGGATGTGAATGTATGGTGATAATAAATACGTTATTTGTATGCCACAAGGTAGTTTGGAAGATGCACATGAAAAGCTTGACTTTGAAGAGAGACTCGATATTGCTGTTGATGTAACTTCAGCATTATAATATCTTCATAATCACTGTGAAGGCATTATTGTTCATAGTGATCTTAAGCCCAACAATGTTATTCTCGATGACAATATGACGATTACTCATGTCGGTGATTTCGAGCTTGCAAAGATTATCTCTACTATCTCTAGTGTTACTAGTACTCACACAAATCAAAGTAGCTCGATCACAGTGAAAGGATTAATATGATATGTTGCCCCAGACATGTATTGCTTTTATTTGAAAGTTCCATCGCAAGATTTTTTATATATACATTTTTTTTTTCAAAATGTTATCTTGAATTAATAGGAAAGCTTCATCCAAAAAAGAAACAAACCTATGGTAGAAGGTATAGTGGTAATAGAGTGCAATTTAATAGAGAATTAATGAAGCTCAAATCATCTCTCTCGCTGAACGTGCACTCAAAGGAAACTGCTTTTTTTGTGAGAAAGATACCTTCCAAAGATGGAAGCATTGGAGAAATAAATAGGAATGCACTTATGAATTCATTTTTCAAGAACTAGCCGAGATGAGGAAAGGCAACACCTATATCCCAATAAGACTTCCCTTTAATTGATTAGCTACAAGTCCGAAGTAATTAAAGGTGAGAAGAAGGAATCAGACTATAATCTATTGATACCTAATTTATAGACAATACAATCTAGGGATGAGAGGTTCCTAAGTGTAAGCCGGGATCTTTCGTGAGGACAAATTTCAAACCGAGATCCAGAGCTCTCAATTTTTGGAGGGAGACAAGTTCCTCTAGGATTTTGCCTTCAAGCTTGTTGTCAACTACATTAAGTTCCCTAAGCTCAGAGCAATATGTGAGATTGGTAGGGACTTTTCCTTCAATGGAATTGTTGCTAAGAACAAGAACTCGTAAGCACAATAAGGAGGAGACGGGTACCGAGTTCGAATTTCAGTGAGGACAATTTATTATATTGTAACTAAAGTGTTTAGTTCACATATATTTTTTTTAGGGGTAATTGACAAGAATAATCCATAGTAATTGATAAGAATAATCCATAGTTTGATCGGTTTTTTTTTAATTAGTCTCACCTACTATTTAACTATAAATAATCTCAGGTTTATGAGGTCTCATATTGTATTAGTCATGAGATACCAGTAACCTGCTAAAAAAATTAAAATAATCATATATCAGTTTCTCTCCTCTTCTCACCAAACGTCAAGGCTTCACTGGACTTTAAATCTTAAATTTTTTTAAAAAAATCACTTTATCCGCCCTCCTCCCCTCCTCCTCCATCTTTATTTCAGAAATATAAAATCAAAGAATATTATAATTTAACCCCTCCCGTTTTCTGTTTCTATATGTTTATTTCTCTTTCATTGTTTGATAATAATGACGATGAGGGTTATTTGATATTTAGAAAGCAATATCATCTTCTTCGTGGCTTCTCAGGGATCTCTTCAAAGACTCCACCGCGCATTCAGAGCTCATGGTGGTGTTTCAATCGAATGGCACCATCAAAAACCCTGCTATGTTTTGATCCGAAGCTCACCCTTAAAAAAAGTAGATTCTATTTATTTCTCGCTAGCCTCGATACCTTGATTCGGGGTTTTAATCAAACCCATTCTTCTTTTTTTCTTTTGACTTGGGCTTCGTAGACAGTGTGGGTTTGGTTTAATTCCTTTAAATCAATTTATTCGATGATTGTATCGGGATTAAGATCCATATAAGTTGCTACTTTTTATAGGTTGTTTAGCTGTCCTTTGAAGCCATTTTCAGACTGCTCGAATCACATTATTGAGAATGAATTCAAACCCTTCACCTCTTATTCTCTTTTCAGAATCGGGTTTTGGTTTTAACGGTTTTTGTGTTTTCTGTATCAAAATTTCAAATTAAAATCAATTAAATATTTTCTGTATCATGAGTCCATTTGGGGACTTTAGAAGCCAGTGGATCAAACTCCGAAACAATATTGTTTCAAACAGAGAAATAATAAAATCTGGGAAGAAGAAGAGAAACTAAACTCCGTAAATAATCGAAGTTTTAATAAGAAAAATCAAGAAAAGAAAGATACAAAGATGGTGACAAGGGCAGGAAGAAGTGGAGGGAACAGGGAACTCGATCGTTTGCCGCTTTCTTCAAACATCGACGAATGGGAGGTGGGTTGAAGGTGGAGAGAGAGGGTGGGATAAAATTTAATATTTTTTTAAAAAATTAAAATTTTTGGGACGATAGTAACACGTGACATTTTTAAGTCACTTCTAGGATTAGAGACTCTTAAAATTAGGTTATTCCCTAGTTAATCAAGAGGTGAGACCAATTAAAGAAGATATATCAAAATCATGAATTATTTCTATCAATTACCTTTTAAGTATATATATATATATATATATATATATATATATATATATATATATATATATATATATATATATATATATATATATATATATATATATATATATATATATATATAGATAGCTCTCACAAAAGATAAGGCATAGGAGGGGATGAATCTTAGGTTCGAGACCTAGTGAGGACAATTTACTATATTGTAACTAAAGTGTTTATCATTACAAAAATTAATAAAATTAGAAATGATTTATAATGCTACCTAAAAAACATTTGATGATATTATGATTGTAATATGACTAATAATTCACATATATTTATTTATCATGTCTAGTTTATGTGGTAGAATACTAAACGTTTAAAAAAAGTAGCGCATAGAAAGGGAACGTGTTCCGATTTCGAGTTCCAATGAGAAGAGTTAATCACATTGTAACTAAAGTATTCACATATATATTTTTTTTAAGTATATATATATATATAGCGCTCAATGTTTCAAAAGATAACGCATAGGAAGGGACGTGCCAGTCTGCTCGAATAAAGATAATTTATCACATTTATAATTTAAATATTTAGGCATTAAAAGAAAAGAATTTACATATATATTTTTAAGTAATTTCAATATATATATATATATATATCAAATACAAAGCCTATAATTCGGGTCTTCGCTCATGCCGATGGACACTGGACACTGATTCTCCCTTCTACTGCTGGCTAATCCATTTAAGAGATTTTTAACGGAGTTTTTGTCGCCATCGATTTTCCGCTTGTTTCCTAGAAAGATGGAAGAGGGATCGTTATTCTTTATGATTTCATTTAGGATTGCGCCATGTTTCGTATTGTTTATGCTATAAGTAGACTTCCATTTACCGCGATCGCCAAATCGCCAATGCTCGTGACTAGGTTTCACGAATTTCTCTGTTGGGATGGTAAGTTCCTCCATTGGAGGACATCCTTCACCTCAAAGTTGTATGATATGATATTCTGGCACCCTTGTTTTTGGATTTAAGCTTTTTTCTCTAGCAGAGAATTCTGCTTGATTTCAAGGAGTGGTGAAATCCTCTCTAATGATGCGGAATTCTTGTTCCGCTCGTGAATGGTCTCAGGTTGGTTGGCAAAACTCAACCCTACCACCCAATGGTCCGGATCGCAGCCTTTATTACTACCGGCTACGCATTTAGAATTTACCATCTACAGTATTCGCTTTAGTTCGCTCTTCAACTTTTGTCAGGCTTGTTCTCGATAGAGAGATCCCAGGCCAAAACTTTTGATCATATCTGGATTTTCAGGTTAATTGTTAAATAGCAGTCATCTCTGGTCTGGTGGATCTTATCCTCATCAGAGACCGGTTTTTTTCGGAAACGAGACTGATTGGTGGATGCTATATTTTTCATCATAAAGGTCAAGATGAGCAGCTCCAGGGAGGAATCTCCAGATTGGCTGCATTTCTTCCAGGTATTACCACAATCAAGACGCTCTCTGACTAAATAGGAGTTTAAAGAAAATGATTGTGTTGATATTTTGTTCTGATTTCAATTCTATTGCAATTTAACTCTTGGGATTTCAGTCTTTTGAATTTTTGGAGTTTGTCACTATTCATGTCCTACGATCGCTTGGAAATTTAAGAGACTATTATGGGGTAACTTATGTAAGTAAGGTGTATCTTGATATGTTTTCCTTGCGTATCCAAGCTCTAGTTGACGTAGGAGAACCCTCAGATATTTTATCTACTTACAACCAAACAATAGTTTGTTACTCTTGTACTCTTTAGGTTTTACGGAGAATGTGCACCAACTCATCCAGCCTTTGAATATCTTCGCATTCGACTCTCCACTAAGACAACCTCAAGGGAGGTAAGATGTAAATTCTCCATTCAATGGAACCCAAAAGTAAAGTCCCCAATTAAAAGGTCGAAAGCAAAGATCTCAAATCTACAAATAAAAATGTGAAAATAAACAATCACAAGAAAAAGAAGGTATATCTAGGGGCCGTACATAAATTTATAGTTTTTTTGTTAGAATCTCAAATGAAAGACATTGATTCAGATAATGTCATACTACTCTAATTAGGTTGCACTCTAAAAGTTCATTGAAAGTGATGGTAGGGAATGAAGGTCATGAGAAGGTCTCAATGAAGAAGCATCCGATGGGGAGCCTAATGTAAGAAGTTTGGTCGCATGATCGCATTCCATCGCTTCACGAAGTCATCTCTCAATATTGCCTTTTGGTTCCTCTATATATCAACTACACAATTGTTTTCTAATTCAAATTTGTGATGTAGATATCACTCATTATTCTTCTCGATCCGCAAGTCTTCCCAAGCAATCCTAAATATGAGAGGTCTTTCCTTGGTTCCTAACCAGGAATCTTTTCTTTTTCCTTTTTTGCTTTTATGAAATGGTAAAAGAACAAAGAAGCATTGAACTACGTATTCATATTCATCAGAAAACATTTAATAGTCATGTTTGGGAAAATATCCAATTTGTTTATTAGTTCTACTAAAAACAAAATGAAAAGAAAAAAAATCAGATACCCATGCCTATTGGTATCTGCTTGGTAGGGAAAAAACAATTATGATATCTGATCAGTAGGCATCTATTTTAATCAATTATACCCTAGGTTTGTTTTATTTTTTTGATATATATTTTTTTTTGGAGCTATGAAATGGTTAAGTTGAAAATAACTTATGTTATCACTTCTTCTAAATGAAGCAAACTGAATAATAATTTTATTACACGAAGTCCTACCGTCTTGTGTAGCTGACTATAGATATCTTTCTTCTCTTCCATTTTTTTGGAAGAGAATTTTTTTTCTTATGTTTTGTTTTATTTTATTTTATTTATTTATTTATTTATTTTGTAAAAATGCTCTTGTATGGTAAGAAATACTCAACTTCAATTTGCATAAGTATGGCTACAGAGGGAAATGCCATAAAGTAGGAAACTGGATTTAGGTATTTACCGTGGTGGACTCATCTTTTAATTTTCTCTCGATAGCAGCAATTGTTCGTGGAATGTTACACCCAAAGAGATTTCTAAAATCAACTACTTGTACTGTCAAGATATCCATGGACCATGATCCAGTTGTTTTCTCTATCACTCATGAGTAACATCCTAAACTAAAATCACTTGATGAGGCTATTTTGATATAATTAATGTTAACTTCAACTATCTTATCGTTTCTTTTTGTCATGCTGACATTTTAATTTAATAGCACACTTGTGTGATTATCCAAATGGATATGGATACACTTTTTTCCGGGGAAACATAGTAAGTGGCATCAAATTTTAGTATTTAAACTCCTTGATGCTCACCTCTCCTTTGTCTTGCTGCACTCAAGCTGTACTGTTACAATTATCTTGGTTGGCCTTCTAGTTTACTATAAGCAATCATAGGAATTGAAAGATCCTAGTGTTTCTTTGTATCAACTATAGTAACTATCATTCTGTTAGTCTGCTGTCACCTTTCTATATATTTTTATTTGAAGAATTTCTTTGCTGAATGCATGAAATCATCTCGCTCCGCTATCACATTAGAATCCAAGTCTTGTCCAGATAATAGCCCCATGGAGAGAAGATTATACCTCTTCATGAAGGAATCATCCGTGCATGAAACAACTCCAAGTCTGACAAAGAAAAGGATGCTGCTTGTTATCGAGAATGGTCAAGAGCCTTGTTTAATGAGCCTAAAGGAAAATTCACTAAAACAACGTGTTAAAGTGAAACACAGACCACTAAAAAGAAGAAAGCAAACGATGAAACAAAAGAGAGAGGTAAAAAGGGCTAGAATGATCAACTTCGTGTTCGTGAAATGACACTGGGTCAAGTACGCATGTCGCTTAAACAAGCTCTAATTTTCTTTTTCATGTATTTTTATTTTTTATTTTTGTAATTGTATTCCATGTGGATATATCAATGAATATAGGGCATGATGATGGCACAGAACTTTTAGAGGAAGAAACATTAGATAAGCATAGTGAACCTCAAGTAAGAAGCTTCAATATGTTGGAAGGTTCTTCATCTAGTCTTTGGTCCATTGATTTAACCTGGTGAAATTTGTAGGTCTCCTCCTTAGGACTGTCTCTGGTGCTCTCTAACAAAGTCCATCGATCAAAGGTAGACACATATTTTTATCTTTGTCATGGCATACCAATTTCTTTGAACTATCTTCTTATGAACTCGTTAGAGACTCAGCCGAGTTTGAGAATGATCACAAGCCTCTCCAAATCATCGTGAACCGCTTGTCTTGCCCTCAGAAATGCATTATAATCAATATTGCATTTTTGTTAGAATGAATTCTAAAAAATATGGATTTTCTGGGGGTGAATTCTGAAAATAATGCATTTAGGCCATGTTGTTGCCTTGTTATTTTCTTGCTTACTGCTTGTTTAAAACCTATGTAAATATATAGCATGCTCTTAACCTACATTCTTCGCAAGTTCATGACCGTTTAATATGATCATATCTCCATTTTAAGCCAAATTTTCTTTTCGTACATTATTTCAAAGATCATGTGTGTTATGCATCAAAGAAAGGAGGTTGCTGCCATCGCACTCCAAAAAAAGTCAGTTATGCTAATGCCCTATCCCTAAAATATGCTATAATGGCTATGCGACTATTCGTCAACTGATGAAAGCGTACCATCACTGAATTATTCAACCTTCCTTTTATCAATTGTGTTGTGTTATCAGATCTTCTGGGGCTGGTGGTGTGTTTTAAAATGATTAGAATCTTGTGCATCTATTAGGAGAAAGCATTCAATAATTTGTGATTCTAATATGCTGGACCTTGTACTTAATTTTGTCACCATCCGCCCTTATGAAGGTCAGGTTCTTTTTACTGCCAAGTGAAGCCTTTGAATTAATGGTGTTCGAGATTGGCACGTTGTTTTAATAATTCAATCAATTTTAGATGTGTCAAAGAGCTCATTTTTTCCATAGAAAGAGCTGCTTTTCCATTGAGAAGGTCAGTCTCGAAACTTAAGTAGTTGATCCATGTCTCAGCTTTAATCTACATGCCATATGCTACATTTGAATTGAACCTCATTCAATTCCTAATGAGGAAACTTGGTTCACTTCCACTGACTTCGTGCCACCACCTCCATTCCCTATATGCAGAATGATGTATGTTGATGTATAAATAAAGTACATTTAGGGAAGTTGTTGGTAATCTTTTTTTTTTTTTTTTTTTTTTTTTTGGTATTTTTGGTGTGCTCTATTGGAGTGTGAAGATGAATCTATAGATTTGAGCCGGATAATGGGTGCCGTCATTAATGGTAATTAAGTGATGTTCCATCCAGAAATCATGAACGCTCTTAGATTTAAAAGGTAATGTTCTATGTTTTATGATCTCATGATTCTTTTATTACCGATGCCAATAAGGCATAGCTTAGTGGTCAAGGGCTAGCCATGGGCATAGGGGGGGGAGGGGACCAGGTCCAAGTTCTGAGCTGGGACAAAATCAGCACTCTATAAAAATAATTTTTGTTACCGATGATTGGTCCATTTCAGCTTGTTTCTGCCTCTGATCTATAATATAATCTCTCTTTATATCTAATAGAACTATGAAATAGTTCAACCTATGCTTGGTAGTAAATATTGTCACACTGGGTTTCATATGAAACCAAGAGCTATTGGTGAACTAGTCATGCTTCCAAATTCATATGAAACCAAGAGCTAGTGGTGAACTAGTCATGCTTCCAAATTTATAAGTTACTCAAGATTTGCTTAATCTACCTCTTCAGTATAGTTGCTTCTTTGCATATTTCTAAAGATTAGTAGCCTTCATCTAGTTCCTTTTGCAATTTATGATTTATGGGAATCTATTTACAAACAGACAAGAATCATTCTAGATGATTCGATTGTAAGTCTATTTTTTAATTTTGATAGCCTCATTCCTAGCCTCGATTACATTATTGGCACAACATGTAGCACAAACTCCTCATCTAATTTTGTATTCAATTCGAAGCAATTTGCTGCTGTCGCTTATTTAACATATAATTTTCTTCTTTAGGTCACCAGAATACAAAGGTTTGTCTCATCGATTCGTTTCTTTTTATCTTTTAGAGTTTCACTTTAATATCTTAAAGAAATAAGGTAACTATTTGGGGGATTCTTTATTGGTCCTAGAATCTATTTCCTCACAGTTTAGTGATTTTTTTCATGTTTGAAACTCTCTCCTACCTAGTTTTGGCTTAAAAGTATGTCTTCTGGAGAAAATGGTATGAATGGTTTTATTTGTTTACTGACTTATCGTATACTTCCATCAGTGGAGGCCGTTATAATGACTTTATTCAACCTGAAACCACACCCAATGTTTACGAGGCTGAAACAATGCTGAAGGTTAGCATTCCTTTCTTTTTTTTTTTTTTTTTTTTCGAAAGTATTCGAAGAGTGATTGCTGGATCATCGGTATTTTTCTTGTAGAAATGCATTTTTCTCCTTCATGCAATGGTTTCATGTATGTGGATAATAGAAGGATTTTCCTTGATTCGAAGATGAGGCCGATAAAGATGCCTACAAACAAGATCAACCGACCAAAATGAGGGTGATGGTGCAAACCAATGGAAAACAAAATGAAAGCCGAGAGCATCCTATGCTCCAAACTCCTTCAGTAATTCAATGTTCTTCCATGAAATCATAAAACTCTCTGCCTTCACATAATATATTCATATATGTGGTTGATGGTTCACAGGGGGGTATACGAAAGAAGGGTGAACCGCATGAGCGAAGGCATCAAAGAAAGTGAAAAAGAAAGCCTGGGTTCAAAAGAAAAACAAAGACGGCGAAATAAAAAGTGGTTATTCATGTACTTTTATTCTGGCGATATACATGCCAATGAATCGCTGAAAGGATCAACAACCCCTAGTGACTTACTTCCAATTTTCCTTGGTCAATAAGAAAACAACAGATATTAGAGTCGTGATTTATTCTTCTCTAGTCTCTCGCTTTCTTTACTTGGGAGCAAAGATTCATGTTGAATGTTACTGCATCTAATTTGTTTGCCAAAATTCAACAGGGCCAGCTCCCTAAATCTTCATCCCTAATCATCCATAGATCGAATCAATTCAAAGAGATTTCTTCATCTTCGTGACTCCTTCCTTCTAGATACAATCTAATTCTTTGCAAGCCTGGTACAAAGTAAATTTATCTTGTAAAGAATCAATTTTCATATAAGCAAAGGCACAATAAAGGGTAGAAGGATCAACAATGAAAAGGTTAGGACGACGTTTGAAGAGGATGGCATTGGGGCAAAAGATGATGGCATACTCATAAGCCTTGCATGTAAGCCATAGGGCAAGCTCTCCACAATACCCATTTGGTCATTCCACCCTTTGATGAGATCTTTCCTCTTTTCTCTTGATTTATCCATCCTTGAGATGATGTTTATTGTTTTGGTGTTCCAAAAATGATATTCTTGATGTATTGTTGTGAACCTCTAGTTTGCTTGCTAGAGAAGAACTTGGTGTAACCCATTATTGTCATTGTTGAAATAATGGAAGTTCAAGTGGCCTACGGGTCCCGGGGTTTTACCTTCATTTAGGGTTTTCCAATGCAAAAATTATCAGTTCTATCAGGGTTGATTTATTGTTGTTTGCTGACTTTGTTGTCAGGTTAATTTTTTGTTGAATCTATATTTCCAGTACACAAAGAGGGAAAGATCTTTAGAATAATTGCATTTACAGTCTCTCTCCCAACACTATATCCAAATTCCTCTTAAATATCGTGTAAGGTAATTTTTGATACATTTTCGTTCATGAATCATGTAAGATGCTCAGATTACTAAAAAATTGTGTCCCTTCTTCTATTCTCATTATTTCTATGTTTTTCTTCTTATTTAAAGTTAGTTTACTATTTAGTGTTATATATTTTGGTGTTAAAGTCTTGTGGTGTTGTCTTATTAAACTAATAATTATTAGAGTACTATGAACCATGCCTTGTGGACCATCACTAGCATTCATATTCAGTGCTACTTAAATCATATAAGACATAGATAACGGTTATTAGTTACAAATTTATTATATGCTTGCTGCTAGGGTATCATGCCAATGCCTCAAGACAATATTACATTATATGAACCTTGAAAGTTAAGACATAAAGCTACACTGCGTTTCATTACAAAATATATAATATCATAGGAAATAACTCAGAGGTTAGAAAAAAAGCTACACTACCTTCCAATTTAATGAAATTGTACCGATGGAATTGTCGAGGTAGTTGTCGCTTCTATTGGATTGCTCATATGATTCTCAAGTGACATTTCCTCGGAGTATAGAGTAGGCTTAGGAGGCATTTCTAACAACTCAACCTCTCCTTCTAACATCTCCAAGGCTTTGCTCATCATGACGATCATGGGCCTTACTCTTGTATACACCATAGTGCAACGATCACCATTTTCCTAAATGTTTCTTTCATCTTCAGTGGCATCTCCTAAGCTCAGTGTTTTCCCCTTGGTAACATCTATCATAAACCCATGATGGAAAATATATTTTACTTCGAGTGTCTGTGATTTGCATTCACATTCTTTCTTCTTCCCACCATCTCCATTAACAACATTCCAAAACTATAAACATCAAATTCCTTTGTATGAGAGACACCTCCAATGTTTTTGTAGAATAATTCTGAGCAATGTATCCCAATGTTCCTCGCAAGCAGCAGCTGAGAGACACCATACTTCATCCTGAATACAACTTCATAAGGCCAAAATCAAACTTTTCGCGTGAAGTCCTCATCAGAAGGATATTATGTATTTGATATCAAAATGAATTTGCATGTCACAAATCCCTTGATGTAGGTATTCAATACCACGCCCACCTAACCGGGATCTTGTACATCTTTTCCCAACTTAATAAAGTTTTTCTTTCTTCTTAAGAAAATGAACTTTTCGAGAGAACCATGGGCATGAAGTCATAAATAAGTGCCCACTTTGGAATTTTGTACACAAAAATCCTACAAGTCTCACCACATTAACATGATGAATTCTTCCTATTGTAGCAACTCTACTGATGAAATCTTGTCCGTTAGCTTGACATAATCAATAATTTCACAAATTACAATGCGACCACTTCGGTTTTCCTCAGACACGCAGCCAAAACCCCGACCTAACTTATTCGCAAAGTTATGAGTCATCCTCTTATGTCCGAATAGGAGTATACTTGATGGTTATTGAGATTTTTGTGATTGGCGCAGTAAATTCTTCGATACCATCATCTAATGATAGATGTCTTCGATGAAACTCTGTAAGTCAAATATGCAAATAGGCACAACATCCCGAAGAGAGCCTCCATGACTAAACACAAATCAAATGTCATGAAAAAACCTAACATCTGAAAAAAAAGAAAAAAAAAGAACAAAGATAGCAAAAATAGGTGGTTGTGTTGTTAGAGAGTTACGCTGAATTAGGAGGTGGTAATTTAAGTCCAAATCATTGGTTCAGTCCATTCAACTTAATTAGGACCGAATGGGCTTATAAATTTATATTCCCGCAAGGACAACATAAATTTGGCCTGACTCACTTGGATTTAGTGGTCGGTTTGGATCAAGTATATTTTTTAATTCTAAACAACCCGGCCATTTATCCGATCAGATTCGCCCAACCCGCCTAGGCCTGGCCCGTCGAATTGTCAAATTTATACTGAGTAAATACTTTAGACACCATTTAATTCAAATAAATCATTTTCAGTGATGCTTTTTAAAAGCTTAAATGCTTCGGGAGCACGGATTGGCAAAAAAAAATCAATATGTGTCTGCTGCATAGAACTCGGATCCTTGGATAAGAAGATGACCAGCTTTTATTCCATTATTTCACTTATTTACATACACACACAAAGGAAGAAAAAAATCAAGAGGTTGAATTTGTAGCCTTTACCAAGAATACGCAAAGATCCAAATTCTCCTAGTAAAAGAAATAAATGCAACAAATTTACAAATATATAGAGCAACATCGAAGTGAAACATAAATAACATTAAATAGAGACATGTAAGAAGAAAAGATAGTACTTACTAATCAGAAGTGGTTATGTGGGAGGATAAGAATCTGTGAAAGTACTACCGTTCATGTTGAAATCCTACATCAAACCATCCAAGCCATATTAGTCCCGTTCTCATGCAAAATTAATAATTGCGAGTAGTAATCTTACCTCGGAATGTGAAGGTGTGGGGAGAAAATAGTCCCCCTGTTAACAATGAATGTCCAAGTTGTAAAAAAAAAATTAGGAAAAATGAATAGAAATAAATATTTTATTTCAAAGAAAATTTTAGTTGAAATCTTACTAATAAAAGGTAGCAATATATTAAGCGTTATCAACTTCCAAATCCCTGCAAGATTAAACCAAACCAGTGAAATTAGGGAAGAGTACCCAAGCAGTCCAATGAAGATAAGGTGGTTAGCATAAATATTGTAGATTATAAATTCAAGGAATTAATTTCAGATAAAGCACGCTTCAATAGATGGTAGCTTCTGAGGACTTTCGCTCTGATCGCCTCGCCCAAGATTATGGATGATGGACTTCTACAAGTTGTGGAGAAAAACTCTACATCAATGTGGTATGAATATCAGCCTTGTTTTCTCTTAATTAAAATAACATGTGAGATTTAATTCTATTTTTTTCTTTTTCTTCTTCAATTTTTCTTCTCGTATTTCTCTTAACATTTCTCGAGAACCAAACATAGCCTTAAACAAATATAGCTTATTAAAGACCCTTGTTAGGAAACAAAGAGGATAAGATACCAACGGAGATTGACTCTTCTAAAAGGAAAGAAAATTCAAACTCATTCTCTCGATTCGCTTATAACCTTTATCATGTAATTTAGTACATTTTTTCACACACCTCTTCCCATTTAGCTTCTTCTTTTTTTTCCTTATCGGGTTCTTCACTTGACTTAATAAATTTAGGAAACAAGGAACCTCTCCCTTCATGTAATATTTAACAATCATTTTTTTAAAGAATTTTTTTTGTCATGGGTTGGTTCTTGAAAGTTTGAGTGAAGACGGTAAAGAATTCAGTTTATCTTTATGGTTTCAATGGTTTATGGAAAATACTAAAAAATAGAAGAAAATAAGGGAAATTTAAAAATTAATAAATTATTTTGTATGTTATTTCAATTTGTTTTCACCTTGAAATACTAAGTATATATGAGGCGCATGACACCCACAATTTTCTAAAGTGTCAGGGAATAAGCTCAAACTCTCCTGCACCGATGTCATTCCCTTCCCCTAAATAGCATTCTCGCCCTTTCATTGTGTATCAAGTGCTGCGGTATAAAGGCTTAATGAAAGGTAGTCTGGAATAAGTAAATAATCTTGCAAATCTGACATGGAGAAAGGAGGGGCTTAGAAGTGTCTTCAACTAAGAATAACCATATATCTGCTCATCGTGCATGAATTCGGGATATCTTCTACTAACACATAGTCTCCGACTACTGCATAAACATATGTCGGTGATGAGGAAGTAGTAGTAGTGTTGCATGGAATAATAGGAATGTAGTCGTGGTGACTGACTGCCTCCTTGCATTTCATCAAAACTATTTTATAGAATAATGTCCGTTGAGAAGGCGAATTATAGCGATAGGCAGATCCCCAGATATAAGGCAAAGTATATGGAAATCGATACTCGAGAGTCTCGTGGATAATATGCAAGAATGGAATGAGGAGGACTGGATCCAACACTTGCCCTTCTGAGCTCAGGATCCACTACCACAACGGTATAATCATGGTAGCTTGATCCAGGTAACCAAGAATCTCCTATAATATTTCCCACCTTGAGGTTTATGGTCGAAAGTATCATTGTTTTCACAAAATCAATTCATACTGGGTAACCGCAGCTCGGAGGATCGCCCAAAGAATCGAAAGGGTAGGAAATGTCTCGACATCACGCAGGAAGAGGCCGCAACTGTACTTCTGTCATCCTTTACCTTTCCAAGAACATAAATCTGAAAGAATAAAGAAGACATGAGACTGATTATTATCAAAGCTTGCTCCAATCCCATGACTCATGGCCGACAAACGCAGAGCAGAGACTCGCTTTGGGTCAGGAGTTCCAAATAAGGTGAGAGTCTAAAATATCTGCCTACTTGCTGCTGTGTTCCGCATATACACATTTGAGTGATAATTACAGTAGAATTGAGCACATCTAAGTCACAATTTACCCACATTTGGTATAAGAATAGGTAAATACCTTCTTCGTGCTTAGATTTCAGGTGTCTTCAGATTAAAACGTATGCACAAGGGATGTATGTCCCGAAGCTGGGTCGAGGAAGCACTATGGATGTGGGTGAACAATTGACGGTCTCGTGAACCCAGCAAAGCAAAGAAAGTTAATTGGATTGCACGGCATAACTTGGAACTCTACATCTTACAAACTTGTCTAAATGAAAAGGGCAAGGATTACATTGTACCAGACAACCCAAACTGTACCACAACTTGAATGAAACATAAGAAGAAATTTATCATAATCTTTAAATTTCAAGAAAATAACCTATAGATGGAACATGGATTTCAGTCCAATCCATCCCATGAGGTACTCCCATAATTTAACAAAACAAAAATTCACATTTAGCAATATAAAAATAAGATGACACATAAAGTGAAGTTTGACTCTAGTGTTTAGTTTTGAAAGTATAACAGTTTCTTCCATTTTGAAGTGAAACTGTGGAGATCCATTTAAGATTTCTTTCCTGTTGTGTTTCGATCGCTGTATTTGTAATCTCAAACAAATATTTATTCTCGCAATCAGGTATTCATATCTTCATTCTACATGCAACTCATTTCAAAATGTTTCATGACAATCGCCTTAACATAATTTGCCTGATATTTATGAGTCAACTTCACCAACAGAATCCACGTAGTCCATTCCATTAAGATACTCCTTCAATTCCTCATCGATCTTCAATGGGACGTATTATTAACCACCAGTATGCAGTTGTAAATCTGAGTTTGCATCTTGATAACGTTATGTAACGGAGAGATCCTCGTACGAACGCTGGTGCCAGATCATAATGCCAGGTTCGTATTGATCAGGTAATGCTGTTAGCGGCATCGATCAACACTTTATTTTCCGTATGATATTTAAAGATAAACTCCATCGAAGACCGCTTATCAATGGTTCCTAGATGAGTTTATAAATAAGAGGGCGTGGACTTACATAATCGAGTGAGTAAACCTAAAATCCCAAATAATTGCCTTCATTTTAAAACATTCAAACCAATCAACCATTCAAATAACCAACACAACCTTACAATTCCCTCTCTCTCTCTTTAAATCATACCCTTATTGGAGAATAGCTCCTATTGGTCGATAAAATTAGACCACTCCTGTGAGGATGACCTGTGGATTCCTACGCATTACAATGCTAGACAACCTGTGAATTCCACGCTTTGGGAACAGAATTCGTACTACCGAATAAGGACGAAGCATCCCATTTACTTGTACTTATACAAATTCCGCTATTACAAAAATATTACATTTATATTACAAAACAGAGTCAAAAACTTACATTAGGTGGACTCCTACTGTTGTCTTGGCCCTGGCTGATGCAGAATGCCACGGATGTCCTCTTTAGTACCTACACGATAACACTGTATAAGCTTATAGCTGAAAGGAAATATAGATGTGCTATGACCACTAAGAGTGGTTCACAATTACAGGATACATATAACATAACTCTTATATTGGAATTTCATATCTCTCGTAAGAGTTCAAAACAGAGATCTTGTACAGAAGGTACCCGTAAGGACATTACAGAACATAACTGATTTCTTATACTTTCTTATGTTTGCATATGTCATATTATTCAGATAGACAACATATAAGTATTTTCTTGCATAGACCAATAACAATGAATAATAGGGACATAGCAATAACAGGTACCCGGCTGCACAAGATCAACAGAGAGACGCGCTCTACCCATGTACCGTGGCGTCGTAAGACTAGCAAGAGTGTCGATGCACCGATCGAGACGTGCCCGCCCACGCGAACAAGTGTCGTAGCACTAGCAGGAGTGCCGGGCACCACCGACGTGAGACGTGCCTACTGCTCACTATCTCTATTTTAAGCAGCATACGATTATGTGCTCGTAACTCGTTATATCAAGCTCCTTAATCCTATTAGCAATGAGGGCAAGAAATAATGTTTGCCTAACGCTTCGCTTTCCGCCGTGGGGCGCAGGTACAAAATATTTTCATACAATTTTTTATACTCAGATTTGAACCGTTTCATTCACTTATTATGATCCTCATTAATCCAATGGATGATTGTTAGAATTAACGGAAGAAATGAATCAAAACAGGACTTACAGGTACGCCTAGGTGAAGCAATGCTACACCTAGGCGGAAGGGTTCACCTTAAAGTGAGCATCAAGTATATCGCCTAAAGGACTGTAAAGTGCAAAATTCCGGCTCTGTGTACACCAGGCGTGAGTGATCACTAGGAGGAGCTCCACACTAGGCATGCACTCCTACGCCTAGGCGTAGGGGTGTCGAGTTTCCTTTTCTTCCTTTTTTTCTTCTTCTTCTTTCTTCTCTCTTCCTTCTCCTACCGTAAAGCCCTCGCCAATCTATTTGTTCGTCTTAACTCATTTTAGCCACCTTCCATTTTTCCCATTTGGTCCTTCCCTTTCAATCTATTTGCAAATCTAACTTATCATATTTCCACTTTATCATATAATCTTTTCATCTTATATCACTTGGGTCCTTAATTAGAAAAATACCAATTTACCCTTAATACTTCAGTTTCCGAAAAATACCAAATTTACTTTTCTTATACTACAACATTACAATAAAACTACTAGGGTATAATTCGGGGTGTTACATAGTATCTTTATTTACTACCTCAAAGTTTTTATTCATTTATTTATTTTAATTCATCAATATATAAATAATTTAAGAATATATAATTTTATTAATATTTGATTTACTTTGAAAATTTTAATTAAATAGCAAAATATAAGAAAATCATTTTTTGGGAACCAAATACAACTCGAATGATTTTGGGTCAAATTTTCTGGACAAGATATCACTTGGAATCTCAATGCAATCTACTACTTCACCACATGTGAGGGGTTTAAAATCTTCCACACAAGTAGTCCTGCAATGTGAACGTATGATACATACGTTATTTGTATCCTAACCGCAAACGCACGCATGTTGGATTCTCTTCCAAAACAATACCAAAGGCAAAGAATGAAGAACAATTCTATTATTTTGTTTTCAAATGAAAGGAATGATTCTTAGCATATATATATATATATATATATATATATATATATATATATATATATATATATATATATATATATATATATATATATATATATATGGGGATGATCGAGAAGTGTCTTAAATGTTCATGTTGATCTATTTTTAAATCTTTGATAGTTTCTTATTGAGATAATACTTCATAGTTTTTCATTTGTCATAATGATCATTTTCTTATATAAACTATCTCTATCAAGTCATATGAGAATAGTGACATAAATTTTTTCAATATTCTTTTTTGGTTTATTTAAGGTAATATCTTTAGTAAATTTATGCACATTACCCTAATATCTTTGCTTTTTGAAAGTACCTTCCTTTATTGCGATAAGAAATTGTTCTTTTCAAAATCAACTCTACGAAACAATCCTCACTTATAACTTGTAATTAATTAGTATTAATTTTGAGAAGAGTTTCTTCCCTATTCTAACAATGATACTGATGTCATGCTAGGATTAATGCTTTTTAGTTAAATAAATTTAAGGACTTGGACATCCTTAAATTTGATGTAAAGATCCTTAACTTTGATGGTCTGAATTCATGAGAGTTGTGTTGACTCACATGTTATTCCAAGAGATGCATATTTTTTGTCGTTCATCAATCATAGAACCTAAATTTATGCCAAGAAATTTATTTAACCTTGAAAACTGAATTTATCACAACCTTACCATCTTGAGTGTGACAGAAGCAAACATGGCACTTGGATTTGGTTTAGCGAGCAAAGGAAACTTCAGGACAATAAACCACAGAAAAATGAAAAATGAAGAACTAAAAGGGATGTGACATATGAAATACCTCTCCATGCTCAACAGCTCTAGGTTAATACCCCTTATGCCGTTGTTAGATATGTATGATGAGTGCTCTTCCATTGTATCCACCTTCTACATTCCCTCTCATTGGCCTGCCTCCCTTAAGAGGAGGTTCTTGATCGAGCACAATTCATTGACTGCCTCACGTATCTTCATTCGGTCTTTTGGTGATTCCATGGAACATATGACACCGATTTCTAGTACTGCAGTGATGCATTCCTTGATCAGTTTACCACTTTCATCTGACTTTAAAAGCAAACGTTGATCTATGACCTCCATGACTTGCTCAAGCAAAGACGTTTTCACATAGTTATGAAGAGTATGACCATCTTGGAACTTGCTATCAGTTGGTCTTCTTCCAATAAACATCTCCAATAAAAGGATTCCATAACTATACATATCTCCCTCAGTCGACACATGACCATGCATGCCATATTCTGCCTAATAATTATTACAAAGCATATGTAAAAAAAATGGAATTTATTTATATCCATGGAAAATACTACTAAACGTAAAATGAATAGAGATATTTAATTACTTATAGATGAAATTGTACTGAGCAATGTAGCCTATGGATCCTTTCATAGTAGTTGAGCTATTTTTGTATGTGCCAGTACTTGTAGCATTTGTAGTGCTACAAATGACAGAAGTGATCTTTGAAATACCGAAATCACTTATATGGCCCATCATATCATATTCAAGAAGAACATTGTTGGGCTTAAGATCATTATGAATAATAATTTCATCGTATTGAGTGTTAAGATACTCTAGTGCATAAGCAATATTCAATCTCTGTAGAAGAGTAAGGCTTTGGGGTTCATCCTCTCTTACTTCTAGATGTAACCATCTGTCCAAATTCCCTTTAGGAATCAACTCAAACACCAAAGCCTTAAAATCATTACCCTAAAAGTTCGAGCTAGAGGAAGCGCTTAGGACTCTGACGAGATTCCTATGTCGGATTTTTCTCAAGGCCTTGCATTCAGCAATAAAGCTCTTGGAAGCTCCCTTTAGGGGAAGACTGAACACCTTTATCACAATGGTTGTTCCATCTTGACCAAGGATTCCTTTGTACACAGAACTGTAGCTCCCAACTCTGATCTTATTGGCCTCCGAGAAGCCTTCAGTAGCTTTATGGAGGCCTGCAAATGAAATTCTTAGGAATTGCTCATTGGAAGATTGTGCGAAAGAGACATTATTCCTCATTTTCTTTCTTCTCAAACGTATAATGAAAAACTGTAAGACCCGAGAAATTCCAATTTCTGGAAAAATGGCAAAATCGTAATTTCGATTACAAAATTGTAATTTCGGTTAAAAATCCGAAATTTATTCTATATATCTCAGATGATGAAACAGATTGCATCGCTGGAATCGCTCCTCGCGAAATCTGGGCTTAGCACGTGAAATTTCAGAAAAATCTGACATAGTTTCCGAGTTGACACGTTTTTCGAGGCATCGCGTTCCGGGTGCCATAAAACGATTTTCGATGCAACGAAAGTCACATATAACACGACTTTGCGCTACAAGTGGCATGAGAGAATGATGAAATGGACGGCCGAGATAGTGCCGAATGTCAAAACTGAGAAAAGAGGGACATAAAGGTCATTTTGGAATTTGATTTAAGTCACAAAAGGCCAAAATAGTCAACAGTGCCTATCTCCTTCATTAAACCAAGACCAAAAAATGTCTAAGGGGGGATTTCTTACAGAAGCAAAAATGGAGGTTTTGTAGTGAGAGAAGGTCTGACTTCTCTCTAGAAATACTTGACGATCCGATCACGACAGCCTCGACAAGAAGGAGAACTCCGGCTTCTACGCTGAGAGGGCTTTATGGGTACCGGATTTAGGGAGTTTCTCAACTCCGAGAGGTAGGGTTTTCCCTACTTGAGTTTTATTCCCTTTAAATACTTGCAAATGTTTGAGTCGAATGAGGCCGTGAGGGGCCGTTGATCGTCCTAAACCTGACCAAATTGATATGAATTTTTGAGCATCAGTGCCCGTGGATCGCCACGGGCCGGACAAGGTCAAATTTGGCGATTTGGTATTAAATCATGTATTGGTTTGGATGAGGCTTCCGAAATAGTCATGAAATGCGTTCACAAAGTGAACCAATGAATTGATGAGTGATGGAACCGTGAAACCTCAGTGGTTTTGCATCAATGCCTTAGAATGGTGACACTAAAATATATTTCGCGGTGAAATGTGTTCGATCGAAAGGGATTCAAATTGAATTGCTCGTGGTTGATCATTAGCCCAAGTGAGCTAATCTTTGATGTATGAATTGATTAACAGCATGACATGATTGTGTGATTGGATATTATGTGGATATGTGCATGTTTATATATTTTGCATGTGATTGGGATCAGACAAATTATGATACATGCATTCCATATGCACCGGAACAATTCCTAGACTATAAAGCGAGTACATGAGATGAGTCTAGAGAAAACGTTCGAGGGTTGTCTAAAAATGTTAATTATCAATCGTCGGAGGGTAGTCCAAATTGACATTTATCGTCGGAGCACCAATTGATATCTGACTCCGAGGGTAGTCCACAAACAAATAATATATCAATCGTCGAGCGGCCCAATTGATTTGTTACACATCGGAGGGTTGTCCACAAACTAACAAAACAATAATTCTCATAACAGGCTTGTGTGCAAGTGAGAGAGCTCTGCGAGGACTCCTGGATCTGAGTCATCGCGTGCATATCTGCCAGGATCATGAATTTGCTCGAATGTGCATGTTTATTTTTAACATTTAATTTGACTAGTGCGTGGTAGCACTTCCACTTGTACATTCCACTATTGAGCATTAGCTCACCCTGTCGAGGGATATTATTTTACAGGTACAGGGAGCCTGAGAGGGGACGGCTCGTCCTAGAGACTGAGGTTGTGAAGAAAGCCGGGTTGTGGCTTTTATGATATTACACATGTATTAAAATTCTCAAATTTTGCTATATGTGTTGTATAAGAGTAAATTATTAACTCTTAGAACTATTAGACATAGTTGGTATGTTTACGATATTATTATGAGTACCATGCAGGCCCAAGTGGACGCTTTACTCATGTTGAATCATATTGACTCCGCTTGGGGACAAGCTCATGCAGTGATGTATTTCAGTGTAACTCCCGCATAAAAGGAGACTGGCCTCGAGCTTGAAGTGGCGTCGGGTAACCCGACATCCACTTATATTCCATAGGTTGACGGGTAGTCAATCTGACCCCTGACGGGGCGTCACACCTTGCATCGAGCTAGGCATACGAATACCTAGTGGAGCTCTGGGTTGGTATCCATCACCACTCTGGGTGGTTTGATGTAGAGTACATACAAGTATATGAAAACCTAGAGAATGAGGGCTTGGGCTTAGCCATAGTTGTGGGAAGAAATTACCACCACTCAGTGGGATGGTCTGAGAATGTCGGGTATAGGCAATGAGATTACTCTAGAAATCACGGATAAAACTGTGACACCGCAGTACTGTTTTGTGTTTTGTGTGATTTGATGAAATGTTGTGTGAATATTTCCATGAACGTATACCATGTCATGTTATGTGTGGATGCGCTTAGGAAAAATAAGCAATATAGGGAAAGTTTGTGAGAAATTACGCTGTAAAATTCTGAAAGTTTGAAATAAATTCAAAATCAATTTGGTCAGTTTATCGATGACAAAATAGAATTTTAATAAAATTTCAAGGTAGAACATTTTGAGAGTTTTACAAAGGAGTAAAAACTAGAAAAGAAAATGAAAAAATAAATTTTTAATGAATTTATTTTGGGATTAGAATTGAAGAAAATAATTTTCTAAGGTTTTACAAGTAGGGTGAAAAATTGAAGAAATGAGAAAAAATGAGATTTTTATAAATTTATTCGAAAGTGTTCAAGAAAATGAAAATATATATATATATATATATATATATAAGTATGTATATATATATATATATATATATATATTTAGTGATTTTTTCCATCTGCTGGAACTAACTGGAGCAAAGGAAAAAAATAATAATAAATAAGTAAAGAAAAACGAAAAAAAAAAAAAAGGTGCAGATTTGAGTCGGGCCACGCTCAAAACTGACATTAAAAAGAGGAGGACATCAGACAAAGGAGATGAATAGGTAAGCCACAAACAGCAAGGAGTAGGCTAAAAACTGTATTGCAAATACACCATTGTATCGGCAGGCAAGAGAAGGCTAGGTCGAAAATTCTCAGACGCGAATACACAGTTTGTATCAAGCAGCCGAGAGGAGCTGTATTGCGTGAGAAGAGGGTCAGTTTTTTATTGCAATACAAAATACTGTATTGTGGCTGGAAGGGCTGCAGGAGGCAAGGTTGTATCGCAATACAACCCGAGTATCAGGTAGGCACACGCCTCGTGGTCGCACAAATTGTGGTCATGACGGCTAGCACGCGGGGCGCGCAGTGCGCGGCCATGCGGCGCTCGCGCCAGAGGGCGACAAGCCGCAGACTCGGGCGCACGGCGCAGATCGACTGCAGGCGACGCGCCGCAGTGAGCCGGCGTGTAGGCATGCGAGCCGCTACGCGATGACGCCAGCCTTTGCACGCGACACTACCGGGCTCGCTAATGGACACCACACTCCGCCCATGACACCTGGCCGCACACACATGGCCATGCGCCGCCCGCGCAGCCGGGCATGCCGGGCTGGTCACTGGCTAAGTTGGTGCACTCGTGCACTCCGGCTCACTTCCGACTCATTGGACCCGATTTCACCTAATACCGTCTCAGGTCACTAAATGAACACTGCTCATTGGCAAAAAAAAATTCAAAAAAAAAATAATAATAATAATAATAAAATCAAATAAAATTAGACAAAATTTTCGAAAAAATGAAATTTTCAAAAATGAAAATTTCAAAAATACCATTTTTGTTGAAAATAATATTTTAAATGCAAAAAATGATTGCCTTGCACTACCTCGCCAGAATGTAAGGATGTATATACACCGGATGAGTGTGTATGATTAGTGTCCTCGAGGCTGTGTTTAGTTTTCGAGATACCAGATGAGATTTAACTATGTTGATTGTGTGACAAGGTAGAGGGCTGAGGATTTTTGAGGTCGCCCACTGGCACCGGGTCGTGCACCACCGACATTCGACCAACCGCCAAGATTGATCAAGAGGCCTTGCCGAGGCCGTAGGTGTTGCGCCGCCGCCATCGCACGTGCTGGCATGAAGGTGTAGTCAGAGGTCCAGTAACCTCCAAAGGTTTAGAGCTAATCATCCTCCGACATTTACAGGAGGAGACCCATGGTTGCATCATCGTTTACGCAGATCGAGAACGCGATCGGGAGGCTACATGGATCACCCGATACGACTCAGGATCAGGTTAGCTGCATTCAAGCTAAAGGGTGAGGCCCAAGTATGGTGGAAATGGGCAAGGACATCTAGAGTAATCTAGAGGCGATGTGACATGGGCAGAGCTCGTGAGCCGTTCATGGTAAGTACTTTCCAAAGATCGCAAGGCCTGTGGAGTTCCTGTGAGCTGAAGCAGGGGGCGATGACTGTGATGGATTATGTGACTAAGTTCACAGAGCTAGCCCGATTTGTTGATGATTACATGGCCACAAACTTGGCCAAGGTTAGGAGATTTGAGAATGGGTTGAAGTTGTCCATTCGACCGATCGAGGGACTCGCCACAAGATAGCTGATCCCATCGGCCGACAACCCCAGCCATAGAGAGAGTCAGCTTCAGAGGCCAGACCTTAGAGGAGCCTTTGTATGTGAGTTCTCCCTAGGATTAGGTGAGAATAGGGATGATATGCCGAGGTTGCAGTTGAGATCTTCAGACTCTACTCAGCGGGACCTCGAGGATCATGGACATGTCGAGTTCGATGTCATCCTCGTGGATGGATCGGGTCGATAGCTATGGTCATAATATCATGAAAGGTAGAGGGTTACCGCCTACACGCAAGACGGTACTCGTGTGGTATTTCAGGGGGATAAGCATAACATTTTGCCCTGCATGCTGCATGAGTCCGTGTTGGGATGTTTAGCTGTTGGCTAGTGAGCCTTTACATTCCGAGGACGAGGAGAGGCTGTGACTTAGATCTACCACTTATAGATGCAGTATGTGATGTTCTTCCGATGAGCCACCCGACTACCTTACGCAGGTAGCGACTTCGCACGAGTTACACCCCGGTACTTCACCCATCTCATGACTCCGCATAGGATGGCAACGGCCGAGCTGCGGAACTCGCAGTCCAGCTTACAAGAGCTATTGACAAGGGGTTCACATCAGCACTTCACCATGGAGCCCGCCTCTATTTAAGAAGAAGAAAGACAAGACCCTTCGACCGCATCGACATCGGCTGCTGAACCGGTTACGATCAAGAATCGATACCTATTACCGAGGATTGACGATTTGTTTGATCAGCCGAGAGCCGAAGGCCCATTCCAAGATGTACCTTCGTGATCGGGTTACTTTCATCACCGAGGGTTGTGGGATGCTGTGATATCCTCAAGACAATAAGAGGATGCTGAAGGGCACTTTGAGTTTACTGATGCCCTACGGATCATCGAATGCGCCACAGTGATTCATGGATCTCATGCATAGGATATTCCAACTCATTTAGATCAGCTGGTCGTGAGTTTTCTGGATGACATTCATCTACCCACTGTGAGGGAGCATGAGTATCACTGAGGATCGCTTTACAAATTGGCTGGAGACCATCAGCCAGACGCCAAGTTCGTTAAGTGCGAAGTTCGCCATCGAGGTGAGATTTTCGGGACACGTGGTGTCGCATCGGGAGTGTCACGACCCAGAGAAGGTCGAAAGTGCTGATGAGTTGGGAGAGGCCGGGGTTCACTCTTTGAGATAATGTGAAGCTGGGATCGGGCCGGGCATTACAGAGATTCACTGAGGATTCTCCGTGATAGCAACACCTATGACTAGGTTGACCCGGAAGGAGGTCAAGTTTGATTGGGATGACCGATGCGAGGAGGCATTCTAGGAGTTGAAGAGGAAACTTATCAGCCCCATCTCGATAGTTCCTGACGTGATGTAAGTACACAGTTGTATCGTGATGCCTCGAAAATGATCGATGTGTTTCATGCAAATCGAGGGTAGTAGCTTATGGTTCTCATCAATTGAAGAATCACGAGCAGAATTACCCCACACACGACATGGAGTCATACCGTGAGTCTTCGCCCCTTTGAAGATTTGGCGCCACTCATTTATATGGCGAGGAGTTCGAGGTGCACTTACTCATAAAATTCCCAAGTATGACATGCCTGACCTCAATATGAGGCAACGCAGATAGGATGGAGTTCCTAGAGGATTATGACTTCACTTTGCATTACCATCCCTAAGGCAAATGGTGCTGGCACTCAGCTGGAAGTCACGAGAGCGCATAGTATAGCTTCTCAGAGTGGTGATGTCGAGACTCGTGGACATTGGGGCTATAGTACAATGAAGCGTATCTGGGGTATTTTGGGGAGCTTAGTGGCTACACCATCTCTCATGGAGCAAAGTGATTGAGTCCCAAAGGGTGAAGCGAGATAAGTGGTCCATCGTGACCGAGTACAAACAGGTACGGGGTGACTATAATGACTGCTCATACTGACTTAATGAAGCATAGCAGATCGCAAGGGTCCTCAAATGACCGATTTGAGAGAGGAGATTCTCAGGAGTTTCAACGCTTCTCGATTTTCCGCAGGCATCCAAAGTGGCATCAAGATGTACCGTGATCTTCGCCGCGCATTTATCGAGGGATGAAGAGACATCGTGGGGGGGACTTTGTTCGACGTGATGTCTCATGTCAAGAAAGTTAAGGTCGAGCACCGGTTAGCAGGCTACTTCCAACCATCGGTGCGAATGAGTGGAAGTGGAGCATCGCCATTTACTCGACTACACCCACTTCGCAGACGGACGAAAGCGTGGCTACGACGCTGCAGATGGGTGATAAAGGATCGCCCACGGCCAAGACATTTTCCAGCCACGCGGATGACCCTCGCCGAGAGATTCCGCCATTGTACATCTTTCGAGAGATAGTCCACACATAGTACCTGTATCCAAGGCATCGGATAGGGACCTTGTTTACTTTGCACTTTGAAGAGTTTCCAAAGGCTACGGGCACACGACCGACTATGAGTACAAATGCTCCACCCGTAACAGATATCATCCAGAGACCATAGCAGATTGGAGGATGCACAGCACAGTGCCTTTAGATCAAAAAGGGTAGTCAAAGAGCACTTACCTTATGGAATTCTCACCACACAGCTATCAGCAGTATACGATAACTGCGATGAGGTACAGATGGGATGGGAGGTGCAGTCAAGCAGGCCTGACGAGGTAGGAGAGAGCTCCATCACCGGCCCTAATCGATTAGGGACACCTCGGAAGGTGAGCTTGATACGCACAGCTGCCTTCTCACGGCTCAGCCGAAGAGCTTATGCGGATATGCGACTAAATTCCTAGAGTTCTGCGGTCGGATCAGCCGCCTTCTGGGCGGTGATGCCTAAGAGGGGAGTGGTCAGGTTCGGCAAGCGTGGGAAGCTATCGCCGAGGTTCAATGGACCTTTCGAGATATTCGAGAGGGTAGGCACCGCTATGCACGCATGCTTACCGCCAAAGATGTCGTGTCCACGAGGTGTTTCACGCCCCACGCCCGAAATATACCCGCATCCACCAGCAATGGATCGACAAATGGCGTCGCATTACGACGGGAATCTCTGGCGAGGGACCAGCTGGTGCATTGTTGATAGTCATGATCAGGTTTTGCGACGCAAAACCGTGAGGCTAGTAAGGGTACTATGGAGGCACTATGGAGTGGAGGAGTCCACGGGAGCCGAGACACGATGCCACCTATCCTTCTTGCTTAGGGATGAAGGCACGAGTTTAGTCGCTTAAAATTTAAATGACTGCTTACATGCATGATAGAGGCGCGTTGCATATGCATGTGCGTGATTGTGATTGAACCCTCAATTTCAGACTAAATTCCTTTAAGGAGGGGAGAATGTAAGACCCAGAAATTCCACTTTCGAAAATGGCAAAATCATAATTTCATTATAAAATTGTAATTTTTGCTAAAAATCTGAAATTTGACTTAGATTCGATGTGACAAAACGGATTAAATGTGGCTGGAACGCCCTACCAAATCTAGTCAGCACGCAAAATTCGAAATTCCGAGATAGTTTCCGAAGACACGCTTTTCGAGACACGTCGTGCCGTGAAACGATTTTCGGCGAAGGAAAGTCACATATAACACGCACTTCATGCCATAAGTGGCGCGGAGTAGGGTATTATGATGAAATCGACGCCGAAGATAGCCAATGTCAAACCGGTGGAGGGATATAAAGGTCACTGGAACTGACTAAGTCAAAGGCCAAAATAGTCAACAGTGCCTATCTCCTTCATTAAACCAAGACCAAAAAAGATGAAAGGGGGAGATTTCTTACAGAAGCAAAAATGGAGGTTTTGTAGTGAGAGAAGGTCTGACTTCTCTCTAGAAATACGGACGATCCGACCATCAGCAGTCTTCGGGACAAGAAGGAGAACCCGCCTGGCGAGAGGGCTTCACGCGTAGTACATGATTTGCGAAATTTCAAACTCCGGTAGGTAGTGCTTCTCACTGGGTTTTATTCCTCAAATACTTTTGCAAATGTTTGAGCCGAATGAGGCCAGAAGGGTCGCTTGATCTGGACTCCAAACCCTCGACCAAATTGATATGACCTCGAGCACTCCACAGCAAATTGACCGCCACTACGATTGGTCATTTAATTTGGTGATTTGGCATTAAATCATGTATAATTTGATGAATGAATGCATTTCATGAAACTGGCTCATAAAAGTGAACCAATGAATTGATGAGCGATGGAACCGTAAACCCTAGGTTTTACTGCTCAGAATGGTGACACTAAAATATATTTTGCGGTGAAATGTGTTTGATCGAGTGATTCAAATTGAATTAAGCTGCGGTTTGATCATTAGCCCAAGTGAGCTAATTTATGTATGAATTGATTAATTATGACATGATTGTGTGATTGGATATTATGTGGATATGTGCATGTTTACATATTTGCATGTGATTGGGACCGTATCGAATTGGCATACATGCATTCCATGCACTGAACACCCTAGACTATAGAGGAGTGCATGAGATGAGTCTAGAGAAAACGGTTCTGGGAGAGTTGTCTAAAATGTTAATTATCAATCGCCTGAGGTAGTCTAAATTAAAATATCAATCAAGCCGTAGCTTACCAATTGATATTCATCTGAGGGTAGTCCATTAAACAAATAATATATCAATCACGGAAATACCCAATTGATATATACACATCGGAGGGTTATCCACAAACTAACAAAACAATACCCCTTACAATGAGGTTTAGGCGAGTGTAAGAGAGCCTGGGTGAGGACTCGATCCGAGTCATCGCGTAGACATTCAAGTGATCACGATTTGTCGAATGTATGTTTATTTCTGGAACATCAGACCGCACTTAGGTGGAGAGTATCTAATTTAGGCGATTCCCACTACCGAGCATTAGCTCACCCCCGTCGAGGGATATTATTTTACGTGCACAGGAGCGTGCGAGGGGACGGCCTGGGCCCTAGAGACCGAGGTTGTGAAGAAAGCCGGGTCATGGGCTTTCACGATATTACACATGGCTAAAAATTTCAAATTTTGCTATATGTGTTGTATAAGAGTAAATTATTAACTCTTAGAACTATTGGACATAGTTGGTATGTTTTACAGATATTATTATGAGTACTGTTTATGGGCCCAAGTGGTCATTTTACTCATGTTGGAATCATATTAGACTGCTTGGGACGTTTCATTTGTGTGATGTATCGGGAGAGCTCCCGTACAAAGGAGACTCGTCTCGATTTCAAGTGGCGCCTGGCACCCGACATCCACTTGTATTCAAGTGGTTGACTCGGCAGTCAACCCGACCGGGATTGGGGCCACAAAAAACAAGGCCAACAAACTCACATTTAGTTGCAAATATCACTAACGAGCGCTTGGTAGAGGGACACTTTCTCTTTTGGCTAGAAAAGGAGGTGACATTGACACATGTGGGAAGATGAAGCTTGGGGAAGCCTCCACATAGATTATTGTTTCCTTCAACTGAAATGGTGACATTGGCCTCAACTGAGGGTACTTCTCCTTCAAGTTCGTTGAAAGACAAGTTCAAATAGGTCAAGAAAGGAAGATCCCCAAGAAACATCGGGATCCTACTAGAAAATTTGTTGCAAGAAAGATCCAAGTATTCTAAACCTCGAAGATTTTGCAACCACGTTGGAATCTAACCTTCAAAGACATTACCACCAAGTCGAAGATCCCACATTTCCAAACGGTTACCCAAAGCATTTTGAAGAGCACCTGATAATCTGTTGTCGGAGCCATCTAATTCTACAAGGTTAATCAAATGGCCAACTTCCAATGGCATTGCACCTGTAAAGGCATTGCCACCTAATTGAAAGACCACAAGAGAGGAAAGTCCTATAACATTGTTAGGAATTGAACCATTGAAGTTGCTGTTAGAAAGAACCAACTATACCATATTTTGACAGGCTGCTAGACTGGAAGGTACATCCCCCACCAAGTTGTTGCTGCTTAAATCAAGATTGAATAACATGGTTAAGTTACCGATTGAGGACGGTATTCCTCTAGAGAGTTTGTTTCCATACAAACCCAGCTCTTGCATTTTGTAAAGCCTTCCGATGTTAGAAGGAATGCTATCGGTGAGTTGATTCCCATCCAAGTCCAGATATGTTAAATTTACCAGATTCTCTACTCCAAAAGGAATTGTTCCATGAATCTGGTTGGTTCCCAGAGCTATCTTTGAAAGTTGGGACGAGAAATTAGAAATTGTGCTAACTAAAGGACCTTTGAGAGAATTGTTGCTAAAAATCATTTTTTGTAGCCGAGTGCAGTTTGCAAGAGAATCAATGAAGCTCAAATCATCTCCTCCAACTGACCCAACTGATTCAATGCCATGTTTATGGCTCGAAGGTTTTGAAACCTTCCCAAATTCGGTGGTACTAACCCAGTGAAATTGTTTTTAGAGATAAAGATACCTTCAAGCATTGAAGCATTAGATAATGAAATGGTAACAGGCCATGTGAATCGATTATTTGCAAGAACTAGATGCCTAAGATGAGGAAAGGCAACACTAATATCCTGACTAAGACTTCCCTCCAGTTGGTTTTCTCCAAGTTCGATGGCATGCATGTTTGAGAGATTGTATAGAGAAGAAGGAATCACACCTGTTAATTTGTTGAACATTAAATGAATAATGTCTAAACTTGTTCTACCAAGCTCCCTCGTAGCTGCTTCCTTCCGTGATCAGACAAGGTCGACAAAAAGAGCGAGAGATGAGAGGTCTCCCTTAAGGAAGCTAGATCTTTCCTGTGAGATTGTTCCGAGTAAAGCCCAGAGCTCTTAATTTCAAAAGGGAGCCAAGTTCTTTTGGGATTTGGCCATCAAGCTTGTTGTCAATTAGATTAAGTTCCCTGAGCTCTGAGCAATATGTGAGATTGGTAGGGACCATTCCTTGAAAGGAATTGTTGCTAAGATAAAGAACTCGCAAGCGGAATAAACGACCGATCTCGAAGGGTACTTTCCCATGGAAGCTTCGTTGTTTCGAGGACTACCGTGTGCTAAGAAGTAGGTTCTCATGTGGGCAGTGATCCCACCAGTCCATAAGAAAATATATTTAATCCGATGACTCGGTTTATGGAGGGAAATGACAAACCTTGTGTCCTTAAACACATCTCATCCCTTTACTACTTGAGCCAGGCCTAAATGATTTGGTCTTCTCTACATAATTTAGTAAACTGCACTGAATTAAATATTATGATTGAAACTTATGGGCTGTGTTTGGGCTTATACTTTGTCAATTTTATGTAGGCTTTTTTGGTGTTTTGCTTAATGTACCTTTCCATGCCCTTGAGAATAAACAAAAGGAAAGAAAATAGAAAGAGGATGTAGAAGAAAAGAAAAAAAATGAAGAAAAAATATAAATAAAAATCGAGTAAAATCTAATATATTATCTTAACTTTCTACTTCAAAACTATTTCATTTATTTTAATTCATCAATATGTAAACAATTTAAGAATATATAATTTTTGAAATAATTTTATTTATATTTTATTTTCCTTGAAAATTTTAACTAGATAACCAAATATAAGGAAATCATTCTTTGGGAACCAAATACAACTTGTAGGATTTTTGGTCACCCCAGGCTGTGGATATCACTTTGAATCTCTCAATGCAATCCACTACTTCACCATATGTGAGGAGTTTAAAATCTTCCACACAAGTAATCGACCTTGGATAGTTGGATGTGAATATATGGTAATAATAAATAGATTATTTGTATTCTAATCCTTTTGGTGGATAATTCAATTCTTGTTTATGAGCTAATGCCACAAGATAGTTTGGAAGATGCACATGAAAAGCTTGACTTTGAATAGAGACTCGATATTGCCGTTGATGTATCTTCAGCACTATAATATCTTCATAATCACTGTGATGGCATTATTATTTATAGTGATCTTAAGCCCAGCAATGTTATTCCCGATGACAATATGACGATTGCTCATGTCGGTGATTTCAGGCTTGCGAAGATTATCTCTACTATCTTTAGTGTTACTAGTACTCACACAAATCAAAGTAGTTCAACTGCAGTGAAGGGATCAATATGATATATTGCCCCAAGTATGTATCACTTTTATTTGAAAGTTCCATCCCAAGATTTTTTATATATACATTTTTTTTCAAAATGTTATCTTGAATTAATAGGAAAGCGTCATCCAAAAAAAAACAAACCTATGGTAGAATATGGTGTTAGTGGTAATTGAGTGCAATTTACTAGAGAATTAATGAAGCTCAAAGCATCTCCTCCTGCTGATCGTACCAAACTTATTCAAGGCCATGCTTATGTCTCAAAGATTTTTCAGCCTTCCCAAATTTGGCGATACTAGCCCAGTAAAACTGTTTTTAGAGAGAAAGATACCTTCAGGCATTGAAGCATTAGATAATGAAATGGGAACATACCCTATGAATCCAAGCCGTAAGAACTAGTCGCTTCGAGATTTATAAAGGCAACACCCATATCCTGACTAAGACTTCCCTCCAGTTGATTAGCTGCAAGTCCGAAGTAATTGTACAGAGAAGAAGGAATTGTACCTAATAATCTATTGATACCTAATTGAATGACAATACAATAAGGGATGAGAGGTTCCCAAGTGAAGCTGAGATCTTTCCTGTGAGATTGTTCTTAAACTGAGACCTGTGAGCTCTACCCTTGAGGGAGACAAGTTCTTCTAGGATTTTGCCTTCAAGATTGAGCAAAGAATAGGAATCTATGAAGTGGAAGAAACTAGTCTGAGTCTGGTGTCAGGTGAAGCATTGATTATATGAGACTGAAGCGTTAGTTTACATATATATTTTTTGCAGAATTGGCTGTTAATAATCCATAATATCGGCCTTTAATTAGTCCCACCTACTATTTAACTATGAATAATCTCAAGTTTAGGGGGTCCCATATTGTATTGGTCCCAAGACACCGATAACCAGCTAAGGAAGTTAAAATAATCATACGTAGCTTCTTTCTCCTTTCTTGCCAAATGTCAGTGCCTAATTGATTCCTAAATTTTTTAATTAAAAAAAAAATCAGTTTTTTCCTGGTTAGCTTCTTGTCACATTGAGTTTATTAGTTGTAACATTCTTAGAGTTTACCTGGTTAGCTTCTTGTCACACCATAGTTTACCCAAAAATTATCGCAAACCATTGCGACAGAAATAATTGTCATCATGGATGGTCTTTAGGGATTAGCCATGGAAGGTTCATTGGCTAAAACACAAAAAAAGTATTAAAAATAGTTTTGTATTTGCTTTTTTCATTTTGTTTTTTGGTGGATTTTTCTTGCTTTGTTGGCTTTATAGTTGTTTACTATCATTTTCATTCAGATGCCTACTGAGAGAATTTAATTTGTTGAACAGGCACCAACTCATCCAGCTTTGACGTTATCTTCAGATTCTGACTCTCCTCATGAAGACAGCCCTTTAAGGGAGGGTAAAGATGTAGATTCTCCATCCAATGGAACTCCAAAATTAAAGTCCCCAAGTAAAAGGCTGAAAGCAAAAGATCCCAAATCTACTTGGTATCTGCATGGTAGGGAAAAAACAATTGTGATATCTTATCAGTAGGCATCTATTTTAATCAATTATAACCTAGGTTTGTTTTATTTTTTTGATATATTTTTTTTTTAGAGCTATGAAATGGTTAAGTTGAAAATAGCTTATGTTATCACTTCTTCTAAACGAGGCAAACTGAATAATAATTTAATTACACAAAGTCCAATTGTCTTGAGTAGCTGACTATAGATATCTTTCTTCTCTTCCATTTTTTTGGAAGAGAATTTTTTTTCTTATGTTTTGTTTTATTTTATTTTATTTATTTATTTATTTTGTAAAAATTGTGACGCCCCAAACCCGGGGTGTCCGTTGACTACCCGTCAACCCGCGGAATACAAGTGGAGGTCGGGTTACCCGACGCCACTTTGGTGCACCCAGCGTAGTCCTTTGTATGGGGAGCTCTACCCAAATACAAAACCTGCATATCCTGTCCCAAGCAGTGCAATAAAACCCAATAATCCAGACATGAGTAATACCGCCACTGTAAATTTCCATAACAATACTCAAATATATACCAACTATGAATCCAACTATATACCCAATAGTTACAAGAGTTCAATAAGCTACTCTTATACAACATATATTAAATGAAAAGCATTCTAATACATGTATACAATGTGACACCAAAGCCACATCCCGGCTTTCTTCACAATAAATCTCTAGGACGAACCGTCTCCTCGCACGCTCCCTGTACCTGTAAAAAGGGGGTCCCACGACGGGGTGAGCTAATGCTCAGTAGGAGAATCGCCCTAAGTGGGCTACTCACCACCTAAGTGCTGGCAATGTTCCACTTCTAAACATACATTCACAAATGCATGATCCTACTTGAAATTGGTCTACATGACCAATTCAGATCCCGTAGTCCTCACTCGACTCCTCCCACACTCCCGCCCTGCCTCGTATGAGAATTATTATTTTATTAGTTTGTGGACAACCCTCCGATGTATATATATATATCAATTGGGCCGCTCCGACGATTGATATATTATTTGTTTGTGGACTACCCTCCGATGAATATCACCGGGCCGTCCGACGATTGATATTTTTGGACTACCCTCCGATCACTTAATGTTTTTGCACAACCCTCCAAACCGTTCTCTAGACTCGTCTCATGCACTAACTCCTATAGTCCTAGGATGTTCCAGTGCATATGGAATGCATGTGTGCCAATTCCAATACAGTCTAATCCACATGCAAATATATAAACATTAATATATTCACATAAAATTCAATCACACAATCATGTCATGTAATTATCATTTCAACATCAAAATTAGCTCATTTGGGCTAATGATCAAACACGAGCAATTTAATTTAAATCACTCGGCCAAACACATAATTTCACAAAAATATATTTTGAAGATCGCTTCGTAGAATAGTGAAACCCTACTACTATTCCCCGAAAAATCACAACTCAACTAAGCTCACTTAGTGAATCAAGCGATCCACGGCCATTCTCGACCCAATGCATACCAAACAGCATCTAATACACAAATTACGCCAAACTGCACCCAAACATCCCGCACTCCACACATCTACCGCCTCCACTTTTCTTTCAAAATTGTATCAATTCGGTCCTGAAGGCTCGGGACCGATCAGACCGCCCCTCACGGCCTCATTCGACCAAACACATCGACAAAACACTTAAAATGTGGGGAATAAACCTAAGTAGGAGAAAATCGCCTCAAGGAATTTGAAGAAACTCCCCAATCCACCCACGCAAGCCCTCCGTAGAGAGCAGATCTCCTTTCTAATTCAAGCATCAAGTAGATCATTTGATTGTCGCAAATCTGTGGCAGGTCGAGACTCTCACTCTAAAACTTCAAATTTCGATCTACTGTAAGTCCCCTCCTCTCTCCCACGTTTTTGGTCTTTTGTTATTTGGAGAAGACAGTCCCTATTCATTATTTTGTCATTTGAGCTTAATTTAAACTTTCCAAACGACCTATATGTCCTCTTTACCGACTCCATATTCTGGGTGACTACTCCCTCAGTCCATTTTCATCATTTCCTCTACTCATACCACTTGCGTACACATGAGTACGGCTATATGTGACTTTCGTCGCATCAAAAATCGTTTTTCGACACCCAAACCGCGGTGCCTCGTAAAACGTGTCAACTCCAACTATCTCGAATTTTACGTAAATTTTGACGTATACCTAGATTTGTAGTGAGATCTATCTCAACTGTGAAACTGCTTCATCATCCGAGATCTAGAGAATAAATTTCGGGCTTTTGACCAAATCACAAATTTAATCAAAATTACGATTTTGCCCTTTTTCCATAAATTGGAATTTCTCGGGTCTTACATTCTCCCCTCCTTAAAAGGAATTTCGTCCCGAAATTCAGGACAATCACAATCACTCACATGCATATGCAACGCGCACTCTATCATGCATGTAACTAGCCATTTAAATCTCAAACGACTAAACCACGTACCTTCATCCCTAAACAAGAAGGGATAGGTGGCCCGCATCGTGTCCTCGCGCTCCCACGTTGACTCCTCCACTCCACAGTGCCGCCATAGCACTCTCACTAGCCTCACAGTCTTGCGTCGCAAAACCTGATCACGGCTATCAACAATGTACACTGGTCCCTCCTCGAAGGTCCCATCCGTGTCAACCTCAATCTGTCCCCAATCCACCACATGAGCTGGATCTGGAGTATATTTCGGAGCATGGAGACGTGAAACACCTCGTGGACACCTGACATGCTGGGCGGTAACGCCAACCGGTACGCAATGCCTACCCTCTCGAGTACCCCAAGGGCCCAATAAACTCGACGATAGCTTCCGCCAGCATAACCTCGACCACTCCCTCTTATCACCTTCAAGAAGACGGGATCCCCAACCTCGAACTCTAAGGGTCGACGCCGTACATCCGTGATAGCTCTTCGCTTCGCCTGAGCCGCGGAGAAGACGCCGGCCGTATCGCTTCACCTTCAAGGAGGTGTCTCTAATCAAATCAGACCCGTGATGGATCTCTCCCACCTCGGTCCATCCTTAACTGACCTACATGGCCTCCCATACAATGCTCATATGGTGCCATTCAGATACCGCCTATAACCGTTTGTCAGAGGCAAGTTCCAATTGGGCGGGCAATGCTCCTCTACTCCTTATGACCAGTAGACACATGCTCACAAGGTGTCCCTTCTAACACATGTATAATCCGTACAACACGTATCCCTACACAACCCTCGCTGCAGAAACGCCATCTCCATCGCATCACCACAACCATCACCGCCAATCAGCCATGTCATGAATGACATCCATATACCGAGCCCTCGCACCAACCATGTCCAATGCAATTTCCAATGGGTATCCAAATCTCGAGTCACTCCCGAATTTAATACTTAACCTAAGTCTACGTGGATAACCTGACGCTGTTTTATCTCGACACGTAACCTTTCTGGCTTACACTTCGGTTTCTTTACATTCACACATAAGTTCGGGATATCTCCCCGGGTCTCTTACACCCTAACAGGACCTTTCGAATACTACCGCGGGTCTCCTTCACCCATAACTCCAAGCTTCTCACCTTAGGGGATTAACGACCCTCTTGTTTTTGCTCCAACACACCTAGTCACTCACGATCGGACCAACTATGAGTCTTCATTGGACGTAGTCCTAAAGACAACTCAACCCACACTCACCATGAGTGGTGAATGACCATACCGTGCACCCACACCCGACTCGACGCAATGTTACCGTGCACGCGAACGCAATAATGCCATACTGTGACACCCAATCCCGGGTCCACACGAGCGTAATCTAAGAGATCTTCACTCATAATCCCGACCTATCAGCCAATCCTCACCGTACATCCTAGGGAAGAACATCTATACCCGTTTCTCTAAAGGCCTTAACCCCAAGCCCAAATCTAACGTCAGGTCGGGTATGACAACCGCCTAGGTCTCACCACCGATAACTCGATGGCCGCCAACTCGACCGTCCCTCACTACCCACACTCCGCCCCTTCCGGCCTATCTGCGGTTAGCTGGAAGTGTCAGAGATAGCACCCGAAACTTGAACCTAGTTCCTCTAACCTCACTTAGGTGTAGAGGAATGAATTGCGTATACTCTCCCCGTTTCTAAGGCTTAACTGGAACTGCATTTGTCCCAAAGTCTCGGGATCCCCGTCTCCGGGGCAACCCGCCACCATGCTCAATCCCGGCCCTAGTCCCGAAACCAGTGTGAAGCGTAAGCCCTCGCTTTTCCCCGAACTAGGAGAAAGCTGATCCTCCTCTGCTACCAACACCCGTATCCCGAGTGTCTCCGCATCCCCCGATTTCTCTCTATGGTCGGCCGTCCCATCCACGGGAGTCCATGTCTCGTAGGGCGAAGTCCCGCCGATCCCGCCTCCGAATGGACAACTTCAGCCCATTCTCGAGTCTCTCGTAATACCCAACCAATCCCAAGAAACTACGTATCTCGAAGATTGACACATTCGGCCTCGCCAACTCATCACCGCCAACCTTCCCCTTCCGGTCGACCGACACCCCGATGTCGACACCACGTGTCCCAAAACTTCACCTTAGTAAGCCAAAACTCACACTTACTGAACTTAGCATATAGCTGATGGTCTCTCAACAACTATAAGACGATCCTCAAATGATACTCATACTCCCACTCGGACTGGGAGTAGATCAAAATGTCATCCACGAAGACTACGACAAACAGATCTAGATAGGGTTGGAATATCCTATGCATGAGAACCATGAATACCGCTGGCGCATTCGTCAATCAGAAGGGCATCCCCGTAAACTCAAAGTGCCCATTACGTGTCCTAAACGTTGTCTTAGGATATTCCGCTTCCCTAACCTCACCGTGGTAACCAATGCCAAGGTCTATCTCGAGTAGACTCGCCTCTCTCAACCGATCAAAACAAATCACAACTTCTGCGAATGGGTACCGATTCTTGATCGTAACCCTGTTCAACTGTCGGTAATCAATGCACAATTGAAGGGTCTTGTCCTTCTTCTTCGCAAATAGAACCGGAGCACCCCATGGTGAAGTGCTCGGTCTAATGAACCCTTGTCCAAGAGCTCCTGTGAGTCGATCCCGAAGCCTCGTAATCCTCACCAAAGGCTATCCTACGCGAGTCATAGAGATGGTTGAAGTACCAGGGTGTAACTCGATTCCGAAGTCTACTACCCTCCGTGGAGGTAGTCCAGGTAGCTCATCTGGAAAAACATCCACAATCTCGCACACTACTCGAGGTAGATCTAAGTCTGGTCTCACCTCGTCCTCTAGGATAAGGCTCGCTAGCCAACCCGCTAACTGTCCATGACGCCTGGACTCATACACTGTCTGGGGCAAAATATCATGTTTGTCCCCCAGCCACCACAGTGGCACCAGCCCCGGTGAAAGCATCCTCCAGGCCACAACTGAGCACCCACCCCAAGCTGACAAACATCCATTCTGATGATCTCCCAAATCCATGTCCATAATCCTCAGTCCATCAGAGTAGAGTCCCCGAGATCTCCACTCGCAACCTCGACATATCATCCCTATTCACTAAACCCTAGGAGAACCTCACGACAACGGCTCCTCTAAGGTCTCTGTGAGGTCTTCGCCCATTTCCACCATATATAGGCCTCATTCTTTCTAGCTTTCAGAACGCAGCCTAGTCTAACTCGGTCGTGTGTCGTGAGGCATCCCATAGCCTAACACCTCTCGATCTCAGACAGAGCCAACGGCTCTGTCACCATCTCGGTATCCTCCCCCGTGAATGTCTGAGGATGATGCGCCCTAAACCTCAAGGTTACTAGGATCTTCCCCGGTTTACCGCTTGTTTCAGCCCAGGCTATAAAGATTCTCCGCCGGTAATACCTACAGCCTTGGCAAAGTCATCGATCAAACACCGATCAGTGCTCGACTGGGCACTCCCGTGGACGCCCTCTACGCCCTCGTCTCCCCTACTAGCCATTTACACAATTAACATGGCAACAAGAATCATTTATTCTTTCACTTCGCCCCAACTAGTAATGCGTATGTTGATTACTAATAGACTTGACAACCATGAACCCGATCTTGTTTCATTTTCTAAGTGGCGCAAATTCCAGCCACCAATCTCGATTTATTTCCAAGAAGGTCTGCAGCTCCCTGCTCATTTCAGTATCCAACTCCCTAAGGTCATAGTTCATAACCTTAGCATTCACCATTTTTCTATATCAAAGATTACACCATGCATATAATTTTCACGCAACTACCAAGAATCAATGCATTTCAAATGGTAGTTAATCCAATACGCATTCTAAGGCATAAACACAGCCCCGAGACACTAATCATACACATAAACTCAAGGTATACAGTACTGTCCCTTTAAAGATCTTCTGTGTATTGTAAGGCAATCAATTTTTCATTTAAAATATTGTTTTCAACAAAATTTTATTTTGGAAATTTTCATTTTTTGAAAATTTTATTTTTTTCAAAAATTTTGTCTAATTTATTTGATTTTATTTAATTAAAAATTTTTTTCAAAAATTTCTCAAAATTGACTCAGAACATACCGAAATGTAATCGGTCAAAACTCGAGTCGAACTCCAGGCCAGTTCACCAAAACCCAACCAGTCTAGCTGACTCTACCAAAGATGCCACTCATGCGCAGACAAAGACGCTGTGCTCGCGGCCAAGGCCAAGGCGCCCAGGCGCCTGGGCCGGGGCCGCTGCCGCTCGCGCCACGCTGGGCCGCTTCGCCAAGGCCGCTGCTGCGCTGGCCAAGCCCTGGGCTGCGCCGCTCACTGCCACCTCGCGCGCCCCGGGGCTACCGCGCTGGGCCAGCAAAGCCTGGGCCGCGCTCGCCGCCTTCGCCGCTTCACGTGTCAAGCATACCGATGTATCAGAATATTACAAAGACTCGCCCATGTCCCTTGCCTAGTCACACGCTTGTATTGTAATACAAACCTCGTCAACATTGATCAGATGTAATATAGTTCAAGACTGTTGCTCGCATTAATACAATCCAAGCCTTGCAACCACTAAGTCACAATACAATACAATCTTGCAATACAACTCAGCCTTCTTTCTCTCAGACATAAAACCAAGGTATTGCAATACACTTCCAAATTTCCATCCTAGGGTTCTTCACGCAATACAAAAACTCGTATTGCAACACACCCTATTCTCATAAATACAATTGGGCAAGAGCTCCTCATTCCAAATTCGCACCATTTTTTTTTTTTTTTTTCTTTTTTCATTATAATTAATTTTTTTCAATTATTTAACCTGAAAAATTAATAAAAATCACTAAAAAATCAAATTTTTTTCCTTATTCTCTTTTAACACTCAAATAAATTTACAAGAATTTATTTTCATTTTTCTCTCAGTTTTACACCACATAAAACCTAGGAAAATTATTTTTCTCACCTCACAACCAAATAAATCATTCTACAAAATTTATTTTCTTTTTCCGCACCAGTGTCTCTTTCACTCAAATAAATTTATAAAAATTTATTTTCTTCATTTTCAATTCTCATCCAATAATTTATAAAAATTTATTTTTTCTTCATTTTCATTTTTTTGGCACACTGTACCACTCAAAAAATATTTTCTAAATATTTTCTAACAATAATCCATGTGCTAATCACTAAGCACACATAAAATTCAAATATTACGAAACATGTCATGCACACCAAACACAATCCAACTCGTCACACAAAACATTCAGCTGTGCATGTAGGTGTCCTAGTTTTGTCAGTAGTTTTCCTAGACAATCTCATACTATTTCTGGCATCAGCCACCCAGTGGTGATGCTCTCTTCCAATATAAAGCCTCAGCCCCAATCCTCAATCTATAGGTTTCCATATACCTATACTCCACATCAAACCACCTAGTGGTGATGGATACCCGAACCAGGCTCCACACAGGTAATTAGTATCTTCCTAAAGCTCACGATGCAAGGCTGTGGCCTTTAAACCGTTGTGTCAGTTGTCTAATCAGCCCATGGAATACAAGTGGAGATTGGATTTTAGAGACGCCACTTTGAAAATCGGAAGAGTCTCCTTTGTGGGGAGCTACCCAAATCTAAAACTCTGCATATCTGTCCCAAACGATTACAATAAAAGCCCGATAAATCCGGTCCACATGAGTAATCATTACTTGGGCCCATAACAATACTCAACATGCTACCAACTATGAATCGACTCTGCCCAATAGTTACAAGAGTTCAATTAATACCTCTTTTAACCTCATATTAAATAGAAAAGCATTCTAATACATGTATACAATGTGACACCAAAGCCACATCAAACACCATCTGACAAATCTCTGGAATGAACCATCTCCTCGCCTTGCGCTCACATTGCACCTTAAAAGGGAGATTACAGCGAGGTGAGCTAATGCTCGATAGAGTAGCCACAAGTGGGCTACCACCACCTAAGTACCAGTGCAATGTTCCAATTGGCTTATACATTTTCAAAGCAAATGCATGTCCTACTTGAATGTCTACGACCATTCGAATCAAATTCCTCTACTTGACTCTCTCACTTACTGTTCCGATGTGAGGGTATTATTTTATTAGTTTGGACAACCTCAGATGTATATATATATATCAGATTGGGGCGCTCAGAGCCGATTGATATAATTATTTTCAATGGACTGCCTCCGATGAGATAATCAGGTTAGGGCTAAGCTCAGAGCGATTGATGTTTTACAAAGGTTTCAGGCCCCACCCCTCAGATCAGCAATATTTTGAAACGAGCCCTCCCATTGTTTTTTACTCTGAATAGTCTCATGCTAACTCCTGATTTACAGGATGTTCCGATTGCATATGGAATGCATGTGCCAGATTTGATACAGTCCAATCACATGCAAATATACACAAACATTAATATATTTCACATGAAATCCAATAAAATCATAATATGTAATTGTGTTCAATATCAAAAATTAAACTCACTTAGGCCTATTATGAATTAAACAAGAGCAATTTAATTTAAATCGCTCAAGTAAACACATATTCCACAAAGTATATTTTGTTTCTTGTTCCCGGGAATGGCCAAAAACCCTCGATTACTATTCCAGAAAAATCCTGACTCAACGGTTTCTTAAGTGAACCCGCAATCCTGACTATTCCCAGCCAATGCATACCAAACAAACATCCTAAATACACCAAATTACTATTGCACCCAAACGGCCGTACCACTTTGCATTTGCTCCAATTTTCTTTCAAAAGTGTATCAGTGAATACGAGTTTGGGCCGTCAGCAACCTCATGACCTCGTCGACTCAAGCATCGACAAAACACTTAAAATGTGAATAAAACTCAAGTGGGGAGAAAATCACACTCAAAGGAGTTTAGAAGAAACTCACTGCATTATTCTTATATAAAAGCTCGCATGGCGAGGATCTACTATCTCGAAAGACGTCGACGGTTGGATTTGTATGATATCTAGAAGTGAAACTCTCCTCTAAAACTTCCAAATTTCGATCTTGTGATTCCTACTCTACCCACATTTTTGGTCTTTTGTTATTTGGAGAAGATCCACACATTACTATTTTATCTGTTTGTGACTTAAAACTTTAAAAATAACATATCTCTTTTTGCAGAATGAGTATTGATTACCTCAGTCATCCATTTTCATCTATTCTACTCATACCACTTATGGTACATATAGTACACGTGCTATATCTTGACTTCATGCGCCGAATGGTTTACGGCACCGACGCGATGCCTCGTAAAAGCGTCATCAGCTCCGACTATCTTACAGAATTTTCGCAGAAATTTGCGTGCTGGCTAGATTTGAGGCAGTTAGCGGTGAAATCGTTCGTCACATCAGGATCTAGAAGATCGTTTGGATTTTATTGAAATAGGCTGTAATCAAGTACGATTTTGCCCTTATTCCAGAAATTGGAATTTCTCGAGTCTTACAAAAATGCTCTTGTATGATAAGAAAGACTCAAATTCAATTTGCATAAGGATGGCGACAAAGGGAAATGCCATGTCTGCGTGAAGCTGGATTTGCGGTATTTATAATCAGTGGACCCATCTTAATTTGATGAAACGAGCGATTGAGCATAAATGTTACGCAGATTTCACAAATCGGCTTCACTATTGCTATCAAAATTCCATGGATACGATCCAAGATTGTGCTACATCACTCTAAATAACATCTAAACTAAAATAACCCAGTGAGCCTTTGATATAATTAATATTATAACTTCCTTCTCGATTGTTTCTTTTTTGTCATCTTGACATTTAAGTTAATAGCACATTGTGTGATTATCCAAATGGATATCAGAATTACACTTTTTTCCGGAAACATAGTAAAGTGGCATCAATTTTAGTATTTAAACTCCTTGATGATTACCTCTCAGCATATTTCTCAAACTCAGACTATACTATTACAGTACTTAGTTTGGCCTTCAGTTTTATTATAAGCAATCACCGGGTAAAGATCCTAGTGTTTCTTTATCAACTATAGTAAAACTATCGTTCTGTTAAGGAGCTTTAAAATTCTTTGAAGCAACTTGTTGATACATTTGTCACCTTTCTATAGATTTTAATTTCAAGAATTTCCTTTGTTGAACAAGCACAAAATCATTCAGTCTGGATGTTGTCATCAGAATCCAAGTCTTGTCTAGATAATAGCCCCATGAGAGAAGATTATACGCCTTATGAAGAATCATCTGTGTGTTAAACAACTCAAGTTCTGGCCAAAGAAAGGATACGGTTCTGCGAGATGAATTTGAAGCCCTTGTTGAATGAGGTTTCAAGAGAAAATTCACAAAAAAAAAAAAAAAAGAAACATTTTAAAGTGGAACACATATCCACTAAAAAGAAGAAAGCAAACAGTGAAACAAAAGAGAGAGGTAAAAAAAGGGCTAGAATGATCAATTTCATGTTCGTAAAATGACATGGGTTGAAGTACAGACAATTCAGTTAAACAAGCTTTCCACTTTTCTTTTACTCTATGTATTTTATTTTTATTTTTTGAAATTGTATTCCATGTGGATTATATCAATGAATATATAGGGCATGATGATGGCATGGAACTTTAGAGGAAGAAACATTAGATATCCTTATCTGAACCTCAAGTAGAAGCTTCAATATGTTGGAAGGTTCTTCATCTGAATCTTGGTCGTGATTTAACTTTGGTGAGTTCTTGAGTCTCCTCCTCAAGACTACCTCTGGTGCTCTCTGACAAAGTCCATCGTTCAAAGGTAGACACATATTTTTATCTTGGTCATGGCATACCAATTTCTTTGAACTATCTTCTCTTATGAATTTGTTAGAGATTCTGAGTTGCAGTTTGAGAATGACTGACAAATCTCTCCAAATCATCAGGGAACTGCTTGTCTTACCCCTTGTAAATGCATTATAATCAATATTGCATATTTTTTAGAATGAATTCTAAAAAATATGGATTTAAGGGGATAAATTACAAGAAAGAATGCATTTAAGCCATGTTGTTACCTTATTTATTTTCTTACTTCTTTTGCTTGTTTTAAAACCTAAGTAAACATATATGTACTCAACACATTCTATCAATTGTGTTATGTTATCAGACCATCTGAGCTTTTAACTCACTCCTTATTCTTGATCAATTTTCAAGTACCCTAGAACTTGACGAGGTGTGATGCTAGTATATTGAGAAATGGTCCCCAAGCCTCACACATTCAGTTAATCAATTTTCTCTAAACCTACATTTAGGTAAAGAGTTTAATCAGTCCTATCTCATTGCTTATTCTCTAATGTGTATATTGAGAAATGGTAAAACTCATTGTTGTTTTGTGACCCGAATTTGGTTTTGGGTTGATGTCCCCTTGAGGTGTGACTTTTGTGAAAAAAAAAGTTAAGAAAAAATAAGGATTTGTTGTGGTAACAAAGGGGCTGGGCCGTATGGGCCTTTCTGCTTAGGTATTTTTCATCATATCAATATACTAGGGTTTATTCTTTATTCCGATGTACTATGTAATTATTCTCAAATTCATAGTGAAACAATTTCCTCTGCCTATGGTTTCAAATTCACAGTGAAACAATTATATGGAAAACTTCAAATCTCAAGAAAATGAAACAAAGAAAAATGGAGAAAAGCAAAGCAAGGGCAAAACAGAGGACATGAACTTTGTGCTTCTAGTTCTTTTCCATTTTAGAAAAATTCGATGCAAAATGATAATTTGGGTCACACCATTTTCTATCCTAACTATCCATATGTAATTATTATAGCCACAGATCAGAAAGCTAACCATGATTAAAATATTAAAAAGACAACAAGCAGTACATTAGCATATTAACATACCTTTGTCAAAATCCTAACCGCTTTCTCATCCTTGGACTTCCATGGTAATGATCTCAACGCTCTTATTTTTGGGCTTCTTTCCTAAAATGTCTCATATCAATTGGATGTTGTTAATACTTATAAAATCATAAACCTTTCCATTTCTAACCGATGTGGGACTTTGGGCGCACACCCAACAAAAAGCTGAACTCTCAACGGAGACTCAATATTACCATTGATGTAGTTGATCAAAAACCTGATGGCTGGACTTGGAAGATGGACTCCTTAATTTTCCAAGTAACTTGAAAAACTTACATACTGGTCAGACCTGGAGTTAATTAATGAAGTTCATAATTAGTTTCCTGGTCTCTCCACTTGATTTGGACATCCTTAATTTTATAGTTTTGCTTCATAGGGAGCCTTAATTTATTCAATAAAATTAACCAACAAAAACAAGATTTTTATTTCTCGCTTCAAAACAAGACGTTTCAAAGATCTTCACTTTCATAGCCATAGAGCTAAAGTCGCTCTAATATTATTTCATTATCATTTTTATCACCCACTACGCAGACTTTGATCTTTGTCATAGCCCAATTGTTGGGGTCAAAAAACAAACACTGAAAATGTATTAATAGCCTTTTGATAATTGGATGTGAGAAAGGTAAACATGAAACTTGGCTTTGGTTTTGCAAGCAAAGCAAATATTATGACAAAATACCATTGAAAAAAAAAACAAAAACAAAAACCAAAAGGATGCGATTATGAAAGAAATTTTTCTAGATGAATGATGTGCCTTCTTCTTCCATCGTATCTACCTCCTACAAGTTGGGAAAAAATACCTTGAGATCATCCTTCGCAAAATATCAACTAGAACAGAAAAATAAAATAGGAAAAATAAATGACACAAAGATTTACGTGGAAAACTCCTTTACTGGAGAAAAACCATAGGCCAACCAAGACAAAATCCACTATGTAATAAATTTGTACAATTACATATTTTCACCGCTCACCCCACAAGAAAACTGAGCCACTACAAGAGAAAATACAAACACGGAATAACCAAGTGTTTACCACTATCCGAAGATAGCTACACTATAAATCCCATATTAAACCCGAGAAAGACCCACCCCGTATCAAAACATGAAGCCTAAAGAGAGAAAACAAGGAGACATGCTTTCATGTTTCATGAAAATATGTCTCTTAAGGCAAAAAACAAATGGGAATGGATCCCATTAAATGAGGTGGTGCCCTCATAAGGAGGACCCCTACTCATCACTACATTCCCTCTCAAGGGCTTGCCTCCTTTTAGAAGAGGTTCTTGATTAATCTCAATTTATTAGCTGTGTCCACGTATCTCCATTCGGTCTTTTGGTGAATCCACGAAACATGTGACATCGATTTCCAACACTGAAATGATGCATTCCCTCATTTTACCACTTTCATCTACTTCTAAAAGCAAAGACTGATCTACGACCTCCATGACTCACTCAGGCAAAGACGTTTTCACATAGTTATGAAGAGTATGATCTACGACCTCCATACTCTTCATGCAGAACATGAAGAGTATCACGTTGGTCTTCTTCAAGTTAACATCTCTAGTAAAAGGATTCCAATACTATACATAACCACTTACACCATATTTTGCATGATAATTATTACAAAGTATATGTAAAAAAATAAAATTGGAGTTTATTCATATCAAATCCATGGAAAATACTACCAAACATAAAAGAATAGAAATATTCAATTACTTGTAGTTGAAATTTATACTTGGAGCAATGTAGCCTATGGATCCTTTCATTGTATTTGAGCTATTTGGGTTTGCGCCAGAACTTGTAGCAATCATAGTGATCTTTGAGATACCGAAATCACTGATATGACTCGTCATATCATCGTCAAGAAGAACATTGTTGTGCTTAAGGTTATTATGAACAACAAGGACGTCACATTGAGTGTGAAGGTACTTTAGTGTAGAAGCAATGTCAATAGCAATATTTAGTCTCTGTAGAAGAGTAAGCCTTTGGGGTTCATCCTCTCTTACTTCTGGATGTAACCATTTGTCCATATTCCCTTTAGACATCAACTCAAACACTAGAGCTTTAAAATCATTACCCTGAAAGTCCAAGCTAGAGCAAGCACTCAAGACTTTGACGAGATTCCTAAGTCAGATTTTTCTCAAGGCCTTCTATCTGCCATTAAGCCTGAAGCCCTTCGAGGAGATTGAACACTTACTCGCAATGGCTACACCCATCTTGATCAAGGATTCCTTTGTACATTGAAAATCATGTTCTTATTACCTATATTATCGGATCTCCCAAGAAGCCTTCCAATGGATCGCTTGAGGGTCTCAGAATTAAATTCTTTGGAAATCGACATGCTGTAAGATTAAAAGTAAAGACATTACTCTCATTATTTTCGCTCATGAACACAAGTAAGAGCTCTTATCATAAAAATCTTAGTCTTTCTTCATTCGCTTATTTCCATGTTTTTCTTCTGGCTCAGCTATTTCATTTTGTTTTCTCTGCTATATATTTTGGTGTTAAAGTCATATGGTATTGTTCATTAAATCCACAATTATTAGAGTATTCATGGAATCACGTCTAGAATTATCAATTAGCATTCGATTCAGTGCTACTTAAATCATATAAGACATAGATAATGGTTATTAATTACATATCTATTACATGTCACGCTAAGGTATCGTACAATGCCTCAAGACAATATTACATTATATGGACTCTGAAAGTGAAGAGCTATAAATAATTGCTCTATATTTACAAATATATAACATCATAGGTAAATAATTTATAGGTTAGAAAAAGTTAACTACCTTCCTCCTAATGAAATTTGTGTCTCATGGAATCTGCATGAGGTTGTCAGGTGCCATCGATTGCCCATATGATTTCAACCTACATTTCTGAGTGTGTAGGCTTAGAGGAATTTCTAATAACCCAACCCTCCCTCCTTCAAGATCCCAAGGGCTTGCCTAATGAAGGATGATCTATGGGCTTCATTTGTATACACCCATATAGTGCAACTATCACCATTTTCCTAATGTTTATTTTCATCTTCACAGCATCTCTAAGTCTATGTTATCCTCGTGATATCTATCATAAAACCCATGGAGGAAAATATATTTTACTTGAGGTTCCAGATGTGCATTCACATTCTTTCTTCTTCCCACCATTCCATTAACAACATTCCAAAACTATAAACATCAAATTCCTGTATTTATATTAACTCCATCAAGCTTCAGAATAATTCCGAGCAATGTAACACAACCCTTCAAAGTTGGTGTCAGACATCAATATTTCATCTATCACACACAGCCCCAAGCGCCAAAATCTAAACTTTTGGTGAAGTCCATCTTAGTAAAAGATATTGAAAAAAATGATATCAAACAGAATCTGAATGTCAACTAATGAGTAATTCAATACTACGCCCACCCAACTTCACATCCTTATGTCTTCCATCCAAACAAAAGTTTCTAAGTTTCCTCTGGTTAAAATGAACTATCAGATAAACCACTGGGAAAATAGTCATTATGTCACTTCACCTTGTGGCACAAAACGTATAAGTTCCACCATATTAATATGATTAATTCTTCCATTCAAAAGTAACCTCATTGACGAAATCTTGTCCATTATCTTTTATATGATCAATACTTTTCTACAAATTATAATGCGAATTCACTCAAGTTTTCCCTTATACACTAACCAAAACCTCCTGACCTAAATTTATCTCGCAGTTATGAGTCATCCTCTTTATGTCCGAATAGGAGTAATTTGACGGGTCGGAGATTGATCGTGATAAAATTTCAATACTATCATCTAATGATAGATGTCTTCGATGAAACTTGTAAATCAAATACGCAAATAGGCACAACATCCCGAAGAAAGCCCTTCCAACTAAACACAAATGTCATGAAAAAAAACTGAATATCTCTAAAAAAAAAAAAAACAAAGATAGCAAAAAATAGGTAGTTGTGTTGTTAGAGAGTCACGCTTAATTAGAGGTGGCAATTTAAGTCTGACTACCGATTCAGTCTTGGCCCACCTAATTAGGATCGTCAGTCAGAAATTTATAGGCCCGTAAGAACAAAATAATTTCATTCGACCTGCTCCAACCTACCACTCAATTTTTTGGCTTTATAAGGCATCTGTCACTTACTCCATTTTGGGCCGAGCTGGCCAATATATTTTTGCTCGAAAACTTTGCGATTTGGCTTGCCCATTTCACTCCTATCTGGCTCTGTCAATTCACACTTACGCCAATAGCTACTTTAGAAACTACTTAATTTTGAGCATGCTTTTAAAAGAGTGATGTTTCCATGGATAAACATTGGCAAAAAGGAAGGAAAGTCAGAGGCTGAACTCTGGTAGCCTTACCAAGAATACGCAAAGACGAGCCTCTAGTAAAAGAAAATAAATGCAACAAATTTAAAAATATATGATAGAGTTGTACAATATAAGTGAAAAACACAAATACATTAAAATAGAGACATGTAAGAAAAGAAAAAGTAATCTTACTAATCATGAAAAGTCGTGGATAGTGAAAGGTCACAATCACCAAGATCATGCTGGTCCCAGATCAAACCAGTCCAATGTGAAGGCAGAAAGTAATCAACACCCCAGGACTAGTCCACCGCAACAAATGAAAGTCCACCTGTGTGTTTAGGGAAAAATGAATAGGAAATAAATATTTTATTTCAAAGAAATTTTAGTAGGAATCTTAATTAGTAAAAGGTAGCAATATATTAATCTTTATAAACTTCCCAAATCCCCTGCAAGATTAAAACCAAACCAAAGTGAATTGTGAAGAGTACGGCGTAGAGTAAAGATAAGGTGGTTAGCATAACATTGTAGATCGATTTTCAAGGAATTAATTTTTATGAAATCACGCTTCACTAGATGTGGTAGGTCATGGGACTTTGGCTCCTACTGGTCAGTAATACAGATTATGTATGACGGGCTTTTACAGTTGTAGAGAAATCCTATATCAACAAGTATTTAAGTACCAAACCTAAATTAATTCTTTACTTGTTTCATAATTAAAAATAATATGAGATTTAATTTACAAAAATATTATGTGAGACTTAATTTATTTTTCCTTTTCTTCCATTCTTTCTTTTCATTTTTCTTTGTATTCATCTTAGCATTTTCCCGAGAACCAAATATAGCCTTAAGCACTACTAATGAGAAGACCTTTGCTAGGGAAAATAGGAGGGATAAGACACAAATTAGATTTGGGCTTATGTTTTATCATGAATCATTATATTTTTTTCACCCTCTCTTACTATCTCTTTTTTTTTTCATTATTGATCTTCACTGACTTAAAAAATTAGGAAATAAGGAACCTCTCCTTCATGTAAGATTATAACAAACTATTTTTTGGGGAAAGATTGATCTTATTTTACTGTCTCCTAAAAGTTTGAATGAAGATATGGGTAAAGAATCTAGTTTATCTTTTTTGGTTTTAATAGTTTGATGGAAAATAATTAAAAAAATAAGAAAATATGAAATGAAAAAATTAATTTAAAAATTACAAATTATTTTTATTGGTGTTATTTCCAAATTCTTTCACCTTGAAATTATGGGAAGTATGTATGAGGGCCTGACACTCAATTTTTCTCATGTTTGGAATATGGGTTGTTCAACCTAGTGATCAAAGTCATTCCTTCCCTTAACATTCTCGCTTCCAAGGTGCATGTGTGGTTGCAGAGCATAAAACAAAGTGGCCTGAATAAGTAAATAATCCTAAAACTCGATATGGAAAAGTGAGTCATTTAGAAAGGCTCCAATGGTTGAATAATCATATATCTGCTTCATCAATGAATCTTGAAGACTTCAAAGAACATCGTAGTCCTCGAAAATGAGCAAATAGTATGTTGGTGATGAGGAAGTAGTAAAGAGTAGTAGTGTCGTGGAGTGGATTATCAGTGAAATGTATTTGACTGATCACACTCCTCGCGATTTCATCAAAACTATTATATACAATAAATGTCCGCTGATAGCGTAAAAGTATATGGCAATCGACACTCGATGAGTCCCTAATATGTGAATGAACGGAGAGATCCAGATCCAAATACTTGTTCTTCGAGCCCGCAGAAATCAACAACACAACAAAGGTCATCGCAGTTTAATTCCGTGGTAACGCAGTTCTCCCCACATTTCCTACCGAGGTTTCATGGTCGAAAATACGTTTCGCAACCACTATGTCTGTGGTAACTGCACGGATTGCCCTCAGAATCTGTAAGTGTAGAAATGTTCACATATGGCCAGGAAGAGGGGTCGCAACTGGGTAATTTGGTCGTCCTCTCCAAGAAATACAAACCAGCAAAGAAGACATGAGGACTACACATCAGTTTGCTCCTAATCCCATGACTGTAGCGAGAGAGAGAGTATAGAGTAGACTCTTCTTCTTGGGTCGTGAGTTCCAAAGGCAGATGTGACCAAAATATCTCACTTATCATCAATGTGGTTCAATACTGATTATTCAAATTTTTAGGCAAGTTTTTATCGGGGCATCCATCTATAACCTTTCTAACGAGTAGGATTATGAATCGAGTTACTTGGCAAATGTCGTGCCATTTGGGATGCGGGGAAAAAGTTTAGAAACAAACGGGATACATACGTAAAACTGGAAGGGCATTTGTGTCACCTTATAATTTCATCTATAATAGTATAATGGGAGAAAAGTAAAGGTAAAATTCAAACTATAAGAGATCAAAGTGAAAATGTTTAATTAATTAAACTCAAATCCCTTTATCCTTCTTCTTCCTTCTTCTTTACCGCATGAGGTCGTCTCAAATAGATTGACTGAGGATTCAATACTTACGATGCAAGGCGCTGATGTGGCAAATGCACTATGGTCCGGGTTATCCGTACTTCCGTCTACTAAAAGACCAAAATTACCCCCGACCAACGTGGATATCCTGGTTCGAGCACATGTTCTAAATGTGGTTAACCATACTAGAGCTCGCCCACCGCCAAACTCCTCGCGCGAAGAAAACAGACATGTATCGTGGGAGATGGTCGTCCCAAGATTGATGAATATCATCGCAAAGTCATGAGACGATAGTTTATCCTCCCTCTCGAGTTCCTACTGACCTGGCACCCATCCTCCCTTTCAATTGTTCAAAAAAATCATCCATCCTCCACTTGTTCTCAAGGTACAGCGCTTATTCTTACTTATTCCTTCCTATCTCGTTGAAGTGGACTTAACCTCTCGCTTAAGATTTTCAATGCTACAATTCCACTTATACTTCATGGGCATTATGAGTCTTCAATGATTTGTCAAAACCAATGTATGGAAACCGTGAAGGCAAGGAGAGAAATGCCAAATCCTGGCAAGAAGACTATGATGGGAACCCAAAATCGAGTAATCCTAAACTAAAGAAAAGGTACCTTAAATAACGCCTCGCTTCTATGAAATTTCAGAAGAGCAGGGGTATGTCTGCTCAGAGCCTCATAACTTTACAAGGTACGTACAACCAAATAGTACTAATGAATGAATGTGAACTTGAATTCTTATATATTCATCACATGCTTAGCTTTTTTTTTTTTTTTTTTCAAAAGGCATCACATGGTAATTAAATCAATTGAACCTCAGAGAGAGTCTAAAATGCAAGCAGTAAGAATCCAAACGACAAACAAAATGAAACTCTGTCACCCCATAAGCTAATAAGCCGATTCTTTATAGGTGTCTGATGGATAAAGTGCTACTTACAGTGGATTTCCCTTTTCTTCATCCTCTTTCACTCATTTGTTTCTTCTTCCATTTGCTTACAAAAACCCGTTTTCCACCCTTACATATGTGCGTATAATCCTGCTTCTCCACTTCATACTCCTGGGATTCTCTATAATCTTTATTTTTTAACGTCTAAGGTTGAAAAGAGAGAATAAATTGAACATTCAAAAGTTTTGGAGGATTATAGAGCTTCAAGCCTCTCAAGATACTCCTATACGATATTAAAAGGATCAAGCAAATAAATTTCGCTGATAAAGTAAATAAGGAGGGCAATGGATCAAGGAGAAGGAAAGCCTCTTAAATGAAGTTTTGTTTCAGTAAAGATCCTTGACAGATTTCAAAGAAAACGGAGAAGAAATCTGATGAATGGGGCGGAACAATGGGCACATATCATGTAAATGTAGTTCGCTTGCTCGGGTTTCAGTATATAAGGTGCTTTGTTTTGATTTATGTTTTTTTAACAAATGAGTCACTAGGACAAGTTTATATTTTCACATTTGGTAATGTTCCATCATTGTTGAAGGAGTCAGATATTGCTATAAAGATGTTAAAAGTATTTAGTATCTTCACCAAGGTTGCATCAAAGAACTTTTCTATTTAGATATAAATATAATATTTTGCTTGATCATAAATTTTAATCCAAAGATCTTTGATTTTGGTCTAGCTTTCAAATTATGCTCTAAGGAGCAAAGTGCGATCTATGACAAAGCAGTAAGGGACCAAGGCTATACTAAAATTCAAAAAATGCTTATCTATAAATTTGGAAATGCTCTTATGTTAGATGTTTATAGCTTCGTATGTTATTAATTGTGTCGAATAAGAGGCACATTGATGTTAGAATTGGAAAATAGTAGTAAGTATGGCTTCAGATGGTCGGCAATCATCCGATCAAGAGCAAGATAAATGCGACTAATCGAGTAAGAAATGATATTAAAATAGCAAAGAAATTGGGGCATCAGAGGCCAGTGTATCTAATGCATCCATGATCGCTTCCAAGTGAAAATGTGGATCGATGTTGGGAAGTAGCAACACAACTCGACTATACTCCAACCCTTTGGCTTCTATGAAATACAATATCATGTTAGACGCATGCAAAGCATCCCCCAGCCGAGTCGATGGGCCAGGCCAGGAAAAGAATAAGAATTTGCTTTATTACGACTGCTTACTTAACTTTGTAATCAAAGTTGCAATAAATTGCAGTAATGTTAGTGTTTTGTACTTATCACATAGTTCAAATAAAAGAACCTACTTTGAAGACCAACCTTTACTAAATCCACAAATCAGGCCTCTGTTAATCGTTTTCTTTCTTTCAAATTAACTAGTTCTCAAGCAAGAGGTTTCTAATATAATTCACTATGATTAGCCTCGAGGGTTATGGTTTGTTATTATAAGGCTTTAGGCCTAATAAGTGTGATATATACTGCATTATTAACCATGACCTCATACAATGTGTCTATTTCATATATTTGAATCTTTAAAATTTTAAATCCTCTGAGCAAGTATCATCATCATCTATACTCCCAAAGAGTATAAAATTCAGGTTGTATATTTCAAACAATGGTCATGTATCATCTAATCATCAGAGTATATATGGCCAATTTCTCACTATGTTTGTATCTTTCATATATGGTCCATTATATCGAATAGTTTTTTTTTAAATTCACATTGACAACAAGAGATCTTAAACTGCCTTCCCGCTCTCTCAACTGACTACATTTCAATGATGTTAAGACTTCAAAATATGATGGTCTAACTTCATGAGTTGTGTCATTTCATGTTATTTCTAGATATCCATATTCTTTTCTAACTATCAATCACATAACCTAAATTTATGCCAAAGGTTGAAACCAACATACGACAATGGAAACAGAAAACAAGAAACATCAAGTTTATTGCAGAATAAACCCATTAGGTTTATATATGATAGAGAATGTAATCCATCATCTTAAACCAAATCCGGCTTATGACAACAAATCTTTTTTTTCAACTTTTCCTTATCACAAAAGCCTGACCAAGCCTTCTGGTCATTTACATAAGCCCAAAACCAACCCAGTCGTAAATCAACACTTTAGAAATTATTTAACATTTGAAAATCGAATGACAACCCTTTCCATCTTCGCAGACTCCATATTTTTAGCAAATACGGCACTAGATTTTGGTTTAGCTGAGAAAGGAAATTTCGCGACAGCACCCATGTAGAAACAAAACAAAGAATGTAAAGGATGCGATATATGCGGCGCGTTGGGTTTCAGATCATTTTCTGCTATATATGTATCAAACCTCTAAATTGGTCATTTATACGTGTGAGGTCTTATGAATCTTTCCTTGAATAAAGCCAATTGAACTGTAGAGTTTCTTAAAAATGAATAAAATTGATTTTTCTTTTGTTTTGGGATTATAAATGGGTTTAGTCTATGACATCATAAGTGCACTAAGCCATGTTAGTGAAAATATGTAAGTCCAGATATCATTCCTACAAGATCGATAAGAATTAAATCAATCACATTCTAACTAATATGATCCATACTATTTGAACCTCAAATTGATAAAGCTAAGGTTGATCTAGAAATAAATTTCATGTCTAGAGGAGACAAATTTATAAAAGAGTTGAAAATATAACAAATTAAAAAATGAGAAACAAAAATACTGGACCAAATCGCCTCCGAGAAATGAATGCTATCAAGGAAATATCAGAAACATCCACTCCCGACTAAAATGTATCATATCTGCGATAGTTATAGATGGATTTGGTCAAGATGCCTAATGAATAAATGGATTTCTCCATTTCATCGACAGTCCTCAGCTTCTCTTAGCACAAGGGTCTAACTAAATTACTCAGATTTTGCACTTCAAAAGATCTGTGTATTTTCTTCTCAATACTTCATACCCATTTCTCGAGACCTGGTATTTGCTTCCTAAGTTTGAGTTGTTTAAAACTTCATAACTTATCGATGATCAATCCTTTAAATCTAGTGGCTCTTTCCTTCCTTGATTAGATCTCTCAGCTTAACATGGTCAGAGCCCCAACAGATGCATGTGAAATCTGATTTATATTTAAATTGATAAATACTCCTCCAACATCAATTATATGAAATGGGAATTTATCTAAAAAGGAACTTTAGCTCAATAGTTCATTAATGGAAGTCTAAATATACCCACTAAGCAGAATGTCCAAACTCCTTGTGAACTCCATCTCCTGTCACTTAGAGGGCTGCCCAAAATCAGAGTAGGATACATACTTAAGGGTATTCATCATCACTATCATGAATGTCAATCCAATAACAAACACCAATCAAATAAATCTAACTCCGCACATTTCTAAATTTATGGCTGGTGAAAGACTATAGCTAAATAAGAAACTAATTCCAGTAAGTCGCTTTCCTAAAGCATCACACTGCTAATCTATAAATGGAGCACTGGATCAAGTATTAATTCCGAATCAGAATTGTAATTAATCCTATAAGAAATTTAATCCCATAAATTTATCTAGATTCCATTAATTTCAGGCAGCAATTGTAAAAGAAAATCAAAGATTAAACGCTGTAATTCTTCATTAATTTCTAGCATAGATCATCGGGTCCAGATCTAGAAAAGGAAAAGGAAAATAGAAAAGAAAGAAAAGAAAAGAAAACTTATCTAAAATATACAGTGAGGTCCTTCTCAGCCTTCCCAGTCTGCTCAACTGGGTGTCTACTTTACTAAAATCAGAAAGTTCTATTTATAACTCAAAAATCGGGCCCGATTCTAAGGCCCAAGTGGATTTCCTGGGAATTATCAGTCTATCTTATCATGATGTCGCTGGACCGTGGCTTCGCCACGCGGCGATCGCTTCGCCCGATATGCCCGCCCGTCTGATCCGTGAACTCCGTCTCAACCTTTCATGACTTAATTACCGAGTCGACCGCCGCTTCCGCCACATTTGTTCTTCGGTCAGATTTGATTAATGGTCGCATACGAAGAACTGGGGTCAGGATCGTTAGTCATTCGCACGAGAGCCCAGTTTGGCACTCACCTCTTTCTTTCCAGAATTGCGTCAGAATCTTTAAATCACCGTCAATCATTCCTTCCGTTTTTCTCAGATCTCTTTGTGTCGCGACTTCAATCGCCCACTCTTCCATCAGGTTCGTCATCTATCGACGACATCGCTTAGAAGGTTATTGCGTCCCGATGGTTTGATTAAGATAGAATTTATTTCGCCACACCGGATTATCGTTGTCTCGACATCCCAAAATTGTTTGTCCTGTCGGTTTCTGTTACACTGCGGCATTTAGGTCGCAACTGGCGAGAAGTTTTCGGATCCCTTAATGCCTGGTCGCGACCTCGCAAGTATGTCGGACCATTCTTTCTTCCCATCCAATGCAACCCCATTTCAACACAATATTTATCACTTTACTGTCACGACATCAAAACTATGTCGCAACATGAAATCCTTCCTCTTTCTTCGTTGCAAACATAAAACTTATTGCAACAGTCTCCAATTATCTGTACCTCCCTTTTACGTCATGCAGATGAAAGTCGGGTCACGACTGGTTAAATGTTCTTCTTCCACTAGTCACACAACACTTTCTGCCAATTCATTTTGAGCTAGGTCACACTTCAAATCGATGTCGTGACCTAAGCGTTGCCTTGGCCAAGCTCAGTCCCATTACTATAAATGTAGTCATACGAATACCTAATGGATCTAGATTTAGAGCCCAATCCTATACCTTGTCGAACCTCAAATTGGCCCGAAAACACTGCGGATCTTAGTTAAAGATCCATTTATACGTGACCTCAATTATTTACAAGGTAACCTGAGTTTTTTGTCTCCTTCGGCGTCGCCACCTCGCACGGTGTCGGGCATGAAATCCTTCCAGTTTCTTTTTTCCTCATTCCCAAGACTTCTTCCAGTTTGCAACATCATTCAGATATTATGACTCTGCAAATGCGACCCCGATTCCGCCACTTGCACTGTAATATTAACTGCTTTCACCTTCCGATCCTTATCGAATTTATATTTCAATGCATAGTCCCAAAATAAATTTGTAAAATCTACATTTCTAAATAAAAACACAAATTGTATCAAAACATATCATAAAAATGAATTAAAAATGAAATTGTTTGTACCATCAGCTGTACATTCTTGAATAATCCAACCTCGCTATCGGACCATTTTCTTGTTTTCAGGCAGACTGCATTAATAAGATTCTGCAGAATTATGGCGACTACATCCACTGGCCATTTGACTTTTACTTAGCTGTCCAACATACGTCCAGCACTCCACGTCATGATTGGGAAATCGATATAGCATTGGTCACAGCAATGTTGTAGATCCAATGGAACACTCACATTTGATCTTTCCTAACAAGTTCTTACGTTTTGTTTAGCTACAAGAAGATATGTGATTTTAATCAAGAAGACGGTAAAATTCACATTTTGAGATTGCTACCGTATGAGTATGCTTAGATGTTGAAAAGTAGTATACGTCTTTCACATATCCTCATCAGTGATCTTTTCCACATTTTTAGCTGAGATAATTTTAAATATATTGAGTCAGAGTCCCTAAAGGGGATTTGGAAATCTTAAATTGATGTCTGAAGTAAATCAACGAGCTCTTTATACAATACTTTGATGATCATATCTTCTTTAAATTGTCCCAGAGGATCAATGGGTCCTTTATCGCATTTTATATCTGCTTTTCAAACTTTCTACACAGGATATAAAAATATTAATGCCTGGATAAAGATCCTACAAAGATGCAAAGATTTCTTTTTTGATTGTGTTTCTAGATTCACAAAGAAAACTAATTGTTCAAGTATCCCTATAAGTTTATATATACCTATATAACCCTATTTGGCGATATAAAGGAAAAGCCTAAACCCCGCTTCCCAGCGGATGTTGACACACATCAACCTAATGAAAATCCGTGGTACTTTTCGTTTCTTTCGCCTCCCATTCTTAATACCATTGTTAAATGATCTACAATAAAAGCATTCATACTCCATTGATTAATTTTAATTTATAAGCCTCTCTTTTTACGTTTCTAGCTTAACAAATATAGATTATTTAAGTAAAATGAATATTTTTACATTCATTTCCTTATTTGTATATATGCTGATTAAGACTTTAAGGTTTATTCACAACTGAGTTAAGATACTTTGACTTTATGCAATAATGCAAGAACTGAAGATCTAGGTTCAACTTTAATAATGGGTTCAGCAAGACTTTAGCCTTCAGCACCTATGTGACACACTCCATCCAAGTCTCTCTCATTTTCTCACAGAAGACACGCATTTGTAGAATTCCTCTACATGCAAAATGACTTGGAACTTAAATCATTAAATTATAGAAAAGAAAGTATATATATATATATATGATATATATATAGTATATATATGGCATATATATTGTAGAAAAATCATTTTAAGCACTGATGATATATATATATGCTAAGCATAATGCTTCATTACACTACCATACTCCTCTTGAAAATATTTATACTTTCTCCGACTATATTTATCCAGTCACACCACAGCAAGTCTCATTGAATGATATCTGTAGATTCATTTTCACGAGCAACCTAATCTATAAGCCCAAAAAGTCATGTTTATGTAATTATAGTGTGTGCATCGGTCAAACTACACGCCCTCGCACTTTGTGATACTATTCGAGGTCCCGGCACTCACAGAAGTAACATTCCTATTCCTACAATGTTGTTAATCCAAGCATTCCAAATAAACGAGGGTCTCGGGGCTATTTGAAAATTCAACATGGAAACCAGTCTGAACTGATCCATAAAGTGATAGATTTAAGTTTACTCCTCTTATGGACTAGCAGGGTCCCTCCTACTCATATATGTTGAAAAATAACACCCCAATCAAAGGCAAATTCCTGAGTTAGTGGGCAGCCAGGCCAAGAAAAATGGCTTAGGCGACATCTTCCATTATGGCCCACTCTTCAAGGATTTCATGATCAAGCATACTTTATTTGAACTGAGTAATAAACTAGCAGAATACGCATTTGATTTTCTTAAACAAGAATTCATCCATTTATTTAATAGATACCCTTGTATGTTAGAAATTGTCAAGATGTTCACTATGATATGTGGATCTTCATATATATTATTCTAAGATTTTATCAAAATATCAAAGCATGATTATTATAAATACTTGTGAGAATTAAAGTTTCACCTTGCTAAGATATGCCCTCTCTCTCTCTCTCTCTCTCTCTCCTCTCTCTCTCTCTCTCTCTCTCTCTATATATATATATATATATGGTAGCATATATATATATATATATATATATATATATATATATATATATATTATATATCATGGCTGTTCTCTATATAGAACTCCTCCAATTAATGAAAATTGTGGAGCAGCTGATGTAGATCTTAAGTCATAAAATGACTTCATTTAATACAATTAGTCTAATATCATTTTTGAAAAAAAGTTATTTATTTATTTTTGTTTCTATAATTATTATTTTATTCTTTGTTCTATGCATGTAATTATTCCCTTAAAACAATCTTTGTAATTTATGAGCCTTATTTAGCCTTTATCAATCAGATAACTGTATATGGTAGTGGTTCTTTCAGACACCAAGAACCATATATTCCTCTCTTAAATAGAGAAAATACATTCTTAGTTTGTTTTTGTATCATCTTTGACAATAAGATCTGAACTGTTTTTCTCCCACTCAACTTACATGATTTGAAGATCTGGAATTTGATGTTAAGATCATTAAATACAATGGTCTAAGTTCATGAGATGAGGTTTAGATCACTACGTTATTTCTAGATATCCGTATTCTTTTCATTCATCAATCACAGAACCTAAATTTATGTCAGGTGTTGAATTAATGTACGATAATGAAATTAATCACATAAACATTACGTTCATTTCGGTTTGTATAGAAAGTGACGGTGTGGTTACAGTTGGTGGCGGAGTCATATAGCTTTAGCCATTATACTATCATACCTCTTGAAAACATTTATACTTCATTGACTATATTTCTGGTTCCACTACCACTGCCATAAAGGCTTCCTTCTCATCATCGATATCTAGGATCTTGTCATTTTCCACTAGCAAACCTAATCTATACGCCAAAAGTCATAGTCATACAAAAATTATAGTGGGCGGATCGCCAACTGCCACATTCCTGACTTGCGCATCGTGTGGAGGCATCCCAACACTCATCAAAAGTACATTCTATTCTATTCCTAGTCCTAGTCACTGTCAACTAAGCATTTCTAGATAAATAAATGGTCTCGAAGACGGAAAATTCAAATATGGAATCACTTAATCCATCCACAAAGTGATAAAGATTATGTTTTCCTCTTATGAATTAGCTGGGTCCTTCTCATAAATATATGAAATAACACTTTCCAATCATAAGAAATACTCTCTAGCATTAGGTCATTGCCAAGAGTGCTTCAAGAAGGAAAGATAATCTTCCATTATGGTCTTACTCTTCGTGGATTTTCTTGTTGATGAAGACATTTTTTCTTCAGCGAGTAATAGAAATCATGAATACGCATTTGATTTTGGAAATGAAAGAGACTCATTGATTAAGAGAATAGGGATACCCTAGTGAGAAATTAATAAGGCGTTTGACTATATTATAGATCTCTATATATATTACTTCAAGGATTATCAAAATATCAAAGCATGATTATTATAAATATTTGTGCCAGAGTTAAAATTTAACTCCAATTAAAAGATATGGTTCTCTCTCTCTCTCTCTCTCTCTCTCCTCTCTCTCTCTCTCTTATATATATATAGACATATATATACATATATATGCTGAGCATATATATATTGATGAGTATTCTCTATATATTTAGAACCCCAATTAATGAAAACTTGGGAGATGATGTAGATTTTAAGCTTCAAAAATGGATCTACTTATTATCTCCTAGTGTAATATCACTTTGGAAAAAAAGTTAATATTTATTTTGTTTTCTGTAATTGTTATTTTCTTTATTATATGTATGTAATTATTCCTTAAACAATCTTTGTAATTTATGAGCTCATTGAAGTTTTATCAATTGCACAATCCTCAGGGTATTATTAGTGGTTCTTTGTACACCAAGAACCATATATTCCTCTTAACAAAATGAGAAAAACATTCTTTAGTTTTTTTTTTTAAACTGGCTCCTGACAACAAGATCTTAACCAGCTTTCTCCGTCTTCAACTTGATTTAGAGCACTTAAATTTGTTGTTAAGATCCTTAAATACAATGGTCTAAGTTCATGAGAACTATATGTTGGTTCCATATTTCTAGATATCCGCATTCTTTCATCTACTAATCATATAACCTAAATATGTCAAAAGAAATTAATGGCACGAGCAATGAAATTAATCACATAACATTACGCCTTACTTTATTTGTACAAAAAGTGATTATGTGCTGCACATACAAATGAGCTTATACAGCGCCAGCCATTATAATTATCATACCCTCTTGAAAATATTTATACTTCACTAACTATATTTTCTGGTTCCATAACAACCCCATATAGTTAGTTCTTCGGCTAAATGATATCTATAGATCTTGTTTATTTTCCACCAGCAAAACCCAATCTATACGCCTAAAGTCATAGTTTGCCATAAAATTTGGTAGTGGGTGGACGCCAACCGCTAATTTCCTGACTTATACGTGTGGAGGTCCAGCGACCTACAAAAGTGATATTCTATTCCTATCTCATTCCCAGTCATCATGTCAACTAAGCATTTAGATGAACAAATGGCCCCAATATGAAAATTCAAATATGGAATATGTCTTAATCCATCCATGTGCCGATAAAGAATAAGTTTTCCTCTATGGACTAGTTAATCCTTCTCAATTACATGAAGCTGAAAAACAACACTTCAACCTGGGCAGAAAACACCTCTTGAACAATGTTTCTGCATTAAGAGTCCCCGCTAGGCTTACATCTTCCATTATGGTCTTACTCTTCTTGCACTTCCAGGATGAAGATATTTTATCTATTTATAATGGAAATCATGAATATCTGATTCTTTAACGAAAGAGACTCATCCACGACTAGATAGACACCCTCATGGGGAGAAATTGGTTAAGATGTTCACTATGATATAGATCTCCATATATATTACTTCTGATTATCAAAATATCAAAGCACAGATTATTATAAATATCTGTGTGAGGTATGGGATAAAAGTTTTTAATGCAGTTAAAAGATATGGTTCTCTTTCTATCTCTCTCCCTCTCTCTCCTCTCTCTCTCTCTCTCTCTCTCCTCTCCTCTCTCTCTCTGAGCATATATATATACATATATATATATATATACATATATATATACACTATATATATATAACATTGCATCTCTATATAGAACATCTTATTAATGAAAACGGGAGCAATTGATATAGATTTTAAGTCACTTAACATTACCAAGGTAATACTCATTCCTTTGGAAGAAAGCATTATTTAAGGTTTATTTCTATACTCATATTTTCTTTGTTATATAATGTAATTATTCCTCAAAATAAACTTTTGTAATTTATGAGCCTTATCGAGTTTTATCAATTGTACAACTGTGGTCCATATGGCTCTTTGTACACCAAGAACCATATATCTCAAAATGAGAAAGATATTCTTTATTTTATTTTTTTAAAAATCATTCTCGGATAACAAGATCTTTACCACTTCCTTCTCCTAAGTCTCTCAACTTGATTTGACATCTCAACTCTGATAAGATCCTTAAATAATGATGGTCTAAGTTCCATTTAGAGTTTCATTACCTGTACATGCTATTTCAGATATCCACATTCTTTTCATCTCATCAACTACAAGACCAAATATGTCTCAGTATTAAATTAATGGGTACTAGAATGAAAAACTAATCACAATACTACATTCATTCTTATTTGTATTAAAGTGATTTATAAAGTCGCATATTACTGTAAGTGAGCTACATAAGGGCTTAGCGATTAATTATTCACCCTCTGAAAAATATGGATACTTTCTGACTATATATTTCTTCTGGTTTCACAATACTCACATAGTTAGTTCTCTTCTGGTTCAATGATATCTACATCTTGTTTATTTTCCACGAGCAAACCTTAACTCTACGCCTCAAACAGAGGCTGCGTGACGCCCACGCTACAACTATGGTAAAGTGAGGGGACGCCTTTCACATAGAGTTGAGAGACCTATAATCTGGGCTTTTGGCAAATAATTGAGGAACAACTCAATCAAAAGTCAAAAATGACAATAATCTTACCTTTAAAAGTTCGAATTATAAAAATTCAAGACTACAAAATATAAACTACAAAACTATAATCCATATGCGGTTAGTAAGTCTCAGAGCATATGTCGAGTTCAAAAAATTACTTGTATCAATAAAAATCCCACTATACAAAAAATAATATACAACCATCGGTCATGCATAGGGTCTTACAAATGGGGACTCTGATATCGGGTCGGGCCTCTCGACGAATGCAAGTCCCCGACAACTCTTCAAAGACTGCGCTGATTAACACTCACATGTTTTATGAGCTTGCTTTAAGAAAATATACTAAAAAACAAAACCACTTATAACTATTCCTCAAATCCAATAAAAACAAAGGTTTTTAAGATTATTTCAAAAAGGGAATCATCAACAATTCTATGCTTATCAAGTCTATATATATATATATATACAGATATATATATATATATATATATATATGTACACACACACATGTACATATCCTTCTATGGTCATTATATCTGATCCCACCTGTAGGAGTTACATCATGTTACAATTGGAAATATATGGCACCCGGGAGGGCATACCATAAATACAAGATAGCTTTACTGTCGATGCCATGTAAGACCTTATTCTTTGATACATAACGGTCCTGGCCCATTTACTTCTTCATATAAATGTTTGCCCGCATAGTAATTAAAGAAGAATGAATTACCAGCCACACGTGTACAGTAGGTAAATTTCAGAGGGTATGCAACAGATAAATACAAGACAAAGATAGCACAGGAGTGCCCACTGGCTAATCGAACATGAGCAACATATCACTAACTGAAGAGGCAGAAAAATAAATAGATGTCGTAGCATCTAATACATGCCAAAGCACTAATCGTGGAGGTCGTGAGCAAAGAACCTGGTTTATTCACGATCCTGCCTGCAAGGTATACAATTATATGATTCAAGACATTTTATAAAGGCCTAAATCCTATTCATAATATTTCTGTTAACTATTATGACTATAATTTCTTCATGCATAATTACCATGTTCAAGCTCATTGTATTATCACATGCATTAACAATGTATTTTGCTAAAGAAATCAAATTATGGGAAATGTTCTTCCTAATTTTGAAATGCATTTTTTAAATTTACTTGTACAATCTTTTTTAAATACATAGAATATATTTACCCAAAACTTTCATGAAAGCATGTGGACTCTAGTAAGTCTATTTTTAGTAGAAATTGGGAATCCATCTCATTGGACTTTATAAACTTAACTTATGGGCCAAAATATACACCTACCTAAGTTAAGAAATCAAAACCCGATTCTCACTCAGCCCCAAAATAATGGATTCAGGTTCTTCCCAACTAAATCCAATTTGAGGCCTGGAGGCCAAGATATGGCCAGTACAAAAAAACGGGTTCTAGGGAAATTTAGGCAGCACTAACCCAAAATTTACTCATCCATTTTACAAATATCCTTAGAAAAGGTACCCCAACACATCAATTTTGCAATACTTTTCTTCATGAACCAAGCCTCCCATAACATAGACATATTAAATTAATCATCAGATGGATCAACCTATTCCAAGAGAGTAAACTCAAACAATTAAGGTCGGTCTCGGACGAACCTTAACTGGTCGAAAACAGAAAATTTCCCACCTTGACACTTCGACAATAACCCAACAACACTTCAATGTTAACGCACAGTGAAGCCTAGCTTACCCGTAAATGAATCACCTTAATTTGAAGGAGCAAACCAAACTAATGACTCAAACACTAGCTACCTACTGAAGGGCAGAACAGGAACACCACTTCAACCCTAATTTCGAGGTCTATGCCCACCCTTTTTTTTATCTGTGTTTCTAGATAATTCAAGACACTGGTCTCTATGTCTCATCCCAACCTAGAATCACCTAATTTGGAGGTCTACGGCTGCTATGGCTAGACAGTGCCAAGGGTCTAAAAAACTGACAACACCTCAACGATGCAACCCTAACTCATTTTTCACACCAAACTCCTTTGCCCTTCCTTGAGGATCCAAAACAAAGACAACACAACAACCACAAAATGGGCGAAGGAGATCCCAAACCCCAACTGCACTTCAAACCCTAAATCAAAACATACCTGATAGATGGAGGAAGCTAGATTTCTAACCTTGGCCTTCTTCTCACTCTTCTCCTTTCTTCACTTTACTTGAACAAGGGAACCTGAAATGGAGAACAAGCACACCAAAAAATTGCCTTTCTTTCTCCTCCAGCGGATGCTCCTTAGTTCTCACTTTGCCCAAAATGAAATCCTCCCTGATTCAAATACAAGATTCGGTCTTATCTCATTTGTTATAAGGCCATGCCAGATGAAAAACTCTACTCTTAGCTTAAAAGTTTTTTACTTTGCTATTTAGTCCTCAAAGTTCAAATCTATTTGCAAGTCACTTATCATTATTCCATAATATATAATCTTTCAGTTATAATCCAGGTTTCTCCTGTTTTGTAATTAACCATTATGGCCTTAACTTGGATAATCTTCCTAAGCTATCATTTTTCACTTTAAGACTTAAATCAAAAAATATAAATTTTACTTTGAGGTACTTCAACCATAACTGAACAGAGAATAGCGCAGCAAAGCAGATCTGTACCAGTAATAAAGATCGCCCAATCAAAGATGTCCCGACTTTGCATGTCAGGTGTGTAACCCACATCAACAGAGTATATATTCCTATTCCTATTCCTAGTCAATACGTCAACCAGCATTTCATAAAACGAAATCTTGAAGATGGAAAATTCAAATATGGAATCAATCTTAATCCAACTATAAAGCAGATGTTATTAAGTTCTCTATTACGGACTAATCGGGTCCTTAACTGACATGTTGAAAACAACACCCATCCGAAACTTACGCGAGGTACAATCTCGAGTACAATGTTTCGCTAAGAGTGCCTGGCGTTAGGAAACATCTTCCATTATGGCCTTACTCTTCATTTATTTCATGATGAAGACATTTTTTATTTGAGCGAGTATGAAAATCATGAATACGCATTTGATTTAAATGAAGAGTTAATCCATTTACTGTGATAGGACACCCTTGTATGTTAGAAATTGTCAAGATGTTCACTATGATATGATTTTCATATGGCTTATACATTCACATTACCAAAATATCAAAGCCATGATTATTATAAACATTTGTGCTGAGGAATTAAAGTTTCACCTTAGCTAAAAGATATTGCTCCCTCTCTCTCTCTCTCTCTCTCTCTCTCTCTCTCTCTCTCTCTCTCTCTCTATATATATAGCAGCAGAGATGATATAGCATATATATATATATATATAAGTATATACATATTATATATCATGGGTATTCTCTATATATTAACCCTAATTAATGAAAACTGGAGCATGATGTAGATTTTTTAACTTTCACAAATGGACTTACATAATATTACTTAGTGAATATAATTCCTTTTTCTTTTTATTTTTTATTTTTTTTATAATTAGTTATTTTCTTCTCTTTGTTATATGCATAATGGCCCTTTAAAACAATCTTTAAAATTTATAGAGTCTATTGAGTTTTTTATCTAATTGTACAACTTGGTGTATAGTGGTTCTTGCAATAATAAAAGAAACTATATATTCCTCTTAAAATGAGAAAACATTCTTTAATTTTTTTTTAGATCATTCCTAGATAAACAAGATCTTTAACCGCTTCCTTCTCCTCATTTTCTCAATTGATCAACATCTTAAATTTGATGTTATGATCCTTAAATACAATGGCCTAAGTTCACAGATATGTTTGCTTCATATGTTACTTCTAGATATCCGTATTCTTTTTCTATTCACTAATCACATAACCCAAATTTATATAAGTTGAAATTAATGGCACAATAATGAAATTAATCACATAACATTACGTTCATTTCTTATTTGTATAGAAAGTGATTAAGTACTGCACATAGAGGGCGGAGCTACATAGCGCTTAGCCATTACACTATCATACCCCTCTTGAAAATATTTATACTTTCATTGAATATATTTTCTGGTTCCATCACTACTCACATAGTTAGTTCGCTTGGCTGAATGATATCTAGATCTTGTTATTTTCCACTAGCAAACCCAATATGTACGCTCAAGCAAGAAGCCAAGAGTAAAATTATAGTGTGTGACCGCCACCAAGCATCGCCCTGATTTGCATGCCGTGGTGGAGGTCACCACTCATGCAAAGTATATATTCTATTCTAGTCTTGTCTTCGTCATCAGCTTCACAATCCACACTTCTAGATAAAAATGGTCTTCTGAAGCATGGAAAATTCAAATATGGAACTGCCCTAATCCATCCATAAAGTGATAGCATTAAGTTTTCCTCTTATGGACTAGCTGGGTCCCTCTCACATGTTGAAAACAACACCTTCCTTAATTCCATGGTGAAACATCTCTGAAAGTTAGGGTGGAACTGCCAGCTAAGAGTGCCCTAAGTTAGGCACATCTTCCTATTATGGTCTTACTTTTGTGATTTTGTGATGAACATTATTTTTATTTGAGCGAGTAATAGGAATCAGAACACGCATTTGACTTCAAATGCAAAGAGACCACGATTAATAGATAGACACCCTTATGAAGAAATTGTCAAGGCGTTTCACTATGATATAGATATTCACATATATTACTTTCAGCATTATCAAAATATAAAAGCATGATTATTATAAACATTAGAGAGAGTTAAAGTAGAATGGTTCTCTCTCTCTCTCTCTCTCTCTCTCTCTCTCTCTCTCTTCTTCTCTCTATATATATATATATATATATATATATATATATATATATATATATATATATATATATATATATACTGATGAGTATCTTCTATATATAAAACTGCCAATTAATGAAACTGGAGCATGATGTAGATTTTGGGTCACAAAATGGACTCACTTAATATTACTTAGTGTAATATCTTTTTTGAAAAATGTTGTTTTTTTTTTTTCATAATTATTATTTCTTTCTTTAATATGCATGTAATTATTCCTTCTGGGAACAATCTTTTGTAATTTATGAGACTTATTGAGTTTTATCATATACAATCTTAGTACATAGTGGTTCTTTGTACACCAAGAACTAAGTATATTCTCTTAAATGAGAAATAAATTTTAGTTTTTTTAGATCATTCGACAACAGATCTAACCTGTTTCTTTCCCTCCTGCTTTCTCTACCCTTTATTTGGACATCTAAATTGATGTGTTAGTGATCCTTAATGCCTTCATGTCTGTTCATGATGAAGCAAAGTTGGCTCACATGTTGTTTGAGAACTTATTCTTTTTTTTAGTCTATTTAATCACATAACTCATTTATTTGTAAGTTGAATGATGGAATTTATAATGAATTGAACACACAACATTACGTTTACTTATTTGAATGTAAAAAGTGATATGAAGCACATACTGGTAAGAGCTACATAGCGCTAGTCAATACACTATCATACTCTCTTTAAGATATTTATACTTTTCATTGATCATATTGTTCCATCACTACCACATAGTTAGTTCTCTGGGCTGAAATTAGATATTCTAGATTCTGGCTACTTTCCTAACAGTTGAAACCCAATCTATACGCCCAAAAGTCAAGAAGCCACATAAAAATTATGCAGGTGACTGCCAACCAAGAACTGTCTCTGACATCATGCCGTGTGGAGGTCCCAACACTCAAAAAGAGATATTAGATATTTATTTTATTCCTAGTCATTGTTGGCCACCAAGCATTTCTTTATTAAATGGTACTTAACTGGAAGCACTAAAATTCAAATATGGAACTGGGCCTTAATCCATCCATGTGCGATAGCATTAATTTTTCCACTTATGGACTATTAGTTTGGTCCCTCACTCATTATGTTGAAAACAACACCTTCTAATTCCATGAGAACACTGTTAGGTCGTTTTACAACAAAGTGGTCATGTTAGTTTTATTATCTTCCATTATGGTCTTACTCTTCATGACTTTGATGAAGACATTTTTACTGACAAGAATGGAAATCAAGAATACGATTTGAGATACTAAATGGAAAAGAGACCATTTGGTCACTAGATATAATCTTTATATGGAGAAATTGTCAAGGCTGCTCACTTTAAGATATAGATCTTCATGATATATTACTTCATGATTATCAAAATATCAAAAGCATCAATATTATAAACATTCTCAGATGAGGAAAGCACGTTTACGCCTCGGCTTAAGAGTTATGGCCTTCTCACTTCACAGGTATATATATATATAGATATATATATATATATATAGCATATATACATGATGGTTATTGATATGTATTCTATATATAGAACCTCTAATTAAATGAAAACCGGGGAGCATGATGTGATTTGCTGTCACAAAATGGACTCACTTTAGCTATTTATTTCTTAGTGTAATATCATTTTTTCAAAAAAGTTATTTATTTATTTTTGCTTCTATAATTATTATTTTCTTCTTTATTATATGCATTTGAATTATTCTTAAGTCAATCTTTGTAATTTCATGAGCCTTATCGAGTTTTACTAATCAGATTTAACTTTAGGTACATAGTGGTTCCTTGTAAAACACCAAGAACCATATTCTCAAAATGAGAAAAACATTCTTTTAGTTTTTTTTTTAAATCATTCTCTGATGCAAACAGAGTTAAACTTGGCTTTCCTTCTCCGCCTCTCAACTTGATTCGACATCTTAATTATGTTAAGAACCCAAATACAATGGTCTAAGTTCGCAGAGCCATGTCAGTTTTACATGTTATTTCTAGATATCCAGATTCTTTTCATTCATCATCCATAACCTAAATTTATGTCATGTTGAAATTAATGGCATCATACGAAATTAATCACATAACATTAATGCTCATTTCTTATTTGAACAAAGTGATTATGTGCGCACACACAGAAGCACTCATTAATGGTCACAAATAATACACTATCATGTCTCTCTTGAAAAGATACATCATCAATTATATTTTCGTTCCATCACTCATCACATAGTTCTTCATTTGAATGATTACTAGACCCTGGTCATCACTACAAACCCACTATAATGTTTCCAAAAGTCAAGAAGCCATATAAAATTATAGTAAAGTGACAGCCAACCAAGAACGTCATTCCGACATCATGACATGCCGTGTGGAGGTCCAAACATCTATAAAAGTAGATATTATATTACTATTCCTATTCCTAGTCATTTGTCAACTACATTTAGATAAACAATGGACTTTGGAAGCACTAAAATTCAATATAATCACTTTAATCCATCCATAAAGTGATAGCATTAATTTTTCCTAATTTATGGATTTAGTTTGTATCCTTCACCACATGTTGAAACAACACCTTCCAACCTACATGATGAAACACCCCTGAAAGTTAAAGTAATGTTGCCAGAGTGCCGTGCTTAGATGAAGATCATTATATCTTTACTTCTCATGATTTCGTGATTAATATTTTTATTACAAGTAAAGAAAATCAAGAATACATTTGAGAGTTACCTAAATGAAAGAGACCCTGTTTATTTGGCCAGATAGGGACCCTTGTATGGGAGAAATGCTCATGCTCACTATGATATAGATCTTCATATAGACATTTAATGAATATCAAAATATCAAAGCATCATTATTATAAATATTCAGATGGAGAGAGTTTAATGTTTAGCTCTCACAAAATATTATATCTTTCTCATTTTCCCTCTATATAGATATATATTGATGAGTATTCTCTATATAAGAACCCAATTAATGTGAAAATGGAGTTACGATGGTGATTTTATGCTCACAAATGGACTCAATTTTAATATTACTTAAAGTGGTAATATCACTTTTTTGAAAAAAAAAAAAAGTTATTTATTTATTTGTTTTTATAATTAATATTTTTTCTTATTATATGCATTTAATTATTCCTGAAACAATCTTGTAATTATGGAGCTCATTGAGTTTATCAATTGTATAACTTTGGTGTACATAGTGGTTCTTGCACACCAAGAAACCATGAGTGAATTTTCTTAAAATAAGAAAACATTCTTTAGTTTTTTTTAAACTGCCTCGATAACAAGATATTAAACCAGCTTTCTTCCGCCTTCAACTTGATTTTAGACACTTAAATTGTAAGTTAAGATCCCTTAAATAAGGCTGTCTGAAGTCTTATGAGAGCTATGTCAGCTCACATGTTATTTCTAGATATCCTATTCTTTTTCATTCATCAATCACATAAATCCCAATTATACAAAGAATAATGTAAATTTAGATGAAATGAATCACATAACATTACTGTCATTTCTTATTTGAACAAAAGTGATTATAAAGTGACATAATAGTATGAGCTACAGAAGTGCCAGCCTCACACACTTATCATAAATTCCCTCTTGAAAATATTTATACCCACTGACTATATTAGTTCCTTGTTCACTAATCACAGAAGGTCTTCGTCGAATGATATCTATAGATCTTCTTGTCATTTTCCACTAGCAAACCTGTAATCTTTATAGCACCCAAAAGTCAAGAAGTACATAAAATTATAGTGTGGACGTCAACTGCCAATGCCCTCCACATCGTATGCCGTGTGGAGGTCCCAAATGACTCATAAAGTATATATATTATAACATATCTATTCTTAAATATGTCAACTGGTTATTTTAGATAAACAATGGACTTAAAGTATGGAAATTCAAACATGGAATCACTTATCCATCCATAGTGATAGTATTTTAATTTCCCACTTTGACTAGTCATTCCTTCAATTACATGTTGAAAACACACCATAATTCCATGAGAAATACCCTTTGAGCTACAGCGTGGTCAATGGCTAAGAGTGCTCATGGTTAGGCGACATTTTCCATTATGGGTCTACTCTTCATGATTTTGCATACATATTTCTTTATTTCTGAAAAGTAAATGAAATCTGGCGAACATGTTGATTTTGATACTCTGAAATGAAAAGAGACCTGAGCTTACTTCATTAGATGTGACACCCTATATGGGAGGAATACTCGCATGCTCACTATAGATATAAGATCTTCACAGAATACTTCTAATGATTATCAAAATATCAAAGCATCATTATTATAAATATTTAAAGATAGAGTTAATGTTTATCTCACTGAAAGATGCTGTCATCTTTCCCCCTCTTCTCTCTCTCTCTCTCTCTTCTCTCTTCTGATAGTAGATACAATATACATGTATATATATATATATATATATATATATATATATATATATATATATTGGATGTATGGTTCTATAACTCAATTAATGAAAACCTGGAGCATGATGTACATTTTAAGTCACAAATGGGCCTACTTAATACGTTGTGTATATCATTTTTAAAAGTTATTTATTTATTTTTTTCTATAATTATTATTTTCTTCTTTATTATATGCATGTAATTATTCCCTTAAAACAATCTTTGTAATTTATGAGCCTTATTGAGTTTTATCAATTGTACAACTTTGGTGTACATAGTGGTTCTTTGTACACCAAGAACCATATATTCCTCTTAAAATGAGAAAAACATTCTTTAGTTTTTTTTTAAATCATTCTTGGACAACAAGATCTTAACCAGTTTCCTTCTCCTGCTCTCTCTACTTGATTTGGACATCTTAAATTTGATGTTAAGATCCTTAAATAATATGGTGTAAGTTCATGAGAGCTATGTTGGCTCACATGTTATTTCTAGATATCCGTATTCTTTTTCATTCATCAATCACATAACCTAAATTTATGTCAGGTGTTGAAATTAATGGCACGATAATGAAATTAATCACATAACATTACGTTCATTTCTTATTTGTATAGAAAGTGATTATGTGTTGCACATACAGGGCGGAGCTACATAGCGCTTAGCCAATACACTATCATACCCCTCTTGAAAATATTTATACTTTCATTGACTATATTTTCTGGTTCCATCACTACTCACATAGTTAGTTCTCTTGGCTGAATGATATCTAGATCTTGTCATTTTCCACTAGCAAATGATCTATCCTTGAAAAGTCAAGCCACATAAAAAATTATAGTGGAGTGGAGCGTCAACCAAGCACGTCCTGGGACTTCAACGTCTTTGTGTAAGTCCCGACACTCGTAAAGTATATATTCTATTCCTATTCCTAGTCCTAGTCATTGTTGTCAACTAAGCATTTCTAGATAAACAATGGTCTTGGAAGCACGGAAAATTCAAATATGGAATCAGTCTTAATCCATCCATAAAGTGATAGCATTATGTTTTCCCTCTTATGGACTAGTTGGGTCCCTCTCACAACATGTTGAAAACAACACCTTCCAATTCCATGGTGAAATACCCTCGGAGTTAGGTGGGCTGTTTTGGCTAAGAGTGCTCGTGCTAGGCGACATCTTCCATTATGGTCTTACTCTTCGTGATTTTGTGATGAAGACATTTTACTTCAGCGAGTAATAGAAATCATAAATACGCATTTGATTTTTGGAAATGAAAGAGACCATTGATTTAAGAGAATATGACACCCTTGTATGGGAGAAATTGTCAAGGCGTTGACTATGATATAGATCTTTATATATATTACTTTCATGATTATCAAAATATCAAAGCATGATTATTATAAACATTTGTGTTAGAGAGTTAAAGTTTAACTTAGTTAAAAGATAAGGTTATCGCTCTCTCTCTCTTTCTCTCTCTTTCTCTCTCTCTCTCTCTCTCTCTCTCTCTCTCTCTCTCTCTCTATATATATATATATATATATATATATATATTGATGAGTATTCTCTATATATAGAACCTCCCAATTAATGAAAAGCGAGGCATGATGTACATTTTAAGTCTATAAAATGAATCACTTAATATTACGTTGTGTAATATCATTTTTTTGAAAAAAAAAAAGTTATTTATTTATTTTGTTTCTATAATTATTATTTTCTTCTTTATTATATGCATGTAATTATTCCCTTAAAACAATATTTGTAATTTATGAGCCTTATTGAGTTTTATCAATTAATACTACTTTGGTGTACATAGTGGTTCTTTGTACACAGAACCATATATTCCTCTTAAGGCGAAAAAACATTTTTTTAGTTTTTTTTTTAAAATCATTCTTGGACAACAAGATCTTAACCGGTTTCCTTCTCCTGCTCTCTCAACTTGATTTGGACATCTTAAATTTGATGTTAAGATCCTTAAATAATATGGTGTAAGTTCATGAGAGCTATGTTGGCTCACATGTTATTTCTAGATATTCGTATTCTTTTTCATTCATCAATCACATAACCTATATTTATGTCAGGTGTTGAAATTAATGGCTCGATAATGAAATTAATCACAGAACATTACGTTCATTTCTTATTTAATACAAAATTGATTATGTTTCACACATACGGGCGTACATGCGCTTAGCAATCACTATCATACCCCTCTTGAATATATTTATACTTGCATTGACTATATTTTCTGGTTCCATAACAACTCACATAGTTAGTTTTCTTGGCTGAATAAAATCTAGATCTTGTCATTTCCACTAACAAGCCAATCTATCGCCCCAAAAAGTGAAAGCCACATAAAGTCATAGTGTGTACGTCACACCAAGCATGTCCTCGGACTTTGCATGTTGTGTGGAGGTCCCAACACTCATAAAAATTATATATTCTATTACTATTCCTATTCCTAGTCATTGTTGTCAGCTAAGCATTTCTAGATAAACAATGGTCTTGGAAGCATGGAAATTTAAAATATGGAATATGTCTGAATCCGTCCATAAAGCGATAGCATTAAGTTTTCCCTCTTATGGACTAGGTGGGTCCTTCTCACCACAGGTTGAAAACAACACCTTCCAATTCCATGGTGAAATACCCTTGGAGTTAGGTGGGCTGTTTTGGCAAAGAGTCCTCTTGCTAGGCAACATCTTCCATTATGGTCTTACTCTTCATGATTTTGTAGTAGAGGCCTTTTATTTGGCAGTAATGGAAATCATGAATACGCATTTGATTTTTGGAAATGAAAGATACCACTGATTTACTAGGATAGGACACCCTTGTATGGGATAAATTGTCAAGGCGTTAACTATGATATAGATCTTCATATATATTTCTTTCATGATTATCAAAATGTCAAAGCATGATTATTATAAACATTTGTGTGAGAGAGATAAAGTTTAACTCAGTTAAAAGATATGGTTCTCTCTCTCTCTTTCTCTCTCTCTATCTCTCTCTTTCTCTCTCTCTCTCTCTCTCTCTCTCTCTCTCTCTCTCTCTCTCTCTCTCTCTCTCTCTATATATATATATATATATATATATATATATATATATTGATGGGTATTCTCTATATATAGAACCACTTATTAATGAAAACTGGGAGTACGATATAGATTTTAAGTCACAAAATGGACACACTTAATATTACCTAGTGTAATATCATTTTTTTGAAAGAAGAAAGTTATTTATTTATTTTAGTTTCTATAATTATTATTTTCTTCTTTATTATATTCATGTAATTATTCCCTTAAAACAATCTTTGTAATTTATGAACATTGTACTTTGGTGTGCATAGTGGTTCTTGTACCCCGAACCATATATTCCTCTTAAATGAAAAACATTCTTTTAGTTGTTTTTTTAGATCATTCATGAGACAACAAGATCTTACTTGATTTCCTTCTTTGCTTTCTCTCAACTTGATTTGAACATCTTAAATTTGATGTTAAGATCCTTAAATAATATAGTGTAAGTTCACTTGATAGCTATAGTGCTCTATGTTGTTCTAGATATCGTATTCTTTTTCATTCATCAATCATAACTCAGGTATGTCGGTGTTGAAATTAATGGCACGATAATAAGTAATCACATAACATTACGTTCATTTCATATTTGTATAGAAAGTGATTGTGCTACAATCTGAGGGCGGGCTTCATAAGCGCTTAGCCATTACTATCTTTTCTTGAAAGAATATTTATACTTTCAATGACTATATTTAAGTTCCATATCAACTCATGATTAGGTTCTCTGAAATTTTGAATGATATCTAGATCTTGTCATTTCCACTACAACAAAGCCCAATCTATCGCCCAAAGTCAAAGCCACATAAAAATTATGGTAATGTGGATGTCGACCAAGCACGTCTGGGTTTGCATGTGTGGAGATTAAATACTCATAAAAGTATATATTCTATTACTATTCCTATTCACAGTCATTGTTGTCAATAAAAAACAGATAAACAATGGTCTTGGGAAACATGGAAAATTCAAATATGGAATCAGGTCTTAATCCATCCATAGAGTGATAGCATTAAGTTTTCCCTCTTATGGATGTGGGTCCCTCTCACCATGTGTAACACCTTCCAATTCCATGGTGAAATACCCTCGGAGTTAGGTGGAGTTTGTTTTGGCTGAGAGGAGTGCTCGTGCTAGGCGACATCTTTTATTATGGTCTTACTCTTCATGATTTTGTGATGGTATTTTATTTGAGCAAGTAATGGAAATCATGAATACGCATTTGATATACGAAGTAAGAAAGAGA